>NLAD01000766.1:0-75858 GCA_002370245.1 Metschnikowia sp. 04-226.1
AAAAAAAAAACAAAAAAAAAAAAAAAAAAACAAAAAAATCCTGCGAAAAAAGGAATTCGGGAGATCTCTGCGCATTAAAAGAAATATCTTGCGACCAAAGTCCGACCCGTCACGTCAAGATAAAAGTGTTCATCGTTGATGATTTTCCACAAGCAAAAAACGTCAGAGTTTAAATTGTATACAGGAATTGATACATGTGTGCAGGAACACAATGTAGTCCTTTTTTTTTTTTTTTTTTTGAAACTGGCGTCTTTCGCCATCTGGCCCTTTTTTTTTCCGGCGTCCAGGCACGACACACCGCAGCACTACCGGGATTATCTTCCTGCACACAATGCCGCGCGGGTGTGCAGATAACCCCATTTCCCAGCCCCTCCTGTAGCTCAAATGAGCACTCACACTATAAAAGGACAGCATTCCCTGCACGTCACTCTGACCTCCCAAAAAACTATATAAGGTCATCTTCCCCCAGCACTTTAGCTCTAGGCCCATATTATTCATAATGTCTTTACCTTACACTATTGAGAAACCTTTCAAAATCGCCATCATTGGTTCTGGCAACTGGGGCACCGCCGTGGCCAAGCTTGTGGCTGAGAACACCGCCGAGAAGCCAGAGATCTTTGAAAAGCAAGTCAACATGTGGGTTTTCGAGGAGGAAGTGAACGGCAAGAAATTGACCGAGATCATTAACTCTGAACACGAGAACGTCAAGTACTTGCCTGAAGTCAAATTGCCCGAGAACTTGGTTGCAAACCCTGATATTGTTTCTACCGTCGAGGGTGCTGACCTTCTTATCTTTAACATTCCTCACCAGTTCTTGCCAAGAATCTGCCAGCAATTGGTTGGAAAGGTGTCTCCTAAGGCCAGAGCCATCTCTTGTCTTAAGGGCTTGGAGGTGGATGCTAGTGGCTGTAAATTGTTGTCGCAATCAATTACTGACACTTTGGGCACCTACTGCGGTGTCTTGTCTGGTGCCAACATTGCCAACGAGGTGGCCAGAAACAGATGGTCCGAGACCTCTATTGCCTACAACAGACCCAACGACTTCCGTGGCGAGGGCAAGGACATTGACGAGTACATTTTGAAGGAGGCTTTCCACAGAACGTATTTCCACGTTAGAGTCATCAAGGATGTCATTGGTGCTTCCATTGCCGGAGCTTTGAAGAACGTGGTTGCCATTGGTGCCGGTTTCGTCGAGGGTGCCGGATGGGGTGACAACGCCAAGTCGGCCATCATGAGAATTGGTCTTAGAGAGACTATCCACTTTGCTTCCTACTGGGAGAAGTTTGGAATCAGTGGCTTGTCTGCACCAGAGTCCACTACCTTCACTGAGGAATCCGCCGGTGTTGCTGACTTGATCACCACCTGTTCCGGAGGTAGAAACGTCAAGGTGGCTCGTTACATGGTGGAGAACAAGGTCGACGCCTGGGAAGCCGAGAAGGTGTTGTTGAACGGCCAATCCTCTCAAGGTATCATCACCGCCAAGGAGGTGCACGAGTTGTTGGAGAACTTCAAGTTGCAAGCCGAGTTCCCATTGTTTGAAGCCGTGTACAACGTCATCTACGAGAACGCTGACGTCAACGACTGGCCTCAGCTTTTGGCTGAGCAGTAAGCCTTGTGATCTTAAACCTGAGCGTGTCAGAGCTGGAAAAGGCCACAACCTCTTTACGCCAGGATCCGCATATTATAGACTAATAGAATCACCAATTGATCTGAGTACGCTTCACGTAACAGAATGGATTAGAAGATTAATGATTAGAAACACTAAGAATAATTAAGTATCAGATGCAAATAAAAGTACTGAATATTTTATCAGAATTTTGACTTAAACACCGCTGAGTCTAGAAAGGGACAATAAAAAGCCAAAAACATTTTTTTTCGGTTGCGGCCATACCAAGTGGAAAATACTGTTTCCCGTCCGATCAACGTTAGTCAAGCCACTTAGGGCCACAGTGAGTAATGCAGTGGGAGACCATGTGTGAAATTGTGGTGCTGCAATCTTCTTTTTTTTTGCAAACGCACCTTGAAGAAATTTTACTAGTATGTCCTATTTATTTACTGCCACTGTTAATAACTATATGTTTATTGTCACTATTTGAAAGTCAGTAGAGATATACCAGATTTCGGATTGCATGCGTGTAGTGGCCGGAAATGACATTCCGAGGCTTATATGCAGTTCCGGCCTTTTGACATGGGTCGTTTTTTCTACCACTGCAAAATATTTATGTTGCTTTTCAATAAGGTTACACTTTTTATAGCCTTTTGACAAACATATCTAGCGGGGAACTTCTTCTCTAGTATGTGTGTCCCTAAAACCCTTTTTATGTACAGGTCACGTGACCTTTCCGAGGATACCTGCATACAGCACCCCGAAACGAACTTCTTCCGTATTGGCCCCACACACTCAAGATTCAAGGTTCCCAAAGAGAAATTTCTCTCCTACAACCATTTCTAATCTAAATCTTTTTGAAAGACGCAATTTGATTCTTTGGAAGATAAGTTGAATGGCGAAATTAAAAGGTCGGAACTGGATATAAGCCCCGGAACTGCACGCAAGCAGTCCTTAGATATCAATTATAATGACGTACTGACTATTACCATTTTTTCCGAAAAAATTGGGGGCCATTTCCATGGAATATAGACAGAATACATTTGTGCACTATATGCAGGAACCCACATACCCCACAGTCCACCATTCTCGCGAGCATTATCTACAACCAACTACAACCAACTACAACCAACTACTCCATCGACAGAGCACTAATCCACAATCCACAATCCACAATCCACAATACACAATCAACCCGTGTCCTGTATCCAGTCTCCATTATCTATTTCTTGTCTTATTTAGGAATTGACTATTTCAGTCTCTACTGTTTAGTGTTTAGCGGTTAGTCTCTATTTTTTAGTGTTTAGCGGTTAGTGTTTAGCGTTTAGCATTTAGCGTTTAGTGTTTGGAATTACAGGGGATGATTTTATCCAACCTCGAGGGGTTTCAGGCATCGCACTACCAAGGAGAGGCCAAGCTGATCTGGAATAGACTACCGGTATCGCGGCGGTCTGCAGTGTTCATCCTCCTTTTTTTCGGCCATTTTGGCGAGCTTCGCGTGGTGCTCACCAAGAGATCGTCACGGCTCCGCAGTTTTCCTGGGCATATTTCGTTTCCGGGGGGAAAAGCTGATACTGGCTTGGAACTGCCGTGGATGGTAGCCCGACGGGAGATGCACGAGGAGATTGGGCTTTCAGCAAATGACCCCGACTTACACCGCGCTGGCTTGCTGATCCGCCACCTTACACAGATGCCTTGCTATCTCTCACGGACGTTTCTGGCGGTGGCGCCGTGTGTGGGGATTTTGGGTGTGGAGGAGTGGTGTCGGCTTACGTTGGCGGTCAATGCAGATGAGAGTTCCCATGTGTTTTCCGTGCCTCTCCTGGACTTTCTTTACCCGAAGAAGGAGGTGAGGATGGGGTTTCGGGACCCGGAGGCTCTTGAAAGAACGTACCATGGTGTGAAATGGGGAGGCATTCCATGGAACCTCCGGTCGTATACGTTTCCTCAAAAGAACCCAGCAGAGATCCATTGGCTCCGGGATCTAAAGGATCTTCTGGAAACAGAGGAGGAAACAGAGGAGGGGGATTTTGAAACAGAGGGGGACATTGAAACAAAGGGGGAAATCGAAAGAAAGGAGGAGGCAGAGGAGAAGAGATTGGAGGGAGAGGAAACCGAAAAGGAAAGGGAAAAGACTAGAAATAAGTCTGAGTTGTCCAAATGGGGAAGATTGGGGTCCAGGAGAGACTCGTCCACCAACGAGAAACTCTACGACGTGTGGGGCTTGACGGCCAACATCCTCCACGATGTGGCGCAGGTGTGCTATGCTCCTGAAAACATAACTGGTCCCATGGGCGAGGAGGAGTTGATCTGGAGCATCTGGCACTATGGAAAGCAGATGTCGTCTAAAGAGCGGTCTCCGGCGGAAGCCGCCTTGATCAGCTCATCCTCAGCATCCGATGCCTCTTTCGGCGACATCTTGCCACGAACAGAGTTTCTCCGTCTCAAAAGACTCTACAAAATGTGACAAGAAACTACAAGATGTGACAAGAGATGAGTCATATTTTCATTGATGCATATTTCAATTACTCAATTAACCATGGCTATGACCGTGGCTATGACCATGGCTATAGGTCTAATGACGACTATTAAACCTATAAAGAATGACTGGCTAAAGACTCTTATAAGCCAGGGCTCTTAACCGGTGGCTCTTAACTTCTAATCCTAAATTACATAGGCTTGTTGGATGAACTTGATGTTTCTTGAGGTGTACGGGTTGAGGTGTACGGGTGTTTTGGCAGCCACCGGTCGCAGCCACGGATGCAGCAAATCAATCCGGAGTCCAATTTATGCGCGAATCTCTGGTTAAGTGCATATCCTAGTCTAGGCTTAACGTCAAAAGACAGACAGAGATTGACAGAGACAGAAAAAAGACAGAAGACATTTAGATACAGGAATGGCAGAATAAACAGAAACATCAGATACAGGAATGTCAGAAAAGACAGAAAGACAGAAAGACAGAAAGACAGAAAGACAGAAAGTCCAATTATGGTGGACAGACTGGCAATGTAGGAGGTTAGAATGTGAGCGCACCGCAGCCCCGATGAGCTCTAGACTCCCTACAGGCCCGGCCCAATTTTTTAAAAGACGAATTCAGAAAATTGCAGCACAATATGCAGGACCATCCATTAAAGCTAACAGTCACAATTTCAACTAATTTTTTCTTGTTCTACAGTGTGGAATGGAGTATAGTGTGGAATGGAGTATAGTGTGGAATGGAGTATAGTGTGGAGTGCTAGTAGGTGTTATATGCAGTACCAGTAAGTATAATGTGCAGTACTAATGATGAGTGCAGTGATAATGTAGTGTATAGCGCGCGGACAAGTCTCCACTAGAAAGACCAACACCATGAGTCCTAGGGACACGGAGGAGCTCGATTTTCGGGTCACGGAACTCCTACGAAAAGTCGACGAGTATGAGGCGGTTCTAAGTGGTTCATTTGCTCATAACTATATCGAGGCGTATTCCCTTTTGAGCAGGGCCAACTACAATAGCACCCGTCGGTTTAGTACGGATATGCTAGACATGCGGCCCCGAAACGCCGTATTAATAGTCAAGGAGGAGAAAGGGAGGCTTTTCATGCCGATCCGAAGAACTTCCAAACCTGAAATTGAAACTGTTGGGGAAAAAACCGGGGCCAAGTGTCCAAAGGGGCTCCGAAAGAGGACCAGGGATTATAATAAGGATAAAATTAAAACGGGAATTGAGGCAGAGAATCTTGAAGACATTAAAGGGAAAGATATTAAAGGAATTGAAAATAAGGATATTGGAGGGAAGGACAAAATAAAAGGCATTGAAGGAAAGGATAAGGAGTTGAGTGGGGGGAAGAGAGATGTCCGAAAGGACATATTTTTTGAAAATGGCCTTTCTCAACGACTCATGAAGTTGCTGGTCAAACCAGTGGAGAAAAAAGTGGACTTGCTTCGGGATCCTCTACGTCAGTTTGGACCGTTGGTGCCTTCCCAATTAAAACACGCTCAGACCTATTTCTCCCTGGCTGTCGACGATACCATCCACGTGGCGTGTTTGAGGAAGCAAATTCAGGAACTTCTTGAAAAAATCGAGATGGAGAAAGAAAAAGCGGAAGTACTCGAAGAGAAATGAAGATTCCGAGGTGAAACAATTGAAACAATTGAGATGCGAGATGATTTGGGGTTGAAATGTGAGAATTGACAATTGAGAAATGTGATGTGATGAGAGTTGGAATTGAGATTTGGGTGACATTTGAGAGTTTGAGAATGGTTCTGGTTCTGGTACGGTATATGGTGGCCTATCTAGTTCTGGAGAAAATGGAATGGTTTTGAGTGGTACTGAGTGGTAATCTTGATTGGGAGGACGACTCAACTCTTTGGTCATTCCCAATCTCGAATAGACGAATAAAGCATCCTGGTTCCTTGAAATGGGCTTCCAAAGGTCCCATACATTTGACCATATGAGTGGAAATACCAAATCATATTCCATCTCTTATTGGTATGCAGTCCTACGAGGCACCAAAGCTACGGAAACAATTTGCCTCAAAGTCCATTTTCCAGTACTACAGCCGGAGCTCGGCACATGGAGACGTGGTAAAGGCCAGATCAAGACACCACGTCCAGAAGCACATTTCATTCGTGAAGCAGATGTTGAGAAGCCGTTTAAATGCAGACTTCAAGCATATCAAAGGCTACAAGATCAAATTGTGTGGAGAACATTAATTGTGCCCCTGATTGACCTACAGTTTGTCAATGGCGCATGGACAACTGGACACCATATTGGGAGAGGTACAAGGGAAGGTACATGGTAGAAGGATAGGGACGGTATAATACTAAACTATATCATTCTAAGGAAACGTTCATCTTTACTTCTAGCTTAAGCCTCTAATCAATCATACATTGGATATACTTATACCAGTACTGGTATTTACTAGTTGTTCATGAGACTGTCTTCAATATGGCCAATATATCACTAGGAGATATTTAAAAAGTGTATGGTACTTAAATAATCACGCTTTCCATGTCTACGAGTAAGTCTTGCCTATCACGAAGGTCTATAACTCAATTGGTCAGCTCCCTCTTTGAGTCCTCATTGACACCTCCATCAGTCATTGTATCAGTATCGATCCAGTAGAGGAGAAGATTTAATCACTGAAGAGGTCAGCTTCATGGTCGTAGTCACTGACATTGATATCACCGTCTTCATCGTCGCCCTCACTGGCATCGGGTTCGGAGCCCGCAATCGTAACCTTCTTCTTCTTCTTCTTCTTGGCCTCCACGTTGGCCTTTTGCGCGTCCCGTCTCTCGGCCTTCTGCTGCCTCTTGTGCTGGTGCCGGGTCTCCAATTCCTGCACCTCGTCCTTCAGCTTGGAGATTCGCAGATGGTACACTGTTTTGGAGGCACCCACCATGTTCTCTTCGACCTTGACGAGCTTCATATCAATCCGGGGCCCTAATTCCCGTAATTTGATGGCTCTCTTGCGAGTGGTGGGGCCTCGGACAGATGGGGTGTTTATCTGCACCACTGCATCGTCCTCCACCTCGGAATCCGACGTTAGGCCTCCCACGGAGTAAGGGTCCAACACCAAGTCAGAGATGTCCTTATGGTTGGTCATGATGGGCAACTTCTTGCGGCGATTGTTCTGTGCCAGGAGCAACTTCTTGATGTTTCTCAGCTCCTCCACCATCTTGGTGCTTATAGCAAAATGACGCCATTCCAAAACCCCATCCTGGTTCTTGTTGACAATCAAAACCCTCTTGATGCTACCCACACGTGTTGTCTGTGGCTGGATGGCTGGAAAAAGGTTCTGGAGAACCGTGATCAAGAGCTTCTCGTGATCAGGCAAATCAGCCAATTTCTTTCCTCCCCCAGTAAACCCATTCATCACCAAAAGCGGCGGCTGCTTATATAACGCCAGGCCCTTGGATGCAGAAACAGGGTTCCGTAACAGCCGGCGAACATCATGCATCAATGAGTAGCTGGTGACCTTAAACTGTAAACTGGGGCCTCGGGGCATCTTCCCAAGCCGCATGGATACACTGCCGGTTGTTTCAGATTGTTTGAAAACCATTAGATCGGAAACTCCCAAGGGACCGGTCATCACCACAAAATCCTTAAGTTTGTTAGCCTTGCGTTCCTTCAAGTTAACCGCCGTATGAGGCAGCATGACCATACGGAAGTCCCTTACAAGCTGGTAAAGGCCCTTATTTTTTAGAGCTGGGCCAAGTGCAAGAACCATGGACTTGGGTACTTTGTCGGTGGGCTCCTGCACCTGAGTTGGGTCGTTTTTCTTGCCCATAATTTAATGCTTGCTGTATGTAGTGTAGGATAAGGTGGCGTTTAAGTGAAGGTGATGGAGTAGTGGGTGCGAGAAAAGTCATCGCTACTGCACATAGGCTCTTCTCCCTCACTAAATCTACTCCTCTAAAAATACCCTCCACTCTACACTCTACACTCTACACTCTACTCCACCAAAAGTACACTCTAATAACTAGGATACTTTACTAGTCCTATATACACACCGGATCTTTTATACTACTTTATTATGAAGAAGGTGGGAAAAAAACCTAGGCTTCACTCGAAGTCTGAGGAGACGTTGGCGCTTGCGGAGAAAATCAAGCAGAACGCCCTCCGGGCCAAACTCAAACAAAATGGGTCGATTGTGCCCGTGGCAAACCAAGAAGATATTTCCATATCCAATGATGAAAGCAAGCGATTTGATAACTTTGCTGATTTGAAGCTCATCCCAGAACTCTTACATGCAGTACAGGAAATGAAATACACCAAACCAACTCCCATTCAGAGCGAGGCCATTCCCCATGCTTTGGAGGGTAAGGATATTATTGGGTTGGCGGTTACGGGATCGGGGAAAACAGCCGCTTTTGCTATTCCCATCCTCCACACGCTTTGGTCCGACCAGAAACCTTACTATGCCTTGGTTCTTGCCCCCACGCGAGAGTTGGCGTACCAGATCAAAGATACGTTTGATGCGTTGGGCAACGGTATGGGCTTACGGACTGCATGTATTGTCGGAGGCATGGACATGATGGATCAGGCAAGAGACCTTATGAGGAAGCCACACGTGATCGTGGCCACGCCGGGGCGGATAGTGGACCATTTGGAAAACACAAAGGGCTTTTCGTTACGGAATTTACGTTATTTAGTCATGGACGAAGCAGACCGGCTTTTGGATTTGGATTTTGGCCCGGAATTGGACAAGATTCTTCGCGTCATTCCAAACGATAGAACCACGTACCTTTTTTCGGCCACCATGACCAACAAAATCGAAAAGTTACAACGGGCTTCGCTCCACAACCCCGTGCGCATTGCCGTGTCGTCCAAATATGCCACGGCTGAAAACTTGGTTCAGCTGATGATGTTGGTGAGTGATGGCTACAAGAATACGTACTTGGTGCACTTGTTGAACGAGAACATGGGCAAGTCCATCATCATCTTTACGCGAACGTGTGCTAACACGCAAAGAACGGCGCTTTTGGCCCGGATGCTTGGCTTCTCTGCAGTCCCCCTCCATGGCCAGTTGTCCCAGCTGCAGAGACTTGGGCTGTTGAACAAGTTCAAGGCCCGCTCCGTCAATATCTTGGTGGCTACGGATGTGGCTGCCCGAGGACTCGATATTCCCAATGTGGACCTTGTTATCAACTACGACATCCCCACGGATTCCAAGGCATATATCCACCGGGTGGGCCGGACGGCACGTGCAGGAAAAGCAGGCAAGTCCGTGTCGCTTGTGACCCAATACGATCTCGAGATGTACTTGAGGATTGAGGCTGTTTTGGAGAAGAAGTTACCCAAGGACCCTGCTCCACCCAAAGATGTGTTGGATGCATTGTTCCATCACGTGGACAGGGCCACGGCTGAGGCTACTCGTCAATCGAAAGAGGGGCAGGAGAAGCGGGCCAAGAAGCGGGGCAAGGATGATGCCGATAGAGAGGAGAAGTGAAACCATGAATCGTCATGTCAACGACTATATACAAGAACAACTTATACACTACTATCGGTTAAGATTACTGACTATATTGACTATAAGGGATAAAAATTTAGAAAAGGCTTATTATAATTCACTTTCGAATCCTTTTTTTACAGACCCTCGATTCGTTCTGCACTGATTACGAGTTCCGGGACTTATATGCAGTTCCGGGACTTATATCCAGTTCCGACCTATTGATTCAGGTCGTTTCATCCTCCCCCCAAAAAATAATATCGCACATTTAAGGACAATTATGGATTCTGCCAAGTATTAAGAGAAGATTTATGCTTTGGGAACCTTTAATCTGGGGTGTGGGGGGAATAAAGAGGGACTGTGTTCAGGAGGTGCATGTCACGTGACCATTCCGAGGGTACAAGAGAATACAGAAGACTATAAACTATTAATTAAAGTGTAATACTCCATAGAATAGTTCGCTGTACAGGACGCATAGACAGAAGTAGTCAAATAGCCAGAAGTAGTCAAACGGCCAAAAGTAGTCAAATAGACAGAAGCAGTCAAATGGCCAAAAGTAGTCTTTCTTATGGCCTAATGTTTGACAAGTCACCTCTGGCATACCCTTGACAAGGTAATAATTCAAGATCCAACTCAGCTTGGCTAGTGGACAAATTCCAATTCGCCCGGAATCTTTATTCTTTAAGATTCCCTCTTGTTTGTCTTCAGCTCATATGTCCTCCAGCTAAAGTGCTTAAGCCTTGAACTGATTCTATGTTCTGTGGAATAACCGTCTCCGGGCTTTCCATGGTACTCTCATTAGCCTTGACCCTATTGCCAGCAATACAGGTCAATCAATCAAGCAAGGAGATCATTAAATATCTCAAGATATCAATATCCATATCAATATCCATATCAATATCTTAATAATCACAAACTCCTCCAGAATCAATCCATCAAATCGGAATCTCACAAACTAAGATTCATGATGTCGTCAATACCTCAATAATCAATATCTTGGTATCTCGATCATCTATTCTAGTCAATATCCAGAATCATAATCTCAGTAATCAACATAACATTAATTGATCAATGTCTGAAAATCAAGATCTAGATCACATCAATACCTCTCACAGGTCAATTACCAATTTCCATCCCATGGTCACATGTTTTCAATCAACTCCATCGTCTATCTCAAGAGTCAGAAGAACCAGAATCTCAATAATAACATCTCCATACTCATAATCTGACCAGTATCTCAGGTTTGTCGATATATTAATCTTTCAGATTTTCATATCTCATTATCTCAAGAGTCATCTGAATAATACCCATTATCTCAGTATCTCAGGGTAAACTCGTTCACCTGTGGAGAAAATGGACGGGGCATTCGGCCAAGCTCTTCTTATTGAACCAGTCCTTTATGCAGATGTAATGGAACACACAGAGACATTCCAAACGCCCGACCTTGTCGCCCGGCTTTAAGTCCTCGAGGCAAATCACACACTCGTTATCCGAGGGCTCCTTTTCTGAGGTCATGGTAGCGTTAGACGTCATCAGCCCATACTCACCCTCGGCCTCCCGGACCGTATCAGGTTTTTGGATGGGCTCAGACCCCCGGATCAGCTCGTAGCTGGGCCTTGGAATCGGGGGAATATTGTATACAAGCATGCGGTTGCGGGATGCCTGAGCCCCGGGAGGAGACGAGAGCCGGAGATGGTCACTGGCGAAATCGAAAGTCGTAAGACACTCGCTCACGTGGCCCTCCTTGTACGTCTCCCAGTCCATGCAGTCTTTCTGCCCCTTGAACCGTTGTAGGAGGCTTATCCCACATACAGGACAGAAATTCTCTTCATTTTCTTCGGCAGAAGCAACCGTGTCTCCACTAAAAGCTACCCCACTCAGTATGGCTCCACTCATGACAACATTTTCAGTGGGTGTTGCTTTGTTTTGTCCTGCACACAACACATCACCCATTTCCCCTCCATTTGTTTGATCCCGATCTATTTCCAATGCACATTTTTCACACGTCCGGTATTGTCCAATAAGAGAAGGTTTTGAAGGGGGTCTGTCTCCATGTAAAACAAGGGCACTGGGCGGGTAAGCGGGGAAATGGCCTGAGCATGCGCCACACACCAATTTGCCACACTTTCGGCAGTGGTGTTTTCGGTTGAAGAAGGTAAAGACTTCGCTGCAGAGGGTACAGCAGCTAGACTCTGAATCGGGCTGCCAACTCATGGTTTCAGAGTTTCAGGGGTTCAGATTTGAGGGGAGTTATAGTAATGTTTGAGATTTGGCTGTAATTCCTGGAATGGTCTGATGTTCTGATTGAGACGGTCAGGGGAGTTTCAGAATTGTTTCAAGAGAGTTTCAGAATATACACAAGTGTTTCACAAGTGTTTCAGGTTTGAGTGCTTTGAATATATACGTGTGGCTTCAATTGGTGTTCTTTCCGGTAGATGTGGCACGATGGTGTAAGGGGATGCGGGAGATGCGCACGTGACGTGGGGTTACATTTACATTGTCAGGGTACACCAGTACACCCAGAAAAAGACCCGTACACCCAAAAGACCCGTACACCAAATGTACGGGTGCGAGATTTAACTCAATCTCTAAATGTACGGGTGTTTTTACCCAAGGCAACACCCCAAGCATGACGGACCGGCTCACCCAGCTCCAGGTGTGTCTCGACCAGTTGGTGGCGCAATTCAACTCCACCATTAACTATGCCAACATGCAGAGTGAAACGGCGCTTTTGGATGCCAACCCCACGTCGGTTTTCAACTTGGCAGCCAGCTCCGCTTCGGCAGGCGCCAAAAACACGGAGAATTCCGGATCGAACTCGGCGCCAAACGGGGCTGTGGAGCAGCAACCACCAGCCGATTTTGAAGGTGTTTTAAATGAACTTTCCACGGATCTTATTTTGAAATCCAGGCAAATTAGTATGATCATTGACCTGTTACCCGGAATCGGTACTCTTCCAGAAACTCAACTAGCCAAGATCAGTGGGCTTATACAGGAATTGGAGGAGACGGAGAATGAGCGGTTACGGAAAATTAAGGAGAAGGATGATGTGTTGAAGTGGTGTGAGGAGCTCATTGTGCAGGTCTCCTCCGGCATCAGCCAGGGCCGATAAAACAGAAACAAGTCAGCTAAAGAGTCAGAAAAAGAATCAGAGAGAGTTAGAGAAAGGGCCAGTTTAAAAAGAGCATAGCAGAAGAATGAGTCATTTAAAGTGTCTCAAAGTGTCTCAAAGTGTCTTAAAATGTCTTAAAATGTCTCAAAGTGTCTCAAAGTGTCTTAAAATGTCTTAAAATGTCTCAAAATGTCTCAAAATGTCTCAAAGTGTCTCAAAGTGTCTCAAAGTGTCTCAAAGTGTCTCAAAGTGTCTTAAAGTGTCTTAAAGTGTCTTAAAGTGTCTTAAAGTGTCAGTTAAAGTGAAATAAAATGGTATCTTAAAGAGTCATTTAAAGAGTCATTTAAAGAGTCGGTTACAGTGGTCAGTTACGGTGTCTTAAATGGTCAGTTGTCTTTAAAATGGTCAGTTCCAGTGGTGTCGTCAAGTATCTTAAATGTCTCTTGATGAATACAGTATGACTAGATGTTCCTGATCGTTTGAACTACTTTGGTTTTGAGCATTCTAGACCAGTACTGATACACCAAGGTACAGGAATATGGATATTCTCATAGGATGGAGGTCAAGTACTTGATCTAAGCTCTATGGTCATATTCACTGTATATACCTATACCTATCATATATGCCTACGATAGTCCATGTATAATATAACTGGCCATCATAGTGTATATGCAGTACACACATCTATATGCAGTCCATACATACATACCGACCTATATTTTATTTTTCATTGAAACAAGAACTTGCATAGCTTTACTAGATAAATGTTAGATTAAACTTCAATTGGGTGAAAATAATACGGCACCTTAGGAAGCACCCCCGGAATTGCACCTCGTCACACCCGTACACCACACCCGTACACCAGACAACATCAGTAGAAAAAGGCCCAACGCAAAGCATCCTTTTTTTCGTCCTTATGTAGTAATATTATATTCGTTGAATTGCTGGAATTCCGGACATTACTGAGCTCTTTTTCTAGTATGTTTGGCTTACTGTGGCGGGTTTAATGGTGGGTGCAAGATCTGAGGCGCAATTCCGGGGGTCCTCATACAGAGGTCTCCATGAGTATCCTCTACAACCAACATATTACTCTATCATCCATATACATAAAACTATACATAGATACACTTATACCATACTTATCAGGTATTCTAGGTTGTATCGTTGATTCTTTGAGAAATCGGCTCGAGTTTTGAAGGTCTGAAATGAAACACTAGCACCAAACGTTAGTAATGAGTCTGCACGTAATTCCAATATAGCTCCAGTATAAAGCGATGGTAAGACTGAACCAATCGGTGTCAATGAGAATGCTTGATGTTTGAGCTCCTTTCTGCTTGTGAATTGGTCCATCAGGCTCAGATTGTGTATCACATATAGTCAGATCACACCACCAGACATCTATCAATGAGAACCAAATCAATCAGATCATAGACTATTGACCTTCATCCAATGATAATGACTCAGTAAGCCATCCAGATTGATTCTCCATCCACTTGATCCAGAAATAACTCTTCACTTCATGTTCTGTTCCTCTTCTTCATTTCTGTTGTTTTGTCTTCACGGTCTTCAATACCATTGGCTTTTCGATTTCTTAAGTGCTTGGCACGTTAATCTTTTCAGTAAACCGTATTCCAGATACTTGGAGAGCAACAACTGTTGTTTTGCTGCACTGGTGGAGTTCCTGTGATTTCTCTAAAACAAAACCCAAGCAAATTTTCTCCTTTATAACATGTCTTTTTTTAACTTGTTATACTCCATATCCCAATCATCTCCTCACTTGTTCGTGATTTTTGTTCCACTGTTCCACTTTGTTCCATCAATTCCATCAAATGTTCTTTTCTTCCTTCCTTTTCTCCAATCTTCAAATTGTTCAAATTTCTTTTTTGTTCTTTCAACCACGGCTGTATGCATTGCAGTTAAAGTCCCAGTTCAAGTACCGAGCCCTTTGACACTGCTCCGTGGTCCAGCCCGTGCCGTAGATGATGGGAAACAACTTCCAAAACCAGAATATAGTTCCGCCCAAAACCACGGCCATCACACACGTTGCATATCTGGGCCGCACGTGCATCTGATACTCGACAAACACACCAATCACCAACACCAAAAAGAAAACGCTGGTCAAGTAATGGTGCACAAACAACTGCCGCGTCATGAGCGTGTATGGGAAGTAGTGGAGGGCCCAACCAAGCACGTACTCAAATGACGTCATGTAGTAGTCGGATGTGAAGCCCGGCTCACTTTGCACCGTAAATGGGTTGAGCACCCAGAAAACGTGCACCATAAACTTGGCCATGAAGAGCCCCACCAACAAAATACCGGCATAGTACACCGCCACATTCCCCAAAAAGTAAATGTTGGAATCAGCCGAAAAGTAATTGATTCCCCGCAACACAAACGGCCACGAGGCCGGAAGCGACAGGTACTCGTGTTCCTTCACAAAGCCCTTGTTGATTCTCCACATCAGGTGATGGTACTCCACCAACTTGCGGAAAAGCAGGAGCTGGGGAAGCATGACCCGGGGGTACATGTCCAACTCACGGTCGATCACCGGGTGGTTATTGCTCTCAATGTACCAAAGCGTATTGGGAAACGTGGGGTCATTGACACAAAGCACCTGGTTTTGGTGGAACGCCCAATCTGGAAGTTTCGTCTCATGACCCATAAGCACACACTGAGTTCCTCTATGCACGAGCTGGAACACGGTTTCGGTGGCCCGCAACTTGCGGAGCGGAAGATCATTTTGGGAATGTGGTTTTTTGCCAATAATCTTCACCTTCCACTCGTAATTGATGTCCTGCAGAGATGTGATGTTTCCATTGCACGACACTTCGTTCAGGTAGTCGTGTTCGGAATTGGGAGGCCGCACGTCATTGGCCCGGAGATACTTGGATGTTTTTGGGTGGAACAACTTGACAGTATCTCCATCCTTGATTGGCCGGAACTTGGAGGTGTGTTTTCCGGGAACGTTAGTTCCGGGCGTTTCAAGTTCCCACTCGTTGTTGTCATCATCGGCAAACCCGTACATGGTGACCTGCTGCTCTTTCGTGCCGGTTTTGTATGGGAAGTCGTGCGAATGCAAATAAGTATCCAAGCGGTGGTGTTTCAAAGTCACTTTACTGCCGTAAGAAACATCAACGGCCGTGTTCCTGATTTTGTCCAGATCCTGCAACTCGGCCTTGAATGCAGGCGACATGATGCCCAGGCCCGTGCCGTTACGGGGCAAAAGCATAAAGTGCACGGAGAAGAAGCCACAATACATGGTCAACGGCACCACGATAAAGGCAAAGAATCGGGCAACCACGTGCGCCACAATCCGTCTCATCGGCACCTCCACGTCTCCCAAGTACCTCCACAACTGGTAGAGCGACAAGATGCTGACCCACATAATAGTAAACACACCCGTCAACTTAGTCGACACCGTGAGCCCCAAACTGAAGCCTGTGGCCATCAAACACTGCAACCAAGGCTTAGAAAAGGGTTTTTGGAGCTGGAATCGCTTGAACGACGAAACAGAAAGGGCTGTAAAAAACACAAGCGCCGAATCAAGCATAATCAACCGCGATTGCGTGGCCAACGAGTTCTCGAAAATAACCAAAAGCGCTCCAAAAAGCGACACCATCAGCCGGCACGCCGAGGCCCGTAAGATCGTATATGCCAAAACGGCAGAGCCCACTCCACATAAGGCCGAAAACGTCCTCATGGACACGTAAGGCGTGGTGGCCAAAAATGGCGAGCCAATTTCCGAAAAACCATCTTCTCCGTCCCAGCCAAAAAACATGGCTATATAGTAAAACACCAACTTGCCAAATGGGGGGTGTACGTCCACGAAAAACTCGCCATCGTGATACTCTTTTGCAAAGCCTCCAAAATGGGTCTCGTCAAAGACCACCCGAGCCGGATGCGGGAGCTTGTACATCCGTACAAGGAGTGCTAATGCCCCCACTAGAAACATGCAGCGGCGGTCGAGCCTAGACCAGCTGGTCCGGCCAAGAAGAGCAGGCGATACCTCCAGCGACACGTACGCGCGGAAGGGACCCTGTTTGTAACCAGGGGGGAGAAGCTTAGGTTTCTCGAGCGTCATATTGAGCCTGGTGCTGCTAAGTGCTGCTAAGTGCTGCTGAGTGCTGCTGTTGTGAGCTTATGGATCGGTGGAGACGTGGAGGTCTGGCGCGCTCTGTCTGCATGGTGGTGTACTGATTTACAGCCACCAGAGTTCATTTCTTTGAAGTCCATACTCCTAGAAGTGCTTCCCCAGGGAAGTCAATACCTCCCGAAGCTCATTCTAAAGCTCACCCCAAGTGTTAGATCCTTACACCAAATCCACGAGCTGCAAAAATGTACGGTTGATGGAGGGGGGGATCGAGGCTATTTATGTGATTTGGGGAGAGGGGTGCATGACGCAGTCCTGCAGACTGCCTGTAAGCGAACCTCCTGAAACAACATATTGTAATCATTGGCTTGATGTGTTTGTGATTTCTTTGGCTAGTAATTGTTGTGCGATGCCATAGTAGTTTGTACTATTTGGGAATTTGAAAATTTGGGCTTAATATAGAGGTCGTGCGCGACTCATAAAACGTCTGGGGCCAATCCATAAACTTGAATTATACTAATGGAGGAATATTTGATGTTCAGTCTATCGGAATAATTATCAATGTTCTTTGGGTTGACATTATATGCTTTGGAAGTTAGGAGAGCGTATATGCAGTCCTAGAATATTGACTTTGGTTTGCCATCCCACCATACCATATTTAAAGTTGAATTTGTAGTAATGAACTGATCGGATTTGCTAGAAAATCATATATTCGAACGACTCACGAAATCGTAGTGTGTGTGCAGTAAATGGGGGTACACGGTTGGAGATTGCATACCACGTGATCCTTGAGGCCGGAATAGGCAGTTCCGGGGCGTATATGCAGTTCCGACCTCTTGACTCAGGTCGATTCATCCTCCCCACCACAAAATACTTTTTAATTCTTTTCATATTTCTGCACTATCCGTACTATCAAGACATTTATATATCACTGGAAGACTTTGAGCTAATGTGTGTGGGTTCCTACAGGCAGAGTGATTCCGGCCACGTGACCATTCCGAGGGTAAGACCTGCATCTAGTACTAGAGTACTTAATGCCACCAACAACTTCAGCAAGAACAGCCCGTTACAAATTATAATCATTCAATTCAAAATATCCTGCGGATTTATTGAAAATTTCCTATGAAGTATGACTCAGTAGCCAATGTAGAGGCCGCCGTTGCGCTCGTCCAATTCCGTCACGATATGGTCGACTTCATCAGACTTCGGGTCCCAGCCCAACTTGGCAGTTACCCGTACATTCTTCAAGTTCGGAAGCCGGTCCTCGCTCAAAGCCACGGCCAAGTCGATCGGGTCCAAGCGGTCCGTGGTCCCAAGCATACCACTGCTATCAATGTACAAGTTGGTCAAGGCCCGATTAGGAAATCTGGGAAGAATGTCCCGCTCGAAAAACCCAGATGAAACATAGTCCACACACACCTCCAACGTCACAAGATTCGGGCATAAAAGAAACACCTCATCGAGAGAATTGGAATTGAGCCCCGGCATCGGGAACTGGATCTTCAACGACTCGAGATTCCGTCCGAAAATCACCAACAAGTGCTCGAGCCCGGCATGGGACACTTGCGGACAATGGGCCAACTCCATTTGGCGGATGGTGCTGGGGAAACACGAGTTCACCAAGAAATCGTCCGAGATACCGCCTGAAATCCGAAGAAACTGCAACTTGGGCGGCCACTCCACGGTATGGAAATCCTCGATTTCAAGCGACGACCGAGGAAACGAAAGATGCGTTAGGAGCTTGAGCTCATGAATGGACTCGAACAACTCCTTGAGCCGCACAGTCTCGGAAACAAGCCGGAGATCAAGCGACTGGAGCTGGTGACACGACCGCAACGCCATAAGCGGACTGAAGCCAAAACTGGTTTGAGGAGCCACGAAGTTTTGCACCAGGTCCCGTGACCGCTTCAAAAGCTTCGCCACAAAGGCATTCTTTCCCAGCTGGTTCACCGAAGAGAGGTCCAACGTGCGGATGTGCAGGCCCGCCGTCTTCTTATTGGTGATTGTATCCACGAACTGGTAGAAATTGTCGCCTCTGAGCCGAGGGTTGCGGTAGAGCATGGGCATGGTCACCAGGTAAAAAAGCTTATTGAGGAGGAGGAACCTGGGCTTGAGCTCGCTGCGGAAACTGACAATGTCCATGATGTAGGCGATGATTTCAAGCGGCAACCCCAGATATGGGGCCTGGGTTTTTGGCTCTGGCTTAAGCCGCGCTTCTTGGAGTTGAATCTGATATTGCTTGCTTTCTAGAAATAAGCAGCATGAAAGCACATCGATCTTTTCGAACTGAGACCGAGGCCACACTTTGCCTTTGAACGAAGTCTGCTTGTTCAAGACATAGATGGACTGTATGGAGAGCTTTCTGGGGTCGAAGTCCTTGGGGTCCTTCAGCAGCTCCACTTCCACGTGCTCCTCCTCGGCGTCCGATCCCCCCTCATCGGTGAAAGATGTTTTGTAGACGTATTTTCTGTAAGGGGGGCGGACTTTCTTGGGTCTGCTCTTGTTGGCTATGTTGAAGAGACAAACAAAGAAAGAAAAAAGTCGAGCCAGAAGCAAATATCCACTCACTTAGGGATCTGCTCAAGTGTGACTCGATGGATACGCCTCCTTCCACCTGTATGTAGTAGATCCTTTGGATGAGTGATGGATTGGTTTTGGATTGATAAGCCGGATCATCGCGAGAACATCCGTACACCAGGAATCAGTATAAATTCAGATCATCACATCAGATCAGGAAAGTCAAGATTTTTTTAGAAAAAAAGAAGGCTCCGGAAAACTAGATCAGGTCAGATTAAGCCAATATCAGTATAAGTCAGTATCAGTATAAGTCAGTGGGTGGTCCATTCATATTCGCCACAATAGTCAGTAATCCTATAACATCCTCTTTTGGCGTGTGATCAAATAGTTGAAAATCATCAGTGGATCATATGCTTTAACTTCAAGCGTCGATTATGCTAGTAAATTCCGAATTTAAAGGATTGTTAATTTCTAGCCATTCTTCATGTCTTGTGGTTAGTCCACTCCAGTCTGCATATGAGTAGTATTATCGGATGATTAGTATCATAGCCCCGTACAGCTAGCTCCAATATAATCATCAATTTCTGTCTATCTTGAAATATTGAATATAATGTATAGCCTATTCAACCTATTCTTTTCTTCTTTTAAGGCAGAATAGGCAAAACATCAGAATAAACAGTAAATTCAGTAAATTTATTGACGTAATAGTCAAAACCATGAAAGAAGCAGAAGTTTCAGTTAAGTCTAGTCTAGCTAGTCTTTGTATCCGGTTCAGTCAGTATATTTGGTAAAATTAGTTATTAAGTCACTATTGTTTGATATACAGATCATGGTCCGCATAGTCAGGGACTAACAATCAGTTTCGAATCAGTAACAAAACATTCTCGGCATAAGTATGAGGTAAGAATCCGAATAAGATCAGTATCAATAATCAATAATCATTAATCACCCAATATTTAATTATAATGTCAAATCATCAGTACCAGATCATTATCAGATCATTATCAGATCAGTATGAGATCAGTATCAGATCAGTAATCTAAGTCAATAAATAATATTAGTATCACATCACCAAAGTCACACCAGCATGCCAACATTAACATCAAATCATTATTAATTTCAACTCATTATTACATGTTCAGGATAGTATCAGATTGGTATTAGAACAGTATCAGGATGATATCAGGATAATATCAGTATCAGAGCAGGAGCAGATCACATCATTAGATCACATCAGATCACATCATTAGATCACATCAGATCAGAATATACCTAGTGGTCTAGACTAGTTGGTAAAAATTTGGTAGCAAAGAAGAGAAGGAAGGGCGCATATTTATATTCTTTTTTGCAAGCCACAAAAAGGATTGCAGCATGCCCAATCTGGAAGTGTTTCACATTTAACGTGCAGATGGTGTTTCACCTTTTTGTGTTGCGTCGCGAGACTTGCAGCCACTGGAATATAAAAGGCCCTCAAACCTCCCGGTGCTTTTTGCAGCGCGATAAACCCACTGGGAATAATGGTCACGTGAATCAGTCAGATACATGTTTTTATTCAATATTCGAGTTTGATTTTATACATGTGACATGGATTTACAGAAAAAAAAATAATTAAATTCGGAAAATGGTTATTTCGTGATTCAAGATATGGGTTACGTGTTCAAGATCTCCGGTTCAATATCTCAGGTTCAATTTCTCAGGTTCAATATCTCAGGTTCAAGATCTTAGGGTTTCAAAAGTCAGGCTTAAAAATTCAGAGTTCAAGAATTCAGGGTTTATATTGGATGTCCAACCGAAGGGATTTTCAGTCATAAATTGATTCATCAGTCCCTCTTACTATGAAGGTCCCAATCCAAGTATAAAACATATTTCTCTGAATGCAACACAGATTTCTTCTCGTGAAGCAGTTACAATTATTTGGAACAGTTCCATCCCAAACGACGAGATTTTAATCTGAAAATGGCCGATCTTATCTGAATGTGAACACTCCTATTTGAAGGTGTGAAATCCTATTCTTGGGAACAGTTTCAATTTACCTTTAACAGTCCTATGCTGGATGTGATCATACACCTTTGAGTATAAAAAGGTCAATTCTGAACAGGACAGAGACATTCTATTTGAGCCGGCCTATTCTTGTGATTTTTCTGAAAGATATTTAACATATTCTACATTTGATCAGATACTATCCTGGATTTAACAGACATTTGGAAATGTGACAGCTCGAATTCTCATATGGGCAGACATTCGGGATGAGAATAGATTCAATCTGAATGGGGAACTACCAATTTCCGATATGATCAGAATGGATCATATTCCATACGATAAGGTGATCTGAAATCAATCTCAATCAGCCATAGAAGCGGGCTTGGGCGGACTCAGGAACTCCGAAATCAAGTGGCATGCCTATTTGCAGCTGGGCTAGAAGCGGAACTCCTACGAGCAGAAGGACCAACAATTGACCAATACCAACAGATCCAAAACCAGAGTATCAACCATCCTCCAGTCATGCGGACCATCGTATCTCCTACATCTATTGACGAGACTAGATCCTAGTGGAACTGGTGGTTGGTTTTAGTGCTATCAGTGGAGCTTCTAATTTTTGCCTGCAGGAGTCAGAGATCATTACTTTTGGTGAAATTTTTTTTGGTGCGAAGTGTGGAGGCTTTTTTATCCATGTTTTAGTGCGACTCGTCTCCAGCATCTCGAATTTGGCCACCGGTCGTGCGCATGCAGCGCTCGCGTGAGAAAAATTTTTCTCTATAAATCCAGACGTTTTTCCGCTCCCCACCTCCCACTCTTTTTCCACGTTTTACAGCAACCATGGTTTTAGTTCAAGACTTGTTACACCCAAACCCCGCCTCCGAGGCCCAAAAGCACAAGTTGAAGACCTTGGTCCAGGCGCCCAGATCTTTTTTCATGGACGTCAAGTGTCCTGGCTGCTTGAACATCACCACCGTGTTCTCCCATGCCCAAACCGCCGTGACCTGTGATGGCTGTACCACTGTGTTGTGCACTCCTTCCGGTGGTAAGGCCAGATTGACCGAGGGCTGCTCTTTCAGAAGAAAGTAAGTTCTCGTTAGTGAAGTGAAAGCGACATGCTTTCTGACGATTTGGAACACTTGGTGTTTCTGAACAATAAGGCCTGCCTCATTGTTCGTAATCATACCAATGACTATTGCGTTGTTAATGCTTTCAGCCAGGCTGTGCATATAATGACCTGATCCTTTGCTGGCTGAATCAGTGCTGAGTAGGCCACGGGGTTGGAATGCATCTGTATTATAGATACAAATAATAAATGATTTGCCTGAATGAAGTATCTGCTATTGAAGAATACTATTTAAGAAGTTAGCACGACATTTATTAAACCTCTACACCATTACTTAAAGATCCGTACACCCGACATGATATAAAACCTCTACACCAAATCTCAAAAACCTTAACACCAGATATATTTCACATCCGTACACCAATTACTAAAATCTATCTATATACATGTTTAATTGCTGTCAAACTCCCGGGGATCAACATCATATTGCGCCCGCTTGCCCTGTGTCCGGTACCGCTTGGAAGATTCGATATCCGAGGCCAAATCGTCCAAAACGTCCAAGGGATCGTCGAAATCCAGCTCCAGGCGGCTCACAAGCTTCTTCCAGTCCCTCTTCCGCTTCTCCTTGATCACAAATTTCCTTTGCATTTTGGCCAACTTATTAAGTTTATCGACTTTTCCTGCAGATAAGCGGCTTTTCACCACGGCACTCTTTTTATCAAGTGCCCAGAGGTCTCCTTGCTTTGCCTTACGGGCATCATGATAAGTCTGTTTCCCTAAACTCTTGGGAATCTGCCAGTACTCGATATTTCCCGATGGGGCACATACTTTGAGCCGCACGTTCTTTTTTACCTTATTAGGAAATTCCAAGATCCGAGGCAATGCGGTGGAGGTATCGGAATTATGAGCCCTTGCTTCATCGATGGCGGCAATAGACTCGGCGTCGTTTTTGGCCCGGTGCATGATCAAGTAGGATAGGTTTCCCGATTCGGTATTGTTTCCGCCCGTTCTTCCTGTACCTTGCATTCCCTTCAAGGCACTCCGCGGGATCTGGTCGGTTCCAAAACCATCATGCAGGCTTTTGTCCCATTTTGTTGCCAACCGTTTACCTTTCTTTAGCTCCATGGTATATTTTGGGCGGTGCACGACTTGATTAAACGAGCAGAACTGCAACCGATGGTTGTGGTTGGAGATCTGGTAGAACTTGGGGTCGCCGAGTTGTAGAGGACACTGTCCGTGATGCAGACAGGGAGCCACCACGCTGAGATGATAGTCGACAGAAGTGGGATGCACGGGTGTGAGTTCAGGAGGTACGGATGTTTCAGGATGTACAGAGTTTTCCGACAATTCGTAATCCGGATCGTTTTCAAACTCAAATTTTAGGTCATCCTCCAATACTGGCCCAAACTTTTCCAAAAGTTCATCTTCCAAAGAATCCCGGTCTTCAGCTTCAAGACGTGCCAAGAGTTGTTTCTCATGGATCACGTGATCCTCGGTGATGATTTGGTCCTCGCGTCGGAGTTTCTGCGGTTTCACCGAGGACCCCCGAATGTACGGCCTCGGGATTCGGCCCCGCTCGTCTCGGTGGTTCTCGGGCCGAAGCATCACCTGCCGAGCCCGAGCCACAATCTCAAAACCCAACGCATTTCCCCGCTCAAGAATCACTAAATACCCATCGGCCTTTAATAACCGAAGAATCATCTCCACATTTAAGTCAACGTCACGTGGGAAGTTGAACTCACGTGACAAGAGCAGCTGGTTCACCATAATAAGCTCGTACTGTTTGGCCGAGGGAAGTGCATCACGCAACCGCGTACGGATTCGAACCCGCGACAGGTCCACGGGGCCCACAAAATCGCCGAACCGGTCGTAGTAGCCCTGGTAATCTTGTTCGGGTGAAAGAGTATCTCCTTGTGACGATTCGGTTTCGATTTCGGTTTCGATTTTGGGATCGATTTCGGTTTCAATTTCGGGTTGGGGGTCTGAAATTGCCTCTTTGAGACTTAGATCCTGCATATAAACACCGTCGCTTTCTTCACTCTGTTTCTCTTCCTTCACCTCCTCCACTTCCTTCTCTTCTTCCACTACCTCATTCAACTGCCGTGACAATAGAATCTTGGCTCGTTTCTTCATGTCCTTGTTTCCTCGGCCCACAATATACGCTTCCTTGACTGCAGGACGGAATTCCGGGCCCATGAGCTCGTTTAAGGCAATCATACCTGTAGCAGGCCCATAGCCAATGTCCAAGACGGAATTGGGCGAGAATTGGGGCACTCTATTGAGCAATTCCTTCAAAACTCGCTCAGAATGGGCATAATTCTGGAGAAAAAGAGCCGCAATGTGTGCATCTGTATCCAAACTGCTCTCTGGAGCCTTTTGAATTTGATCTTTCTCCAACAGCTGGTATATGGAAGCAGAACGCTCCCGGAGCTTGTCGGGGCTTATGTGCAGGAGGATATTCTTATTGATGGTTTTGGCGATTTCGTCCGGCAACTGCACTGGAGAAGAGTCCACTCGTGCCTTGAGAGTGTCTGGATGGAGCCGGGCCTCTTCAGCAGTGTCTCCCTGTATAAAAGAGCCGTCAGAGTTTCGAAAAGGCGACATTAGGGCCTCGTAGGCGACGTTTTCGTCCCGGAGCTGGACGGAACGAGTGAATTCACTTTGGGGACCATCTTTCTGGGACAAGTGCTCATCTCTGGCCAAAAACCCAAAGGTTTGGGTGGCGTTTTCAGCGTGTGCGCCTTTAAGCGGGGGTACCGAGCCCCACGCGTCACTTTTTGCCCGGAAAAACGAGCTTAGGTTTAATCGGTGCGGGCGGAAGCCTGAAGAGGCACTATATCGCCTGGGAACGGCATTGCAGCGGAGTGTCCGGAGCAGAAGCATGTATGGTCAGCGATGAGCAGAGGGGGAGATGATATATGCGCACGTGAGAGTCACGTGAGACAGAGCCATCACGTGTCGGAAAAATCACGTGGTGCGCGCAATCACCAATCATCAACCACAACTTCATCAACAGACCTATTACCCAGTTCTTCATATACTAGTCACCAGACACTCATCATTTGTCCAGCCCCCAGTCAAAGCATATACACTACCTCATATAAACATCCTTACACCAACACCAATTACATAAACCAATCACATTGTCCAATCGCCAACTACAATGAGAGGATTTTATGAAAATGACAGCCATGTGGTGCCCGTGCCCGGAACAGTGGTGCCCAGCAACGCCACCGAAAAACAACTCCTTGGGCCGCGCGCAGTAGTCAACGGCGTCACAGTGCGCAGTCTGGATACTCTCGAATCAGGGTTCAAAACTGCTCGGCAACACTTGTTTGCAGCCTTTTCCCAGGTGGACGACTACCTTAGCTCCACCAAGCAAAGTGTCTACGAAAAGGAGCGGGCGGTGACCGGCACCGTGAGCTCATTGCACGATAAGAACGATGATCTTTTCCCTAGCATCTTCTACGTGGCCATTGGCTCTCTTGCTGGGAACATCATGGCACAGAAGCGGGGATTGGTCAGCAAGGCGGTGTTCCCCGTGGCAGGCGGGTTGGCCGCGTTTGCTTACTTCATGCCCCGCACGTTTGGAAATACCAAGGACTTTGTGTGGAAGGTGGAGCAGCGGACGTTGCCTCAATTGGCGGAGAAGCAGGTCAAGACCTCGGAGCACGTGCAGGGAATGGTGGAGACGCTCAATACAAAGGCTGTACAGGGCCAGCAATCGGTGCATGCCAAGGTGGAGTCTGTTCGCCAAGGTATTTCGGCATGGACAGGATTGAATATAGATGAGGAGGTTTCCAAGAAGAAGTAGACAGGGAACAGGGACTCAAAAGGATTGGAACAAGGACTCAAAAGGACTAGAAGAAAAGCTGGAACAGGGAACTTATTTGACCCAGCATTTGAGCTAGGAATGGATTTAAGTGAGGTGAAGAAGTGAAAAAAGGAAGTGGAAAAGAAGTGGAGAATTTCGAGCCAAAAAACCCAAAGGTCTAGGAAATGGCGGAGTTGAAGAAAAACAGAAATGAGGTTCACGCAGGTCCGGCTAGAGACGAATTCTACGGTCCTCAAAACCACAGGATGCTTATTATTGGTGTTTCAGAATCCGTGATGGTATTCACAAAGCGTCGAACGTTCAATTCAAATGGGTAACCCTCAACA
The DNA here is from genome assembly GCA_002370245.1 of Metschnikowia sp. 04-226.1. NCBI lineage: Eukaryota > Fungi > Ascomycota > Pichiomycetes > Serinales > Metschnikowiaceae > Metschnikowia > Metschnikowia sp. 04-226.1. The sequence goes on from NLAD01000766.1 coordinate 26,463, forward strand.
AAATCTCTTGGTCCCTCGAAGATTAATGGGAAGATTAATGGGGGTGATAATTGGATGACTGTTACGGCGAAGCATTCATCACTGCATATTTGACCGTGTTTCCCTTGCATAACCTTGACTTGAAATATAGTTTTATACACGATAAGACTACAAGTATGGGGGGAATAACCAATATTATGGTTGAATTTTCATGAGGAGCAATCCATGACTACCATAAACATGCAGTCTCTATTGATCTGACCATAATCTATATTGACATTATGGAGATCACGAGAGTATAACCTGCGATAGTATGAGTCTATCCTAGTGTCTTTCTAGTGGCTAGTGTCTACTAGTCTCTAATATTGCATATAAATAAATAAAGATTCTAGTAGACGTTGAATTGAATCTGTACCGATTGCGAGTTCCGAGGGCTTATGTGCAGTTCCGAGGGCCTTATATTTCCAGTTCCGACCTATTGACTCAGGTCATTTCATCCTCCCCCCCCCAAAAAAAAATATTGCATATTTAAGGGCTATAGTGGTTTCTTCAAAGTGTCAAGAAAAGATTTGGCCTCCGGGAAACAAGAAAACCTAGAGTCTGGTGCAATAAAGAGGAACCCCTTCAAGTCACGTGACCATTCCGAGGACACAAAGAATATAACTAGGATAGACTAAAGGCTCTAGATCATAGACTCAATGAATCACCAAAGCTCCTTGCTTTAAAAAATGAGAGGTGTAGATGGTTCTGGATGCAGGTCCAGATAAGAGTTCCGTGGATAATGTTCGGATGAGAGATTTCCGAAAGGTCCCAAAAAGGACTATGGAGGAGTTCCGCTCAGTGAGAGAAAGAACAAATCGATGGTAGACAGGTAGACAGGTAGACATTTGTGGACAGGTGGATATTTGTAGAAATTTGTAGACATTTGACAGGTGGACAGGTGGACAGGTAGACATTTGGTATGGTAGATTAATGTTAAAGGGCAGAAAGAAACGGCCTTCTTGTTGGTTGTTGCACATAATCTTTTGCTAGACAGGCACCAGGGTGGGGTGGACTTTCATCAACTTTTGTAGTTCAAGAGATATAGTAGTCATCTTAGTTATTTGTAATGGTATGGTTGCTAAACTAATACTAGAAAATCTCCTTTTCAACTAAGCGCATCTTGGCCTTTATATATTAGTGAGGCTACGTTTTCGCAGCCATCTGCAAGCCCCTTAACGCTGTGCGTTTGTGTCAGGATTCGCACTCTCCAAGCTATAAAAGGAGGCAAAATCTCCAAGACAGATTCCGCGAAGCAACCGTTTCATCTCCACACTGCATACTGAAACCTCCTCGGACAAATACCTCCTTGGGTCGATTCCATGGACCAATCACATTGTTTCATCTGGAAACTGCATATTGACACATGCAAGATGTTACACATCTCGACTGTTCAACAGATTTTGGGGTGCGCGTGGGGCTTATATATGCGAAAAAAAAGTCAAGCGCATTCGCGGGGGCTGCAATTATGAGTCTGCGCAGTCCCCCCAAAAGAAGCGAAATCAAGTGCAGTCCCGAATGACTAGTGTATTATTCATAGGTATGTGAACGACTATAACCGGGTTTCTCTTCTCCGCCCTTCGATTCCTCTTGTTGAGTGAACTCATTGAGAAAAGGAAGAATTGGTTGGGGAAGGAAGTGGTTATAAGAGGTGAAAAGGAAGAATTGAAAAGTGTCCTGGAAAACTTGGAAAACTTCCGAATGTGGTCTGAATTCTCGGAGTTTTCACAAAATCCGCCTCTATTCACTCCTTTTCCTATACTCTATCCTCTTTTTAAATCCAATTGTGGTTCGGATGCTTTTTGTTCTTTATTTGGCGGGAGGTACGGGTGTGCACCCGATTTTGCACCCAATGCGCAAAGTGCCCGAAATGAAACAACACCACACACCACCATACTAAACGAAACAGTCTAAACAAAACAGTCTAAACGAAAACAGTCTAGACGGAAATCTACAGAGAAACTGTCCAGTTCAAACGCAGCTGAAACACATTGGTTGAACAATTGACCGTTGACAGTTGACAGTGAAAAACGGCACTCAAAAGACCCCTCGTCTAAAGATCACTGATTGGTCATAATCAACTGAGGCAGATTATAACTACTATCTAGATATCTTCTGGTATCAGATTTACTATCAGCCGGTACAATCTACTATCCACTGGGATTAGATCTACTATCTACAGATTTATCAACAGACCAGGTTTCTGGAGCGTCGATACCACTGAACTCCAGTAACTACAGTTGGTCGAACGGACTCCTGCATCAAACAAGGCATCTACACACTCAAGTCAAGTCAAGTCAAGTCAAGTCAAGTCAAGTCAAGTCAAGTCAAGTCAAGAGTCCTGAAAAAAGAGTCTAGAGTCCTGATACTAAACTTGGAGCTGGTTCTAGAGGTCCGTGGATCATCGAGACCATCAGACCATTGAGAGTTGGAATCCCCAGAGTTTCAGACCGCTAGTTTTCTGACAAAAGAGTCGTCATTTTCAGAGAATCCTTGGATATCCACCCCCCTTCCAGAGTCCAATTCCAGAGTCCAATTCCACTCCCCAATTCCAAAGTCCAATTCCATCCGAGGTCTGGTCTACTGAGAACCTATATCTGAGATCTTCTTCCCAGACTTGGGTCTTGAGTCTTTGAGTCTTTGAGGTTTACGGCATTCTCAGGTCTACTTTACTCCACAGTCTTCTTTAAGTCTCACCATCACAGCCATCTGTCAGAGCCATCAGTCAGAGCCATCAGTCACAGCCATCAATCATATTTGAGACTTGCTGAGTCTACTTTGAAGCTTTTCGGAGTCTTGAGTCTATTTAAGTCATTTTTGGGTCTACTCAAGTCTTAAATTCTACTCTAGCATCAAAGTCATAAGTTTGTCAAAGTCTTAGGTCTGTCAGAATCTTCAGCCCGTCAGAGTCTTAAGTCGATCAATCTTCAGTGTTATTCACAGATCACAGTTTCAAGTCTACCTGACGCTACTTTTGTCTGGAGTCTTCTTAGAGTCTCCTTGAGTCTTCCAGTCTTATTCAAGTTTCCCTTCACACATACCAAAGTCTTAAGTCTACCTGAGTCATATTTGAGCCCATCAGAGTCTTACTTTAGACAGATCAAAGTCTCAAGTCTACTAGAGTCTTCCAGTCTCAGTCTCTCAGTCTATCAGAACTCATTTGAGTCTGTCGGAGTCTTCAGTCTATTTGAGTCTTATTACGTTATATTTGAGTCTATCAGAGTCTACTTTGAGTCCATCAGAGTCTGATTTGAGTCTTTTTTAGGTCTTGTTTTGGACAAAGAATCCTGCTTCAGATATACCAGAGTCTTAAGTCTACTCAAGTGTTATTTGAAATATTGAAGTCATCTGACACTAGAGCCATATTTGGGTCTACTTCGAGCCTACTCCGGTCTTATTTGAGTCGACTACGAAGCCATATTTGAGTCTCCCAGTCTCAGTCATATTTGAGTCCCTCAGTCACGGTGTATCGGTTGCCAGAGTCATATAAGCTCTTACTCCAGATTGGAGTCTACTGTCTTTATAATTAAGGGTCAGTCATCTTCAAGTCTTGAATCTGAGCCTTCTCTTTTTCTTCTTTTTCCTTTTCTTTCCTTGTCTTTTTTTTCAATGATCAAAAGTGAAGGATCGGGAAGATCGACGAGGGGTACGTTGAGCCGACCAACTACAGCATCGGTGATGAAGATGATCCATAAATTGGTACCATCATCTTACCAGACCAAAAGCAAACGGAAGGTGCAGGCCAAAGACATTCAGAAGTTGATCGATAAGGTATTGCGGTACCAGAAGAAAACCGTGGACATTAACAAGGCGTTTGTCAAGTCTTTAGGGGATTGGGGTACGGGTTTACCGACTCTGGAGCTCCGACATACCATATGCGTTTTTTCGCTGCTTTTAGACTCCATTTCTGTGTCTGTTGTTGAAGAATGTGATCGATTGGCGGAGCTTAAAATCAGCCTTGGGGCTATTTCTCAACGGGAAGACCGCCAGAAGTATCTTGTTTCGAAGCACGACACTCTTCAGGCCAAATTGGCCCAAACAGCCTTGGACAACGGGCCACAGGCTTGTCAGACTATGCTTTGTGTGGACGAAATCGAGGAAAACGAGTACAATTTGAAGCTTATAGAGCAACAATTGGCTCGGACAGCCACTCAGAACCTCCTGAAAACCTGTGGGGAGTTTTTAAAGTGGGTGAAAACGACCAATACTGAGGTGATGAGACTTTCCCATGATTTGGCCAAGTGTATTGAAGATCCAAGGCTTGGAAATTACGAGAAAGACTTTAAAATCGAATTTTCCGATTACAAAATCACTCGAAATGAGCTGAAAGTGGAATCTAAACTGGAGAGTCCACTGGAGAGTCCAATAGAGAGCTCCAAATTGGACCCAAGAATGGAGAGTCCGATCGAGAGGTCTAAATTGGAAAGTCCCAAGTTTCTGGAAAACCCCAGGTTTGAAGGATATTCCGGTAACTTTCCATTGCAACTCCAGGTGCAAACCCAATACAAAAACCAGGAAAAAGGAATTGAAAAGAGTGTCCTGAGTCCAGACGCACCAAGAAACATGTCCAATTTTCCAGAACAGAGGAATTTTCCAGAAAAAAAAGAGTCCTTTTTTCCAGAAAAGAAAGAGTCCGATTTTCCAGAGAAAGAGTCCAATTTTCCAGAGAAAGAATCGAATTTTCCAGAGAGAGGCCATTTCCGAGGTCCAGAAATTAACAATGGAGAGTCTCATTTTAGAGCCCCCGAAGTCCCAAATGGAGAGTCCCATTTCCGAAGTTCCGACTCGCAAATCAAAAAAACCGAGTTTAGAAATGGAGTCAATAATTTTGGAGCCACCAATTTTAATCCAAATTTTGGGGGCAGTCATTCAAATTTCGGGGCTAATTTTGGAGGTAGTGCAGAGTACAATTCCAACTTTAAAGCCAACTTCAAGAGCTCGGACTCGGCCCAAGCAATTCCGGAACATTTTGAAGAGCTTAAAGATTACGAACCAGCTGAAAAAATCGCCCTCCAAATCGCCCACAAGGAAGATAGTACGACGTTGGTTTATCAAGAAGCTGCACGACCTGCACGTACGCGTCAAGATACGTTGGACCTGCCTATAGTAGGTCACGTGCCGATTTTAGAAACGAGCCGAGAGAAGATTTCAGAGTTTGATATCCGGAACTATGAGCAGAATATTGAAGGTTGGGGGAATCACCGGTTTTAATTTTTCATTGTGGTGGTATAATGGTGTTTAGTTAATGGGGGTGTTATATGCAGGAACCACGATTAATTCCTTATAAGATATATCCTGGACGAAGGACTGCCTAATTATCTATCATCATTAATGTTTTATATAAATAGATAGACTGGTGTTGGAGAATGCGTAGGAGTTGAGTATATACATAAACAGATTTGGATCTGTTTGGAATCTTCTTTTTGCTTTGAAGTCTTCTATCGGTCACAATCCATCTTTAAAGAGCTTTTTTCCGATTTCATAGGAGGAAATCATGATGGCACACGACGGGGCTATTTTCAATACCCGAGGAGCAAATCCTTTGTATAAGGCTCCAATACCCTCTTCCACGCGGATGCGCCAGAGAAACTGAAACATGGAAGGCCTGGATTTCTTGGTATCCAGACTGGCGATCTGGAGTCGGGTCTTACCCACGTCGAATGGATTGGTGAAGAAAGCTGCCACCACTCCACCTAACGAGCCCAGACAGAAACTGGCCGTGAAAACCTTCCAATCCTCCTGTTCCAGTCTCTCAAAGTCCACATCAAGAGCTCGGCTGAATCGGGCCTTGAATGACTCATAACACATCCAGTAGATACCCAGAAATGGTACGTCACGCCATAGCGTAATCTGGAGCCCAGTGAACATGGACCCAAAGCCGTTTTTCCGGAACGCCTGCGCCGAGTCTCTTAGTAGAGACTTAAAGATCTTATGCTTGGGGTCACTGGCCGAATTCGGCACCGATTGAAACCGCGTTTTAAGGAGCTCAATTGGAGATACCACGGTGGCCGACATCATGCGTGCAAGCAGCCCACAAACCAAGGGATTGATGGCATATTCGGTCATTGGCGAGAGCTCCTTGATGTACTCGTAGCCGGTGAAGTAAATGATGTTGGAGGGAACGGCCATTAGTAGGGTTAACGAGAGGCCTCTCCAGAGCGTGGCCAAACCTTCGTTTCGTCCAATCACCATCATTCCTTGGAACGTGGAGGTGATTTTGGGACAATCTCGAGCGGTTTCACAGAACTGCTGAGTGTTCCAGAATACTCGGGGAATTTCTTTTGGAAAAAGAGCTCCAAGGTTGTTTCCTCCGATATTCTGGCCCAATGTTGGAATTCCACCCTTGCCACTGAATTTCCCCAGAATTCCACCATTTATACCGAATTTCCCCGGAATTCCACCATTTCCACTGAAATTCCCGGAAATTTCCAGAATTTTCATGTTTTTGACTTGAAATTCACCATTTTGATTGAGATTCCCGCGATTTTCTGGAATTTCCATACTCTTGACTTGAAATCCACCATTTTTCACCGGATTTTCACCGTTTTTCCCCGTTTTTTCAGGGCTAGAACCCTGGCAACAATTATTCATCACCTCCTGCTGATGAATCCGGATCCTGACCACATCAAAAGGCGTCACAGCAAACGAAGTCACTAACAGCCCCAGACAAGCGGAAAGCATGCGCTGGCCAATGGTAATGTCACGCCGCTGTGGAGTTGGCAGCTCATGGTCATCCTCGATGGCTGCAGCAAGCTCCGAGGAAAGCGACATGATTGGCTGGAGGCGGCAGTATGCAGTATGGGTCTGTACAGAGTGTGGCCCTTTTTTTGCGGAGTTTTCAAGGGTCTAGGTTGAGGTTTAGGTTTTGGTGGTTGATACTTTTCAGAAATATACTCTTCGCGCCGTCCTGCATACAAACCACATTACATCATACTGTATACTCCATACTCTATACTCCATACTCTATACTCCATACTCTATAGTCTATAGTCTAGAATCAGAATTTCACAGTGTACTCTTTTATATACACTCTAAATTAGAGAATGGGGATTAAGAGAATCTTTTGGACTGTATATAAAAATATATATGATCCTGCATATAATATACCTTTTTTGAAACACAATATGCAGGTTAAACATATCCAGCAAATTCATAAACCTAAAGGTCTTCAATGATAAGTGATATCCCATCAATGGACTCAAAAATTGCATCGCATAGTACAGTTCGTATCCATTATGCAGGAGGTAGACAAACAGTAGATAGTAGACAATAGACAGTAGACAAACACGGGACAAACACTGGACAAACACTGGACAAACACTGGACAAACACTGGACAAACACTGGACAAACACTGAACAAACACTGGACACTAGACGAAAACTGGACACTAGATAAAACTAGAGACACTGGACAGACACTAGACAAACTAGACAAATTAGACAAACACTGGACACTGGACAACACCAGTACATCATCTTCGCTAATGTACCACTCTATACTGCTGCACTATTGTGACGTATGCATCTTCTGGTAGTAGTTCTGGAATGGTGGTAAGGCTTCTTCTTTTGAAAGTGTCGAAGATGTCAAATCAAAAATAAGGCTTTAGGCCTTGGACCATGGCTAGAGGGCTTAATCCACTGGACATAGTTCAAATACAAGAATATCTTCCTGTAATGGGAATCACATTTTTAATAGATGATTCATGTGAGACCACAATTATTCTTCAAGAAATATCCATATCCATATCCATCCCATCTCCATCTCCATTTTCCAGAATTCAGTATTCTCCATCTCCATTTTCCAGAATTCAGTATTCTCCATCTCCATTTTCCATTTTCCAGGATTATCTTCAGGTATTCAATTCTCTGTTCTTATATGTTTCCCAGAATCAACTTCTTGAGATTGCGGTTCTGCAGTAAACCTCCTTATCTTCATGGTCTCTTTCCCAGACATTGAGTCCATTGAGTCATTTTCTAGACCACCAAATAAATCTCTTTATCTCTCAAAATGTCTGAGTGGCTCGGACTTTTAATTCAAGGTCCTGCAAATACCGCTCTTCCATACCCTCATTCGTTTTATTACCAAATGAAATCTGGCAAAAGAATGGACTGCTCAATTGAATCTTTAATTTTCACTCTTTCACATCTTGTCTTCTGTACAACTCTTCTCCAAGCCTGTCGGATTCCAGAAACAGATATCTTTCCTGCAGAAAAGTCCTGGTTCTTGATGGACTCCATGAAATTGATATTGTTTGGATGGTGAAAATGTATCCGAAAACACCAAAATAAACCCAAATTCTGTCTGGATTTACCATAAACTGCCTTCTCCCAAGCCTGAATATAGTCCTTTTGGCCAATTCAATTTCCTCCCTTCTCTGGCTACCCCTCCCTTCTCTAGTACTCCGAAATGACATCTGTGCAGGAGTAGATGTTGATATGTCTGTCCTGATTATAATTGGTAGCCATCATCATGCGGTGAGGATGAAACGTCAACGCCGACAAGTAATTCCCGGTCCTGCTGTTGGTAAGGTACGTATCGTGGGGATTCTTTAAAGAGGTCACCAAATCACCTGATGTGGTCCAGATGTTGACAGCTTTAGAACCAGTGGTGATGATGGGCGCATGCTCATGTGTATCAATACACCGTAAACTCTTTTCGGGGCCCAGAAACGTCTTGACCGGCGCTGAGTGTCGGATATCCCAGAGATTGACGTATCCGTCCGTGGAACCACTGACCAATTCCCGGAACCCGCCCCTTTGCATGTGGACGTTTTTGATGGAGCCACGCCCGATATTCTTAGCTCCTCCCACACCGCTTTTCCACGTCCGCACCATAGACTCCCTTGTATCGAGTCGCCGGTCATAGACCCTTAGACTACCATCGTCAAACCCAGCTATGAAGATATCTCCGGCCACCTGGTCGGAAGTGATGCTTGTGATGGACGACGACGACCGTGCAGGAATGTCCGAGATACACAACTCTCGGGGTGCATCCCAAACCCGGATAATCTTGACATCTCCACTGATTAAAAGCGATCCCCGCGCCTGCTGCCATTCACTGATCAAGCCTGAACTTTTAGATGTCAAAAGTAGATCTGTTAAGGCCCTCCATGCGGCCACAATCTCCACCGGTGCCTCTTCGCTGTCTTGCTCCACATGAACATTCTTGTAGATCTTGATGACACCATCGGAGGATCCAGCCAAGACCAAAGGTACATCGTCTTCATTTAAAAACTTGAGATCGGTGATTTTGGTGCCGAACGGGTTGCCGTTGCTGAACTTGCTGACCACCGAGTTGTTTTCCCAGTCCCATACAGTTAACGTGTCCTTGTCGTCGGTGGAAATGAGGAGTTTTTCGAATTGCATGAACTTCATGATCTTGGGCTGCGTCTTATTGCTTAATACCGTCAAGTTGCGGTTCCAGTCTCCGCGAAGAGCCATTTTCTTTTGGGGTTGAGTTTCTTGGATAGTGAGTTCGTTTCTGTTTCTTCTCCAGAGTCTCCGGACATACTCCTTGGACCCTGGCTCGTCGATTTCCGTCTTGGACATCTGCGGCTCCTGGAACGTCTCACAACTGTACTCAAAAAAGCCCGAATCCTCGGGCAACTCCACAGGAGGCTCTGTTTCCAAGCCAAGACGCTCCTCCATATCTTTTCGGGGTGTTTTCGGAACGTATTCGGCTCCGTACTGGCTTAAAACGGGCCCAGAGTTCAAGATGCGGCCCAAGTTCTTAAGGTCCGTTTCCTCGTTCATCTGAAACGACAGGAAGATCTTGGAGAAGCCCTTGAACTTGGACGAAATTGAAGCAGTGTCCAGGTCTGCATGTAGATTATCCAGCGAAACCGACCGAGGCATCAACGGTACCGAAGTATTCCGATTTAGCATCAGACCGGTAGACGCTTGCTTTTTGAGCTCGTCTTTATGCATGGAAAGCGGCCGGTTGACAATAGGCGTGGACTTGAAGTTGTCGTTGATGTTGATGGCAGACTTGCTCAAGAGGTACTCGGTCATTTCCTTGACAAGCCCCGAAAGCTCGCTCTGGTTGAGCTTGACCATCACTGAATCGATCAACCGTTGCGCCAACTCCTTGACTTCGTTATGGGGGTCTTCCGATAAGATCAAGAGTGCTTTCCAGATGGAGCTGAAAATAGAGCCATAAGCAGGCGATCTTTTGCGAAACTCCTGGAGGTTGTTGGGGCTATCAATGAGCACGATCTCCTCCTCCAACTGGTTGAAGGCCACCACCAAGAAGAACTTCTGGTACACATTAATGAAGCGATTGATGAAGTAGATGATCTCCTTGCGCACGGCTGTGGACCCGTCTCCTAGTAACCGGAGCACCACGTTGGCCAACTTGAGGTCCTGTTGTCTCAATTCATCCTTCCTCAAGTCTGACGTCACGTTTCCGTTACCATTAGGTGTAGAAGCTTCGGAATCCGGCTGGGGTTGATGGAACGTCCGGTTTTTCTTCTCGTCCTCCTCGTCCACCTCGGAAAGAAACGATTTCATGGCTAGAATGATGGACGTGCGCACCTCAGGAATGGGGTCAAAGATATACTCCAAGAACTTGTTGAGGTACCCATCCTTATAGATGATCCACTTACCGTCGGGGTATTTCAGCCATAGTTGGGATAGAAGCAACGCACACCACTGGCGGAAAAGCGGGTTTTCACTGGTGCCAATGAATTTGAGACAATTGGTCACGAGCTCAATGGAGAAACAAATGCGTTGCCCGTTCTTGAAGTCCTTGATGAAAAGCGTCAAAATAAACGCACTCATGGCCTTATGGTCTTCATTAACCATCACATTGGTAGCGGAAGCTGCGGATCCAGGAGCTCCGGGAGCCCCAATGGGATTGGATGGGCTGGAGTTCAAGATCAAGTAGAAATAGTTGTATCCCTTATCTTTGCAGAGCTCCTGCTGGGTGCTTTTATAGTCGATGGCCATGATGCGGGCCCAGATGAAGATGAGCACGGGCTTGAGTTCCTGGGCGGGGCTTTGGAGCAATTTGAGCACGTAGGGGAAGATTCCAATGGAGAGCGAAAGGTATACTGCCCAGGGGCCCAAGTCAAGGAATTTCAGGAGCAAAATGAGTGCTCGGAGCCGGTGCACTTGCGATAACAACACCTGGAGCACGATGGGAAGCTGTTCGGGAGGCGTTTTGGTGGACGAGCCTGCATACTTGAGCCAGAGCTCGAACGCCGTCAATTGTTGTTCGAAAAAGGTGGAATGTTGGTAATTAGCAAGAGTCAGGCCAGTTTCAGCGCCATTTGACTCGGTCAAACTCCCATTTCCATTTCCATTGCTCATGCTTCCATTTCCATTGCTTGAGGTCCCATTGCCTGAGGTCCCATTGCCTGAGGACCCATTACTTAAGGGCCCATTTCCATTGTTCAAGTTCCCGGACCCATTACTTGAGGTTCCACTTGGAAAAGACTCAGGACTGGGGTTTTGGGACTTGATCAATTGGGCAAAAACCTGGTCTATGGCCAAATCCCACGAATCCCACATCGGATGAAACCGCACTGCTTCCGGTAAAGGCGGATCACTGACGGGATTGCAGTTCAAATGAGGCATGATGCGCTTGGCAAGCAAAAAGTTCCGGAACAATGCAGCCACCATCAAATCCTGGCGGAAAAGACGCTTGAAAATCGGCCGGGATAGAGACGTCCATGCAATAGTATCGGTGATGGCCGTGAATATCCAATTAAGCTCGCCCAACGGTGTTCTGCGGTCAGTCAATTTGCCAGGAACCATCACATTGCCATTAGAGTTTCGGGGCAACATGGAATAGTAGCTATTTTTCAAGGGCGACTGCATGATGAACCAACGGAGCGAGATATCGATAGGACACGTTAAACAGCACGTGAAAAGGTCTGCTGGGAGCGACGGGCTCATGGGCAAGATCTCATGGGACTTGCATGCGGCCAATTGGATGGAGTCCAAGTATGCTGACGTTGGAGAAGGGGCACTCATATCGTGATTGCCCTCATTATCGCCATCAATGCGTTTTTGCACGAACTTTTTGAAGTTGTGAACAATGTTTCCTGCACTGTTGCAGTCGTAGACGAAAATGACGGGTGCCCCAAGCCACGTTTGCAAGTCGTAGAGGGAGATGGGGATATACTGCGTATAGCCCCGGTTAAAAACCCAGATTTCTCCACTGGACGTAGGCTGAGGCACCCCGTGGCCATTATAATGGAAGAGAATCCGCTCATCCTTGGCATTCCGCCGTAACGTATTGCAAAACCGCTTCACATCCTCCACACACGGATCCAACGACTGTTTGTAGCGAGTACGTAAGGAAAGTGTCTCGTATTGCGTCTGGAGGTTCTTCCCAATGGCCTCAATGGCCTTCTTGGTGTCGGAAAAAGCCGAGGGATCACACCAGGCCTCATGCTTGGCACAAGGATATGTTTTCATGATATCTGGCGGATCCACGCCCAAATTAAGGCAGAGCACAAGAACAGCCGAGATTGTTTTTTGTCTCTCCTTCATGATCTTCCAGTCCACAATCAGCTGGTATGTTTTGGAGTATTCCGGCAGTTTCTTCATTTGCTCCAGCACTGGGCTCCCATTGGTATTGTGCCGTTTATCGTCAAAGTAGATGTAGAAGTTGTTGGCGAGCGACGAGAGAAAATTCTCCAGGTTATAGTCCTGGTCGAACCCATGCCGCATCTTCTGGTTCAATGCAAACATTATGGAGTCAAAAAGTAAGGATAACCAGACAGTGATCAGGATATAAATGACGAAATGTTTGGATGTCCTGTACACTAAGATGGAAGGTTCTGCTGATAATGAAGACTGCTGACTGTTTCAGGGTTGTTTCACGGTTGTTTCACGGTTGTTTCACGGTTGTTTCACGGTTGTTTCACGGTTGTTTCACGGTTGTTTCACGGTTGTTTCAGAGTTGTTTCAGACAGTTTCAGACAGTTTCAGACAGTTTCAGACTCTTTAAATCCTAACTTGCAGATGAACGTGTTTCAGATATGAATCAGTGGAAATGGACAGACTGCCTGGATGACTGGATGACTGGATGACTGGAGGACTGGAGGATTGTATTTCCTACACCTAACAAGTCTATTGGTCTAGACCACGAAAGTATCTCTATTAGCGTTTTCCTGGATTAATTTCCTGTGAAAATCAGAGTGTTTTTTTTTGGTTTCTGCTGGGATTTCTGGTGGAAACGAGAGTACTTGAGGTAACTTCCTGCACAGAGGTCCAAATTCCACTGGAAAAACAGCAAAATGATGCTGCCGATGCAGAGATGATAATGGTACAGATGAAGATGGCAGAAAAAGGCCGTGGCGAAAGTTGGCGGTGCGTAGACACTAGTTGGATGGAGGAAATAGATAATGAGAGTTGGCGCGCTATCATGGCAGTACCTCCGTACACCACATTTTATGCCATCATTCCATTGCAAGTAGACTTAAAAAGATGGATTTTTTTTTTGGGATTTAAGGAATTTTGTTTAAAGGGTTTATATGCAGGTTCACCGATAATAGCTGTTGAAAATATTTCAAACTTGTAGTTTAGTTATCATAGGAGGTAGTGCATAATAGATGTCTCGATTAGGCAATTTAATTACTTACTTTAGTAATATTTAGTTGAGCTTAAATGAGTTGTTTGATTTCCCGATCGAGGAATAAATAAGATAAGCTTAAATAGGAAGTTTGATTCCTTAATTAGGAAATTGTGGCCATAATAGGCAATACAATTACTTGATTAAAACAGGGACCCAATAGGGCGACTCCAGCAAATTTAAGAAATGTGCAAGTAACTGATAAGGTCGTAAATAAGAGTTGGCCTAATTAGGCAATTCACTTACCCAATTAAGTAATTGTAACTTAAGACGTAGCTGTAGACGAGACGTGCTTGTATACAGGACACACCGCACAACCTGCAGTACTCATCTTTTCTTATGTGCAGTCGGTTGCATAACATTCACCAAAATTTACTCCACACCATCAAAAAAATCCTGCATTTCAAAAGCAGAATAAAGTATAAAGTCTCCCAGGGACGAGTCGAACGTCCGATCTCAAGATTCCTATCCATTACAGTCTTGTGCCTTAACCAGCTAGGCCACCGGGAGTTTCTTAAAATATCCCATAATTTCGGGGTTTTTCTTTTTCCAAATATCTAAAATAGCAGTTAGTGAATTTCATCTAAACATGTTTGAAACATTAAATTTGTTTTAGTGGAGTGTTTTGTGAGGAATGTGCGTATATGCAGGATTCCATTAATTATAGGATTATATAAGTAAAATTCAGAACTTATGAATGACTCATAAGTTTTTATTAGTGGATTTTTTAGGTAGTAGTTGATGAAGGAAATTGATTTGTTGAAGTTTGATGTTTGGATGTCACGTGACTAATTTAAGGGATGTACGGATGTTTCATCATTCGCAATGTATAATGCATTCTTTGAATGGTGCACCATTGAGCTATGGAGGCCACTGTTTCTGGCTCATCCCCACAAATGGGGGCAAGAACTGCAGATAAACCCCCCATTTCCAATCCTGGCAATTCCGGGTCCAATATCGGGGTCAATTCCGGGGCCAATTCCGAGGGCCAGGCGGTTAGTTCCGACTCCAATACTCAAGGCTCGGGCTCCAACTCCGACTCCAACTCCAACTCCAACTCCAACTCCGATTCCGATTCCAGTTCCGATTCCGATTCCGACTCCGACTCCGACAGTATCACCGCCCGTCCCGTGTTTGTCAAAAAAAAGGGCCTCAAAAAACTACCCCAAAAGGAACCCCTCATCGGCTCGTCCGCTTTGGCTAAAGCCGAACAACTCCAGAACGTACACATCCGAACCTCCGACGCCATACCCTTTGACGGAGTCGATGACACCGATGACGTCAACCCCGAAGCCGAGTACGAAAGTTGGAAGATTAGGGAAAGCGACCGGCGGGCACGAGATGCAGGAATGCTAGCGGAGTCGGAGCAGCAGAAGGAGGACTTTTTGAGGCGGAGAAAGGCTCAACTTCCGATTTGACTGTACCTAAAGTTTGATGTTTCATACGTGTTTCATACATGTTTCATACATGTTTCATAAATGTTTCATACGTGTTTCATATGTGTTTCATAAATGTTTCATATGTGTTTCAGAAATGTATGATATTGTTTCCGGCATACAAAGCATGTGTATCATATAGTCGACCTGCATATAATATATACATTGGTTTAGGGATTCATCATACAAATGTATACACTACAAAAGTACCATATTTTGTTCATTCTAATATCGTAGCAACATTAATGGTCACGATAATCTAAACATATTCTGCAGATAGGTGAAAATAGTTGATCCTGCATAGAGCGTACATTCCTGCATATACCCCACAACTCCTCATTCTAATAACTCGCCAGCAAGCTACCTTTTCAGCACGTGCTGCCCTCCGAAATCCGTTTGCCCTGCCAGCTATAGTATTTACTCATGTTCACGTGATGCTTCCGCAGTGTGCCGGATTCATACATCAGGCACCCATAAAGTGAAGCATATGGAGGAGTGTACAAATGGAGAGAAACAGCAAACTCATCAGGCAGAGCATTGCTGATGCGGTGTAAACCAATGGTATCGGAGATATACCCAACTTGGTCACGCAGCAATGAAGTTACCTGTTTGGGAATCATCTCCGCCCCCTCCGTTTCCGGCACATCATAGAGCTGCTCCATAAGCGTCCCCTTAATGATCTTCATACAGCAATGGGCATTGGCATGGTCGTGGATGGCGCTTCCTTTACCTGGGCTCCAGACCAAAATAAGGAGGTTGGCGTTTCCGTTGATGTTAACCACGCCGTTTCGGGTGTATCCCTTGGTGGCGTCTGAAAGTGCAAATCGGCCCCAGTCTTGTTCGTCTGATTGGTACTCCTCCATGACTTTTCTGATTTGGTCCACGTCTACATCTTCGGACGAAAGACCCTTGCCTCCTAAGAGGACCCTTAACTTGTTGATCAATTTTCCAAACTCGTTGTCGATCTGGATATTGTTGTTTGTTTCATCTTCAAGACACCCGAAGGTGGCGACGGGTGCAGACTGGTTGCACTTGTAGATGCCGTTTTGGGAAATGTCGCCGGATGTCGAGTTGATACTAAGCATTTGTGACTTAATGATCTTTTAAAGAGGGGATGAAGGTGAATTTGAATCTAGATGTATCTGAAATAGCGTGATAGAAGTGGTGGTGAAATATTGTGGAGGGGTGGGAGGGGATCGGGGATCGGGGCCGCATTTATATATTTGGCGCGCGTGTTTGTGTTTCGGCCGCAGCGGCGCCGACCAATTGGGTGCGGCCCCGTGGCGTTTGCGACTCGCATCCATCTATGCCCGAAAGCGTGTTTGTGTTCAGGAAATCGGCCGACACTCACCTTCAATGCCCGCAGATACGCTTTGTGTGCAGTCGTACTTTAGTCGGAGGTGCGGCCGCGGTGCGCGGGTCGGCATTTAAGGCTGTGCATGAGCAAAAAAGTGACTACAACGTGCGGGGATGTGGCCCGCGGACCTTCCCAATAGGGTAAGTATTCGGGCATAAATGTTTCACATACCGCGAGTCACGCCGCGCCCGCGCAATTACCGGGTCTAGGCCCGAAAAAAATGCCTCAGACTGCCCCGCATATACTGTATTTCGCACAAATTTCTCGGAGCCGCCCGCCGACACTCTTTAAGCGCGCCACACCTGTGGCATCAGCCGATCGGGTGTCGGGGCCGCGAACCAATAGCCTATTGACAGTGCGGCATTTCTTTTATCATACAATACATCCGAAACACCGCGGCCGCACGAATGCCTCTCACCGCCGCGCACCTTCCGGATTGGGCCTTTCGGGAGTTCGGGCCCGCTTGCTGTGGCGCGCTCATCTCTTAGTCATACCCTCTCCATACTTTGTTCCTATTATATAACATCACCCCACTTCCCACCATATTATCCCACCCGTATCTGCACTAGCTTCTCCTCCAAACGCCGCTATTGTCACCTCCATCTTACATCCAGGTTCTCACCTTTATTTATTACTATATCATATTCCGATTTCCCAATCACCAAGATTTACAACCATAATCACTTTACAACCAGAACACAAACACAAAGCCAAACACAAAGCCAAACACAAACACAAACATAAATATATCACTATATAAGCATGAGTGTCGACCTTACAAGCACACAGTCGACTGGATCGACGAAATGGGTGGGTGGTGGCAATGCCGAGCCCTCCACTCCCGATTTGGCTCTGAATGGATCTGAAACAGACATGATACGTGAATCAAGCATGAAACATTCAAAGACGCCCCTGACATATACTGAAACGGCTCTGAAACACTTTGAAACAAATCTAAAACACCAAGGTCTAGACCAGGGCCTAGATCCGGGCCTAGACCCTGAATCCGACGCCAATATCAAACCCTCCTTCAGTTCTCTTCTACTAGGAAAACTCCACAAACGGTTTGTTTCCGAATGCAACCCCGCAGACTTTGCCTCGGTCATGGGTACGGGAATCTCCGCCAATATCCTCTATAATTTCCCATTCCCCCGGCCATGGCTCCAAACCATTTCTTATGTGGTTGGAGTCATCTCTGTCTGCATTTTTACGTTTCTATTGGCTACTCACGTGTTGGGTGTGATACAGAAACCGGCCTTGTTTGCCCGGATGCATCGTGATCCGGCATATGCGCCCTTCATGGGGTGTTTTGTCATGGGCTATACGTCATTGGTGATGTATTTGCATGCTATTTTGGGTGGAAGACACATTATCGCTGTTTGGGTGCTCTTTTGGATCGTTACTGCTGGGTCGGTGTACACTGCGCTCATAACCCTTTATATGCTGACCATTGCCAAGAGTCGGAAATCGCCTAATTATTTGGAACTGTCGAAAATTACCATGGCGTTTTTGTTGCCCGTAGTCACGTTGACTGTGGCGGCGTCTTGTGGTCAGTTGGTGGCTCCGAATTTACCCCACGTCTATATGCAGGTCACCACCATGATGGTTTCACTAATCATGTGGTCGGTGGCCATGTGCTTGGCATTCATTATTGTTACCATCAATTTCTGGCGGTTATTCGTGTATAAGACTCCCCATAGTGGACAGGTGTTGATGATGTTTTTGCCTATTGGTTATGCAGGACAGGGAGCTTTTGGCATACTACTTTTTGGCCGGAACTGCGTTTCTTTGATTATGCAGAATGCTGATGATTTGGCGCTGTCGCCTTATACTTCGGGCCTTAGCTCCTTTATGAACGGTGGTACTGCATATATGCCCGCCGTGCTCTCCACATCCATTTTTGTTGTGTCTCTGATTTTTGCCGTGATGCTGATGTCGTTTGGATACTTTCTTACGTTTCTAGCGTTTTTATCGCTCTTTTCCAAGATTCGTCCGTTTTGCAAGAAACCAAATGGCCAGTTTATATACAGTACCTCCAGTGAAAATTGGTTGAAAGGTCTTTTTGTGGGTTTCCTCCGGTTTCATCGTGGATTCTGGTCCATGACGTTTCCTATGGGAACAATGTCGTTGGCCAACTCCGAATTATACCGGGTATTTAATGGGTTGAAGGCGTTCCGGTACATAGGCGCGCTATATGCAGGTTTTGTCTTTTTCATCGTGTTGGGTTGTCTTTTAGGGATTGTCTACCGATTTTTGCGGATGGTATATTTATCTGCAAGACCTCCACGCCAAAAGGAAGGTGAATGCTAGTCATTAACTTTAATATTTATATGAGACACGTGACTTATTATAAGTAGAGACTTGTATTCAGGATGACGTGCCACATTAGATGATTCAGTACTGCACATCCGCAACACATACCATTCTATATGCAGGTTTTACATCACGTGCCAGGCGCGCTATCAGCACCGTACACCCAAAACAGACCGTATGCTCTCCATAGTTATCCCCGATGACATTGATCTCCTCGACACGCTCCCTGACGACTTCCATGAGCTAGCGGACAAACTCGCCAATGCGCCCAGTCGCTCCTGTCTTTCTTTCGAGGAAAAAATCACAGCGTACGTCCTAGAATCACTCGATGAAGACCAGCAGCCGCCCGCTGAGCTTTACATGACAATTTCTTGGGGGGTTTCAAAGCGGGCGATGATTTCAGAGTCTCCTCGAATGTATGGAGACTTAACGGACCATGAAACGACGATGAAAGTGACGGAAATGATGATGTCGGGAAAGAGCGACATTTTTGGCGCCAACAAGATGGGCGCCATATGGAAATTCACTGCTCTAATATCGAACCCACTTCGCATGTCCACGGGGCTGATCAGGTTTGCTGTATCGTTGAAAAACCCGCATATGCCAGCAATGTCACTGAATGTCGTCAACAACAAAGACGACATTGGTGCTTGCGACATTGACGACATTGATGACACCGACATTGACGACATTGACGACACCGACAAACACGACATTGGCAATGCCGACCTTCCCAGAACTCCTGATACTTCCACAGAAAAGTTGGAGCTGCAAAATTGGTCTAGTCCCGAGAATCTTCTCGAACAGCTCAATCATCTGGTGTCTGGAAAGGCAGGTCCCACATTCAACTTCTCTCTTGGACAACAAGACAGGGCTCATGACGGGACACAGGATGGGGCTAATATCGAAAACTCTATGTTAAAAACCCCCGACTTTAAAACTCCCGACCATTCGGCAGACGGGCTCTTGGGAAGTGTTCGCAATGTCTCATATACCCGTGCGACAATGTCGCAAGCCGACTCGGCAGTGCTTGACTTGGACACCGCAGTCGCCCTTCTGTTGAAACTCAAGTCGGTGAAACCCGTGGGCCGCAATGACATTATCATCTCCACTCTACGCATCGAGGGCTCCGATAAACTCGTCAGTCTAGGCACTCGGGCTAGGGCGAACAATATACAGTACCTGATCGAGGTTTTGAGCGTGAATGCGTCCTTGAAGGGCGGAAAAGTGGCCCAATTAGGTCCCAATTTGTTCCCATGTCGTCTAGCACTTACGGACTCTGTGTGCCTCTCGTACCGGCTCTCGGACATCGACGCCTCAGGCGTAACTCCGAGCAATATGCCGTACGCGCCTGCATACAATCCCGGTCTGGCTCCTGGTACCCCAATTTCGGGTGTATCTACAATCACAACGAGCACTATAACGACGACGCCCAAAACTATGCTTCCTGATTTACCCGGCATGAAGGCCATGGAGCTAAAGATTGAGTTCCAGATCCAAAGAGAAGAGCTGGAAAGCGAGGGTCACGTGACCGTGGTTCACCAAACGTCCCGGGCCATGATCCCCCTCTTTGACATAGCTTCTCCCCTCCCTCATGGCAAGGCGACATTCTCGCAGCCGCGGCGTGCAGCCACCAATCTTCCACCGCCCAAAAAGTCCGTCACCATCAACAATGTCGTTTCGTACGGGCACAGCTCTCCCTCGGAACGCTTCAGTGCGACATTATCATCACCCATCTTGGTACTGGGCAAAACCCAGCTGAAACGCAAACCTCTAATGAGTGTGGGGTCCCTCTCTGCATATAACTCCAGTGTCACCGTCAACATCACCAGCTCGCAACCCCTGGCGCTCAATGGACTTGTGCTCACATTCACAGGCGACTTTAGCATTGGAGTCGGAGCCGTGGTCACGTGGAAAGTGCAGGTGGTCAACAAGGCCGGACGACCCCTCCAAACATCGCTCCAGTTCCGAGCACCAAGGGTTACTGGTTTGCTGCCTGCAGTATACAGTCGAAGCAGCCTCAGCACAGCTTCATTAGGCCAGCTTTCCGGCGGAGAAGACGAGAAAAGCGGGTTTCTGCAAGATAAGAACGTGTTCCCGCAGGGCCCTCTCGTGCACCAGTATCTCCGGCAGAGGCCCGAAAAGCAGGGCATCCTTATGTTATCCAACGACGTTAGCCTAGGCCATTTAGATGCAAGCCAAGTGTTTGAAACTGAGCTCAAACTCCTAGGGTTATCCAAGGGAGTGTATACAATGGCGGGTCTTCGGTTGGTGGAGAGTTCGGGCGATGCAGTCGACTTTGGCCGTCTTCTAGAGGTCTTTGTCACGTGATACTAACTACTATTCTAGCTTGTTATACTATCAAGATTATTGAGTACGCCAGTTTACGAACAGTGTCATTTGTCTTGGTCTTTCCAAAGTTGAATATAGACCACCGTCTAAGATATGAAAATGAATTATTAATTCAATATGATAGTCATACTTTCCAGTAGTATATACAAGAAAAGCCCAGTATTTTGGATGAAACATGGACCTTTTCTCTGAATGTACTCTTGGTGGTCCTGCACATAACCCAATCTTCACCTACTCCTTCACCAAATCAAATTAGTCTTCCAAATCCCCAGCTTCCCAACCACCCGATTTCCTAATTTGTCTCACTGGACTTAAAGTCTATGAACTATGAGTGTATGAAAGAGAAATTTGTGGTTGTAATTGGTAGTTATATGCAGGACAAGGGGGAATATTGGAGGAATTACTGTTTGGGATTACGGAAATGGGAATAAATCTAATTAGGATCCTTCATTACCAGTGTCCTGGGACTTTATGAATATTTATATTCATCTCTATATTAGTTTTGAGTATCGCACGACCACTAATTTTGAGTATCGCACGACTTCTTCTACCACCAAACTTATACCATAATTACACCATAAGCTAGTACTTTTATGTGATTGGTCTAATACTTTAATACGTGTGAAAATCAGATGTCGCCTCAATTACTTTTTCTCTTCTGGAGCTCTCCTCGAAACCTTCTCGGACATAATCGGCGTTAAGGACGCTTTTGGAAATCTCCGAAAATTCCAACAAATCTCTATCCGTAAATTTTTCATGAAAGGTTCTTCTGAGCCTTTGTTTCCTCTGGATCCTGCGTACTGAAACGGACAAAGTGTCTACATTACCAGTTCAATAAGAGTAGAGAGTGTGTAGTAGTGCATATAGATTATTCCAGTATACAGGATCATAGAAATTAAGTAGTAGTAGTAGTAGTAGTACAGTACTGCATACAGTATAGAATATAAATATAAAGGTATAGTAATGCATATAGATCAGTAGTGTATATACAACAGAACGGTAAATCAATATAGTATTATAGTGGTATAGTAAAGTGTACAGTAGTAAGTAATGGTGATATGGTACTGCATATAACCCCATACCCTGTATATAACCCTATACCGTACATATAACCCTATACCCTTTATATACAACAGAGAACTAAATTAAAGCAGTATTAATTATCTCGTATAAAATAATTGCTTTATAATCCTCGACTCTAAAGAAAGATAATGTTGCATTTTGTGAAAGGGAAATTATGAGCAACTGATTCTTATTTACACCAATTATGGTGGGTGGGAACCAGTAGAAAAATTCAGTATAAAGATTCCAACGTTTAAAATCTCTCATTTGACTTAGTTGGTTTTTTTAAAAAAAACATCATCGAAATCTTTAAAGTTATCAAATTGATTAACCTTAAAAAAGTCTTATATTAGGTCCATATTATCGTAAACTTGATCCCTCCAATCCACCAATAATGTCACCACTTCCTCCAGTAATCAACTTTTAAATTATCCACCAAATGCATATAATTGTCATATCTCTTCACTTTAATAATAACTCATTATCAATATCTTCAAGTCTTCTTCACTCTTAATCTCTCCCTCTTTAATCAATCAAAATCCCAACCGTATTAGTGCCCCCCAAACACCCCAAGCTCCCGTTTCATCGAGATATATGATTGAGAAATTAGGATCTGCTTTGAATAGTTCGAATGAGCTGGTGTTTATCTTATTAAAGACACCAAAGTCCTTGCAATCGTTTGGGTGCAGACAAGTTCATTTCAGATACTTGGGTATATAACTTCTTCTTCTCTTTTTTTCTTTGACACTGCTTTTTCTTAGAAGAGCGACTTTTCGAGCCTTTTGGTTTAGGGGAAATTTCACTTTCTCTTCTTACTTTCTTTTTTCTTCTCCCTTTACTTTCTTTTTTCTTCTCCCCTTACTTTCTTTTTTCTTCTCCCAGTAACTTACACTGAACCTTCTCAATTAGATACTGAACAAAAACCAAAACAAATTGTGGATGTTATTGAAAAAAAATGTTGGGTATTTGAAAATGTTCATCTTTACCCAATCAATTCATCTTTACCCAATCATTTCATCAAGTCCAATCAATTCATCAAGTCCAATCAATTCCTCTTATTCCATACATTACTTAGTATTAAATGGGGATTCACTCAGTATTAAATAAAATTTCACTTAGTATTAAAAGGAGTTGATGGACTCCTACTTGGTGTTAATCATAGACTTTACATTTCAGCCTAGGATTTTCCGATACTAAGTGATTTTTGGGTATTGGATTTTGGGATATTGGATTTTGGGTATTGGATTTTGGGATATTGGATTTTGGGGGGGGTTGGTATTTGGGGGGTTGGTAATTTTTGGGGGTTTCCATAGATTTGTCTTCAAAAAGAGTGCGCACTCGCACACCACCAAAAACAGATTAAAATACCAGAATATGAGTTAAAAAAAACCCAAACCCTTACAAGGAAAAAAGGTTTTTTTTTTTTTAACAATTGGAGATAATGGTAAGGGTTCCTGCATATAAGAACGAGTGGTCTATTTTTAAACTCCCCTTTTACTGACCATACTCCAGTGTACAGTACAGTACAGTACAGTGAGTATATATAGGACAGATATACACGGATGGTTATAGACACCACCAGATTATCTATGGAAAGAATATGAGAAGAAGAAGATTTTCGTATATTTCAGTACACAATAGAAAAGTGACTAAAATTAAATATATACTGCATATAAATTATTAAAGCCTGTATATAATTAGTCTTATATCATGCATATAAACAATTAATCCTGTATATAAATAGTCTTATATCCTGCATACAAGCATAATAGGCTGGTTTCGGGAATTCTAATTTAAATTCCGCTTTACTCCTAGTTTAAACAATGAATTTTTTGTGAATTCAAAATAACGCACTTTATCAACCTGTATATAGTATCTTTCTCGGTCCTCTGGTCATGGATCTGGCCGTTTTAGGCAGTTGTATCCGAGCCAGTCAGCCAACAAAAAGAATTGGAGAAATCCAAAGAGAGATTCTGTGATGCTCGACTCTAAACGGACCCAATGCCTCAATTCGGACAAAAAGGAGGTCAAAATGACTTAAATGGCCAAAAATGGCCGAAAATGACTCAAAATGGGCTCAAAATGACCGAAATTGGACATTAGAGTACGAAATTGGACAAGAGGCGCCTGGAAATGACCCGAAAAGAGTCCAGAATCACCCAAAACGACCCAAAACGGGTCTAGAACTGCCCCAAATGACCCAAAACGGAGCCAGAATTGCCCCAAATGACCAAACAAATCGGGAAGGGTTCGGAGTTTAGTTCGTATATAGTGCCATTATTTGCTCCTCCAGTTGCCCTACACTTTGGTATATGCAGATCAACAGCATGACCACTGTACTCCTGTAGACACGAGTTCATGTAGAAAGGAGGTCATTCTTCTTTGAGACCTGAGAAACCTTCCTCAGATCGGAACAACCTTATTGGAGCTCATTCATTTATTCTCTGGCTTTTCTAGGCATTTAAAAGTGTCTAGTGGTGCAGAAGTAGAGGAAAAAAGAAGGGGCATACTGGGAATTGAACCCAGGGCCTCTCGCAGATTTGTCGGAAAACCGCACCCAAAGCGAGAATCATACCACTAGACCACACGCCCATTTCTTAAAAATAAATTCGCGCGGTTTATTAATAGACTAATTCTAGTTTGAACACGAAAAAATACGAGAATTAGAGTTTCAAAATCAAGAGAAATAAAAAAGGGATAAGAATATAGAGCAATTTAAATGATAAGACACAAGCTGTGTTTGTGTTCGTATTTTTATCTCCGTGGCTGTGATTATGCACGCCGCGCCTAACCCTACTTCTATATAAATAGCATACATGTCTGCCTCCAATTTACAGCCATTATTCTCCCACCTTGTGTATTTAACCATCCCCAACCATGACCGATATATCCACCTTCCACCTCCCCCATTTCTCGCCCCTCTGGACGTTTACCGCCGACCACATCTTATCCACCGCCAAGAATATGCTGTATAGGGCTGCCGATTTCAACGATTGTATGGCGTCCATTCAAACTCCTTCCGTTGACAACCTCTTGAAACGTATCATTGATGAAGAGGACCAGACCCTGCCCTTGGAAATACAAGTCATGTTTTTGCTGTATGTTTCCGACGATAAACAGATCCGGGATGCATCCAGAAAGGCCGAGAGTTTGCTTGAACAAACGAACATTGAGCAGCAGTCACGTGTGGATATGTACAATGTGATGAAGAAGTTGCAGACACTGCTAGTGGAGTCTAAGGAGAAGATTGAGCCGGAACTCCAGAAATACTTGGACGAATCCGTGCGTTCGTATGAGAGAAACGGGTTGAACTTGCTGCAGACGGAAAGGGAGCAGATCATGGCATTGAAGCTTGAAATGAGTACTTTGCTGACAACTTTCTCCAAAAACCTTAACGAGGAAAACGGCCACATTAGCTTCACCAAAGCCCAATTGGACGGAGTTCCCGAGTCGATAATGGAGCAGTTTGAAACCGAGGAGAGCAAGGACGGCACTTTGTATCACGTCACGTTCAAGTACCCGGATATCCTTCCTGTGATTAAGTATGCCAAGAACCCAGAAACCCGAAAGGCCGCTCATATTGCTAACCTGAACTTGGTGCCGCAAAACGCCGAGGTACTTACCAAACTCATCAAGCTAAGGTACAGGATGGCCCATCTTTTGGGCTACAAGAACTACGCCGAGTTTGTTTTGGCGGAGAGCATGGCCAAGAACCCGGAAACCGTGTTGTCGTTCTTGGACGACTTGAAACTGAAGTTGTACCCCTTGGCCTTGGATGAGAAACGGTCTCTTCTCCAGCTCAAAAATGCCGACTTGGCGGCCCGTGGATTACCGCCACAAGATGACTATTACGCATGGGACCATCCATATTACAATAACTTGCTCTTGGAGGAAAAGTACAAGGTCAACCATGAGAAGATCTCCGAGTACTTCCCGCTTTCGCTGACAATCGAGAAGATGTTGGGGTTCTACGAAACGCTCTTTGACGTTAAGTTTGTGGAGGAGAAAAATCCGGACCCCAATACCAAATGGCACAAGGATGTCCGCAAGATTGCAGTATACCTGAATATCAAGTTTGGCAAGCCCAAAAACGAGTTTATGGGCTGGATCTTATTTGATCTCCACCCACGAGAGGGCAAGTACCTGCATGAAGCCCAATTTGGCATCCGGACCTCTTTCATCAGACCCGATGGCACTCGGGCTCCCACATATTCGGTTCTTGTGTGTAATTTCACCAAGCCCACCAAAACAAAGCCATCGCTCTTGAAACACGAAGAAATCACCACCTTTTTCCATGAACTTGGCCATGCTATGCACAACCTCTTGTCCCGGACCAAGTTGTCGTATTTCCAGGGCACCAATGTTCCGCAAGACTTTGTGGAGTGTCCACTGCAGATGCTTGAGTTTTGGACGTGGTCCAAGAATGAACTCCGCAATTTGTCGAGTCACTATAAGACGGGCGAGCAGATCCCAGAGCATTTGGTTGACCAGTTGGTGGAGTCCAAACACGTCAACACAGGCCTCAAGTACTTGTTCAAAATGCTCTATGCTTATTTCGACATCAAAGTTCATACCATTTCGTCCGACGAAGAGCTTGAGAAATTGGACATCTCCAAATTGTGGAACAGTTTGCGGGAGAACGTGACCTTACTCTCCAATGGAGATGTCCATAACATTGCCTACTGCAAATTCGGCCACATTGCCAATGGCTACGAGTCGGCCTACTATGGCTACTTGTACTCGCAGGCCTTTGCTGCAGATATCTACTACACACACTTCAAGGATGACCCAATGAACGTGCAACGGGGGTTGCGGTACCGGGATACGATCTTAAAGAATGGAGGCTCTTTGGAGATCTTGGACATTTTGGAGGACTTATTGGGAAGGCCACCTAACTCAAACGCTTTTTTGAAGGATATCTTGGGAAAGTGAAACTGAAAGTGAAACTGATAAGAGAAGAATCAGAGAGAAATTATGAGTGAAGAGTTGATGATCACGGATGTGATTGGAGGAAAGAATGAGTACTTGAATACAGTGCTATAGTGGCCTGCATACAAGAGTACTATAAGGAGAATTTTTAATTGTTCCTCCTTCTCATTCTACTTTATCCGTCTAAATGGCCAATTGAATCTGGCTGAATGGTATGAACATGTGATGGAGTTTAAGGGACTCAGATGCAGGAACAATTCAAGACTGAGGAGGAAATGATGACACCAAGAAACAAGAGGTGGAAATGAAAAAGGGATTTCGGTTGCTTTGACTCCATGTCAGACGGAATAGCATCTGGCCAATCAGCCAAAACAATGCAATGAATGGCTCTGGTGATTTGAAATATCCATTCATGCAGGCACTGTGTGCAGTCCGTCCGAGGAGGGGGGACATTTTTCTGGGCCATATGAGATGGATTAAAAGATAATGAGATCCAATGAATGATCAGAAGGTGATTTTTTAGGATGTTGTCCCGAACAATGGGTTCGAGGAGCAAGAGGGACAGGGGCCCCCTACTTATGTGCAGGACACAGGTATAAAACCCACGAGATCCCTAACCATCACCCACACCAAAAATCCAATCAAAAATCAAACATCCAAACGAATTATCCAATCAATTATCATGAGGTTTCTTTTTACCTTTTCATTGCTCAATGCTGCTCTGGCCATATCACTCAGTATGGCCAAAGAATCCAGTGAAACTGAAATGGAGGAACTTTTAGCAGAATATATCAGGGGAGTACTGAAATCAGACACGGCCGAAGTTGGGAGTGCATTCCAGGAAATTGCTGTGGAAACCGTGGAGGAATCAGTCACGCAAGCAGAAGAGGGGCAAGTGAAACCGCAAGAAAAAAGAGACGCTATTGTCCGAAGCTTCCCGGAATACTACTTCTCATACGACCCCGGTGAATATCCTTCCAAGCCTCGCAAGTGGTACCGTGGGTCACTGTAGTAGAGCCAGGCAGAGTCATCAAGGACAAGGGACCACCACGGGATCAGATGATTACTGATACCAGCAATAAGACAGTTACTGATTGGTGTGTAATTAATGAATAACCTTGACCAATGTTGTAGAGAAGTAGTGAAGTGGTGAAGGATACTTTGATGAGAGGAGTGTGCTTATCTGCAATATCCCGTTTAAAAGTTCCAGTCTCCAAATCTCACCCCACTTTCTCCCTGAATGATCAAGTTATTTATAGCAATCTATGCCTTTACTCCTTGTTATTGGACTGAGTATATCGGACTGCATATAACCAAATAATGCATATACTCACTCCTAATTGACCTCAGTCTCTCGGAATTAATTCCGGAGGGAATGGTTTTAAAGACGATGTTAGGTCCAGAATGTAGCTCCAAAAAACCGGATCCAGACCCTTTTTCTTGCCTCCAAATCCCGACCGAAATGGCTCGTACACGACGTCAGAACGTGTGAATATGCACTCCGCCATAGTATACCACCAAACCATAACCCCAGATATATCCAATAAGTTCTTGTTGGTCCTGCCCAAAGAGCCCTCTTAACCCAGAAAAAAAGAAAAGAAAAGGAAACAAAAAAATAGGAGAGTAGTAACAGACCCAGTTCTAGCAGTTGCACAGAGTGCTTCCTAGTTTAGTCCCACAGTTCCACCTACACTCGGATGGAGTGGTATTTGGTCTGCTTCTAGTCATCAGGGTCGATTGGCTTGCTCCATATTTTTCAAGTAAATCACACATCATCACTGCTTCTAGCACCTATAGTAGCTAGCACCCACTTCAAATTGGCACACAGTGGTATTTATGATGACTCCTTACCACTAGCACTAGAGACTTGGACTCCTCCACCACTCAATTGGGCTTTTGTTTCTCATCTGAACACTGTTTTAGTTTTCTAAGATGGAGCCATTTGGAATTTCAATGGTCTCGTTTCATTGGCAGCACTGATCACAGTTCCTTCAAAGCCACACTACCCGATTGGGGTACCAGAGATGACGTCACCACAGATGGGAATCCGTCTTGGTGTAGTATGGTATGGTGGAGTATGGTGGAGTATGGTGTGGCATGGTGGGGTATGGTGTAGATTCAATAGTCCATGGATTGATCATGGAGATATTGTTGCGCGTTAACATGATCGCTCTCGTGATCTGGCACGTGCGTCTCATTGGCTAACAATAACTCCTTGAAGTACTGAACTTCTGTAGTCATCTCTTTGTTTGAATTCTTGTTTGTTTCCAACTAATCTTGGGAAATCCGTATCTGGCAATCACAAGCTGAGCTGATTCGATACCCGTAAAACCCTATGAGCGGGACCTCCTTCTTATATAGACCAATGACCGGAACCTTCTTTTTGTGACATCCTGCCACAAACCCAAATTGCAGCCCCCCTGATTAAATCCCTCATTAGAGTTTGTTATCAGAGAGCTCTTATTGGATGTCCACATGATGCCCACCATATTCACCGGAGATACAACTTCATAAACCCCACATTCCGACCATCTTGCCTAAACCCCTCATCTGGGTTTGCTATCGGAGATCTCATTGGATGTTCCATAAACCCCTCATCAGCGAATCACTGTTTCCCTTTAACTAAGCTGATGTTGACCTTTATATATTAGTGAGGCTACGTTTTCGCAGCCATATGCAAGCCCCTTAACGCTGTGCGTTTGTGTCAGGATTCGCACTCTCCAAACTATAAAAGAAGGCCATTCCCTCCAATAAATACCTCCTTATATTTTCCATATCTGGACCATACCGCAGTTTCTCCTTGAAATCTCCAAAGACAGATTCCGCGGCACACTTTCTTTGTGGCTCCAATATTAAAACCTCCTTGGACCGACACCTCCTTAGATCGATTCCATGGAGCACCCTTATTGTTTCATCTGGATACTGCATCTTGACACATGCGAGATGTCAACATAGAGACAGTGTAGTGAGACAGAGGGATACATGATGCTGTGTGGAAGATGCTTACAGTAGCACAAGAGAATTGCCGGCGAGTGAAGATTTATGGCCCTAATGATGAGAGGTCAAGTGAGTACTGCACATAACACCAGCTGTTTTACCCAAATTATGCACAATGCTGTGTATAGATGATTTTATCAGAGACAGAGACAGAGACAGAGACAGAGAAAGAGGTGTACAGGGGTAGACTATGGGTCTTTCTGGTCCATGAATCTGAAGTAGTAGCGATTTAAGATATTATGAAACATCAAAAAGATGAAATTCATCTAATAAATCCTACCCTTTGGAAGTCGGGGATTAAGCATGGATTGGCTCTAGAATTCCAGGCGTATACCAATTACCAAGGTACTATCAAATCAACAATAACTGATCTAATGAGCTATTCACAGTTTCACTCTTAGACACCCATTACTTTATCTTGGAGACAAGCATATCACTAGGGCAGGGGAGTGTGGAGGAGGTGTACGGGTGAGAAGAGATTCAAATATTTCTGAACCCGTCACTGCATCAACGAATGCAGTTAAAGAATCAACTGCACGTTTTAAGTCTGACACTGATCCATTACTAAATGGTTCTGGAACAAGTCACTAGGTACTACAATCTCAGTGTTAATAAAATGTGTAGTAAACTAGTCTGGGAAACTAGTGTGTACTGAGATACCCAATACACTCTTCATTCCTTCAAGCATCTTCGGTGACAGTCTCAAAAGGCTTGAGGTGTGCAGTACCTTCGGCCCAAGAAACACCATCATAAGTAATGCTCTTGATGGCCTTGACAATCTCGTCGAGTTCTCCACGCACTTGTTTAGTGGAGTCTCTCTCTCTCAAGGTCACGGAGCCGTCCTTGACGGTCTCGAAGTCGATGGTGATGCCGAAAGGCGTACCCAACTCGTCGTTTCTGGCATATCTCTTTCCAATGGATGCCGACGAGTCATCCACCTTGAATGGCACCTGAGCCTTTCTCAAAGCCCCGGTGATCTTCTTGGTGAGTGGGGTCAAGTCAGCGTGGTTGGACAATGGAACAACCAACACCTTGGTAGGAGCCACCAATGGAGGCAACGACAACACACAACGGTCCTTATCGCTGGGTCTGCTCCAGAACTGGTGCTCGAAGATGGAGTAGAGAATACGCCCAATACCGAACGAAGGCTCGATCACGTTGGGGGTGTACTCACGCACATGCTCCACGCGGGAAACCTTTTCGATCTTGACCAATTCGGCTGGAATCTCGCTTTCGCCAGAGACACCGGGTACTTGCACCACAAGCTTCTGGTTATCCTTCAATTCCTTGGCCATGTCCTCCAACTCACACTGCGTCCTCTGGGTCAAGAAGTCTTGCACGGCACCAGCATCTTTTCTGAACAATGGGCCAAACTTCTTCTTGTTGATCTCCACCTCGAACTTCTCCACCGTCACTGGCTCCGGCAACGTTTGTCTAACCACCAACTTCTCCTTGGTTCTGGCGGCGTGCACGCTCAAGTCGTATGCTGAACGGTCGGCACAGCCCACACACTCGATCCATCCGTAAGACGACTGCAACTCTGCGTCCCAGCAGTCCGAGGCATAGTGGGCCATTTCATTGGACATGTGCTGGCGGAATCTGAGCCGGCTTGGGTCCACTCCGATCTTCATCAAGAACTGGTAGATCCGTGCAATGAAGTATCCCAACGTCTCGTTATCCACCATACCGGAGGAGACGGCTTCTCCGATGGTCTTCTCCACCAATTGCGTCTCTCCACGCTCCTGCACGTCTTTGGGCAAGAACATCAACTTGACGTCCTTGACATCAGCGAAACGGGGGTGGGATTTGTCATCAGGGTCGACAAAGTGCTCGATTTCGGCCATCAAAAACTCTCTGACACGCAACAAACCTGCACGGGGCGAGATTTCGTTTCTGAACGACTTTCCAATCGAGGCAGAAGCAAATGGCATCTTTTCGTTGTTGCACTCCAACAACTTGGAGAAGTTGAGGAATTGACCCTGGGCAGTCTCGGGACGCAAGTAACCCTTCAACTGACCGGAAGGTCCGATGGCCGTCTCAAACATCAAGTTGAACTCCACAGGAGGCTCCAATTCGCCATTGGTGGCAGGGTTCTTGATGCCGTATTTCTTGATCAACTCTCCCAACTGAGGACCGGAGTATCCATCGATTTGAGCCAAAATCGATTCGTATTCCTGCACAGTGGCGTCCTCCAACTTGACGCTGTGGATCTCCTTGACCTTCTTCTTTCTCTTCTTCTTGTCGTCGGACTCTTCTCCTTCCACAAGCTTCTCTCCACGGGCGGTTTTGTCTCCCTTCAACCGGGCCTCCAAAACCTCCTCCACCAAGTGGTCTGCACGGAAAATCTCTCCAGTTTTCAAGTCACGGCACATCCAGTCGGCAAACTTGTCCACATGGCCGGAAGTCTTCAACACCTCGTGGGGGGTCAACATTGTGCAGTCCACCTCCAACATGTCCTCCTCCAAAATAAAGTGCTTACGCCACGTGTCAATGACGTTGGCTTGGAAAGCACATCCTGGGGGACCGTAGTCATATAAACCGGAAACACCGCCGTAAATCTCGAAGGCGGGGGCGAAAAAGAACCGTCTTTTCAACACTTGCTCGAGCTGTTCGCGGGAAAAAGGGTGTGGTGAATTTGTCAGCATTCTGGCGATTTGTAGCACACGGCTTAGTGATCTGGGGAACCGAATTGTGAGTTGTATGTTGAAAAGGTGAGTGAGAAAATGTGTCATGCTGGCTCACGTGTGCATCACGTGAGGGAAAGAGGATGAGACTGCACATCCGTACACCCAAAAACACCCGTACATCCTTTTTTTGCAGCCCGTCACGCCAATCCAATTGAAGACTTTAAAGGCCCATCCATGTCACTTCATTTCTGTGAAAAAGAAGTTTCTGTAAAGGATGGTTGTGAGTCCTGCATTCCCCAAATTTGCCTAGTCCTCTCTAGAAGCATCGCCTCCCTAGAACGTCTCCTAGAAAGGTAATTTCCCTGTTAACCGGGTGTGGCAAATAAACCCCTCAATAAACATGCTCCCTAATTGGCAATACCGATTTGGGTAATTTAGAAGATTAACGCTAGAATATGTATTTTCAGTTTTTTTTCTCTTTTTTCGTGTTTCATTTTTATTAACGAATTTTGGCATTGAACGAGACAAATTTAATCAATTCACAAACATGATAAATCAAAGAAATTGTGTCAGGGTTCAGAGAAAAAAGTGGTATATAATGCAATAAACAACTGGATATGTGGCTACCTTTATATACTTAAGTGCATAAAGGGGTGTGTTTCAGAAATGCAGCCACAAAACACAAAGCCAACCATCGGGGTATATAAAGGATGCTTGCCCCCACCGATTCAATACCAATTTTTTTCTTCTCTTTTCTCTTCTCTGTATATCTCTCTTTTATTTACTGCAGCTGGTTACTTTTTTATTGAAGGCCTAATCTTTGCTCTTCTGTTTGATTGCAACAGAGCAAGGGGTGAATGGGTATATGCAGGACAAAGATTAAGATTTTACCAAGGTTTAGACGATGCAGGACCAGAATCTGGGATTAAGGGATGCCTTTTAATAGCTGAACTACACAGATCTGGTGTACTAGTCCGAGTTGACGACTATGGCAATGTGGAGATAGGTATGATGACTACAACGGCATTCAAAACCACTTAAATTGGGATACGCATTCTAAAGAAATACATCGTGACTCTAATTGGTCTTCTTGTCCTCCCTCTCAATGTCAAAGTTCTTCTTGCTGAAGAAACGCATGGTTAACCAGTAGTACAATTGAGAGTAAGGGTAAGCGGTGGCGTTGACACCGTTGGAGGTGTACCAACTGGCACAGCCACCAAAGGCCGTACCGAAAACCGCATTTTTAAGCCGGGATTGCACGGTATTGAACCAGTCAAAATACACGGAATCCTTGACAGTGACGGATTTAACAGAGCCGTTGAGAATGTCCGGGATGAACTTGGAGGCAAAGGCAACACCGTTTTCGATGGCTGACACCACGGAGAAGTGACCAGTGGCAGAGTTGGGGCCTCCAATGAAGAAGAGATTGGGGCAGTCCTTGGCCATGATGGTCTTATATGCAGATACACCGTGTTCCTTCCAGTACTCCTGCAAATTGATGCCGTTTCTGCCATGCACCGTGAAGCCACGTGTGGACTGCAACACGTTGTATCCGGTACAGGCAACAATGATATCGGCAGGGATCTTGGTACCATCAGCCAAGACCACGTGGTGGGCGGTCACGTGGTCGATTTTCTGGTCTGTCAAGTCGAATTTTGAGTTGCTCAACGACGGCACGTACTTATAGTCGAAGACGAGCCGTTTGCAGCCGATTTTATAGTCGGGGATCAACAAGTCCTGGTACTTTTTGGGGGCAGTGGTGCGGATATACCGGACAGCTAGCCAGCGATTGAAGCCCCGGACTGCACGCAGCAAGGGTCCATTACCTTGGTAAAGTGGATACCGGGCCTCGGCAGCAATGATGATGAACCAACGGATGCAAAGAAGACCAAGACGCGAATAACTGAGCAACCTGTACATGGTGTACAAGAATGCAGGGAGTGGAGGCATGATCCAGTGCTTGGAGCGGAACACCTGGGTTACGCTCTTCAGTTTCATGTCCAACAAGGCAGGAACAACCTGGGCTGCCGAGCACCCGTTTCCAATGACCACCACGTTTTTGTTGGCGAAGTCAACGGAATGGTCCCAGACCGCGGAATGCATGTACACGCCCTTGAAGACGTCCTTGAGTCCCGGGAATTGAGTGTCGTTGGGGTAAACCAACCCTCCTTGACACGTGAGCACGGCTTTGGCAATGTGCTCATAGCGCTGGCCATTGTTAACATCGACGGCGGACAATTTCCACAAGCCGGTACGTTCGTTGTACTGCAAGTCGCTGACAGCGGTGCCGAACTTGGTCTTTTCCCGCAAGTTGTACTTGTCGACGACGGCCAACATGTACTCCTCCATCTCCACCTGGGGAGGACGCAAATCACTCCAATTGTCGTTCAATTCGCCGTGGATCAGATACCACAATGCAGGAATGTCGCTGGCGCACCCAGGGTAGGTGTTAGCCCACCAGGTGCCTCCCCATTCGGCGTGTTTTTCGAAAACGACAAAGTCGTCGGTTTTGGCTTTCTTTTTGAGCATAATGGCGGAGGCAAGGCCTGCAAAACCAGCGCCAATGATGGCTACCTGGGACTCGGAGGTGATGACGGGCTTGGAGTCATCGGCGGAGAAGCTTGCTCCGGGCTTCAAGATGCGGGTGGCGTCCTTGATGTCGACTCTGAACTTTTCGGGGTGAGAGGCCGACTCTCTGGGAATGTGGATCTTGGACATGATGATGATTATTGATGCGATGAGTAGAGGGCCCTGGACGAATATTTATATCGCGGAGTGCCCCGCAATTCAGATCCCCAGGCTTCGAAGGAATTGAGGAAGTCCGACCCATGCGTCACGGCCTGCACATACGCACCAAAGCCTGCATACAGACTCTAAACATGCCCGCATCTTGCATCTGATTACCTCCATCCATGCCGAGCCTGCAGCATGTGCATCCTCGATATTTGGCCCTCGGGAAGTCACGCGACAGGCACGTGTGGAGGCATCACATGAGCAAAGGTCACACGACACACCGTCACGTGGCCTACGACATCTTATCCTCGATGAATGCTTCTTCGTCGTACCCATCAAAAGTATCGTTGTCGATATAAGACTTGAGCACAAGGATCAACAAGGACACCACTCCGGACACGGCGAAGACCTTATCGAACCATGCGTCAATGAACTGCACCTCCTTCATGATATCCCCAAAAGAGCCAGTTTCGGAGGTAAGCGACAAGATATGCAGAATCAGCTCTGCCGATTCGGAGGGGAGGTTCAGGCGCATCAAAAGAGCCGTGGCTATCACGTAGATGGCCAAAAGTTCACTCAAAATCAAGTTTTTGAGCCAGCTTTTGGTTGTCTCCGCCATGGCCGACGCCGGTAGAAGGTGTCCCACGGATGTGAAGGTCACCAAGACGTTTTGGAACGAGCAAAGGAACAACAGGCCCGAAAGAATAAAACTGACCTGGTTGATGAGCTGGGTTTCCGAAAGGGGAAGGTACCCGAAACAGGCCTGGATGATCTTGGCAATGGTGATTGCAAGCGCATCTTTGGTGATGTTGTTGAAGTCATTGGAGTCTTGGGCAGGGTCTTGGTTGGGTCCCGTGTGCAGTGCATGGAACAGATCATTAACGAGGTCTGTCTGCAGGACGGTGAACATATCCCTGGACCAATAATGGTAAGGGAGTCGGAGAACGAGGACATTGACCAAGCGATAGACGCAGTACACGGAGAAGACGACGTTGAAGAGCATGACGATTGCATCGAGACGCCGGTTGCAACTGCCGTTTTTGGATTCGGCCAACCGCTCGAGTTTTCCGCAGAGCTCCGCATAGATGGCTTCATTGAGCAGTTCCAAAGAAGCAATCTCTCGTTGCAAGTCTTTTGCTTCGCCGCCCCGCCCCATGGAGGTGAGCGACTGCACACGGTGGAAAAGGCCCCTGCGTCCAGTGGAGTCGGAGTCGCCGCCGGCAAAACTCCGGCCGGAGGATTCACGAAACAGGCGCAACTCCGCTCGGCGTTTGTTGAGGATCATTCGAGTCGAGTTGTATGACTGGATCCCCTCGTTGACTCGGGCCTCCGATATTCCTGCACCCGACGCAGCTCGGCCAAGAAAACCCGCCAATTTACCGCTATCGGTCCAGAAAATGCGCATGGGTGTCAGTGCCGAGCCTATTCCCGACAAGATGGCGGTGATGGAGATGCCCAAAAGCGCAATGTCGTTTGTTTTGCGCTCCAAATGCGTCCGTGGGCCAGGGTTCTCTTCGAGGCCCTGGGCGATGCTACTAAAACGGCCCAATGCAGCGTACCACGCTATGCAGGCCACCATGGTCATGAAATAGCGGGTTAGGTCTGCCGGGCCGGTTTTTTTAGGCAGAAAACGCTGGTTTATGGCGAGGAAAATCACCATCAAAGGGTTGATGGTTGAGGCGAGCACGACCAAGAGTTTGATGATGATTTTGATCAAATGGACGCCGACCTCCACCAGGCCAAAGAGCTGGATCATGAGCACGAGGATGAGCACGAGGGAAAGTGCTATGCCAAGCGAAAACACTAGGCCAACGATGTCCTGCAGAAAAGACCGGTCTCTGTCCCCAAAAATCCCCGAACTTCCGGTTCCATTTCCAAATGATGCTGCAAAGGAATTGGAAGAATAAGGACTGGATAGTTTAGCTCCCTGCTCCACTTCATCTCCTTCGGTATCGAGTTGGAGAAGCCGGTACCCGATGCGGGCAGAAACCGAGTTGAATTCCGCTTTGGGCGTGCGGCGGTGGGAGTTGACGATGATGTCATGGTTGAAAATGAACCGGTACACCCACGCCGAAAAGCCTAGGAACGTGCCTAGCAAGAGCAAGGCCTCGAATGTGGCGGATAGGATGCTCATGGGGACACGTGATGGGAGGATGTGAAGGTGAGAATGATGCATCGCGTGATTCAGGAGCACGTGCTTGTACACGTGATATGTAACCAAGCACGTGCGAAAGGCACGTGATGAGAAGGTCATGTGACCCGCGAATGCACGTGACCTGCGAAAAA
This sequence comes from Metschnikowia sp. 04-226.1, assembly GCA_002370245.1. Lineage (NCBI taxonomy): Eukaryota > Fungi > Ascomycota > Pichiomycetes > Serinales > Metschnikowiaceae > Metschnikowia > Metschnikowia sp. 04-226.1. The sequence continues at coordinate 64,156 of NLAD01000766.1, forward strand.
TCATCACCACTACACCTTCACCAAATTACAACCATCCCAACCATACACCATGCCTATCATGAGATTGCGGTCGGAAAAGAAAATGCGTAAGCATTTATTGGAGCAGCTCAAGGCGCGCAAGATCCTTGGCGCCCGGATCGCCGATGGCCACAAGTCTGCCGCCGAGCTCCAACAACTCAACCTTGCTCCTCAACTCTTCATGTTCAAGAATATCTTCTCCGGACAGGTGCTCTATCTGCAGGTGCCCGGGTTCCACCAATACCAACTCGACACTCAGTTCACACGGCCCAATTGGGAAAACAGGAAGCCTAGCCGCCGGCCCGATTTATGGCGGGTCATGTGCGTGGTGAACTTTGCCAACTATGAGTATGCGGTGGCTGCGTATGAGGGATTGGTGGCGTTGCGCCGGGCACGTGACGTGGACCAGAAGAAGGAGGCCAAGAGTATGAGGCGGTTGAATGACGAGGGGAACACGTGGTACTCTGGGCAGTACCGGCCGGCTTACCTGCAGGAGGCCGTGGCTGACTTGGCCCACGTGATCGACGAGTTTGACTTGGAGAACACTACTGCGTTGTGGGAGTCGCTCTGGAGGAAGGGAGAGGATGCCCACTGGAGAGTGGATTTGGTTGAGCACGAAAGCTTGCCTGCATACAACGCAAAGTACCAAAGTGTTTTCTTGGATGAAATGAGACAGTTAGCCTTGAAGGCTTTTGCTCAGCCTGCTATTTCGGAAGAACCTGTGCCAGAATCGGCATAATGTATATAGACTAAATAGATGTTCTGGTGTATGGATAATGTGTGGTGTACGGGCGTTCACTTTCTGGTGTACGGGCCCTCGATTTTGGGATTATGGGTGTACCGATGTTTTCGGGGATCACGCGAGCTCGACTCATCCACCGCTTTCCTCCGGGTACGCTCCTCATTAGGCAAATTCTCGGTCTACGCACGGCCCCCGAAACATCTTGAATACAGACCGATCCGTTCCCGTGTACGTTGCAGTACCCTCGGAACTGCCTTGAAACATATTGAAACCCTCGGAACTTGCCCTCTCCGCTAGGCAAACCGCGAATCCACCTCGGAATTCCACTGTGGCGGCCCCTTAGTGTACTCCGAAGTCGCTCCCGAAACCAACCTCGGAAATCCATCACAACACCCGCTGCCCTCGAGTTCACGCAAACCCTCGAGTTCACGCAAACCCTCGGACCTCGGCGACTTGCCCTCGGAATCTGTTTCACAGTCGTTTCAGATCCTTATCCCTAAGCTCCTGCTGCATCTCCCTGCGTCATAGCCCTGCGTCTATTCCTAGCTGCATACCCTCCGTACTATATAAGGAGCGTATCCCCCTTCCCTGATTTTTACTGACTGGCGCAGAAGCCCATAGTCAGTGTCCATTGTTGAGTCCCTACCTGGTCTCAAAACTGCCACATCTTCAGTCAACAAGCCATTTCATCAGTCTAGACCAATATTACTCAACAGTCTACTTGTCCATACGGTATTGATAAATTGATAAATTGGTCTATTGGTCTATTGAATTGATTATTGATTTTGTTTACTGATTAGTTTTTGATACTTGTTCGATTCCTTCCTTTCCCCTTTTTGAAATGGATGTGTATTACCGAAAACTCATGGGAAATGGATCCGTGGCGTCCAAATTCAAGTTCGATAAAAAACCCTACTCCGAAACACGGGGCAACACTCCCGAATATGAGTCCCAGGATAACCTCAGCCAGGCCAGCTGTGCACGGTGTCACCGGATGAAGATGCGGTGTTCTAGAACCTTGCCTGATTGTGAAAACTGTTTAAAGCGCCAGGTTCTGTGTGAATACACTATCCGGCGAGAAGCGGGCGAAAAGAATGCCGAAAAGAATAGCGAAAGGAGTGAACGGAATAATGAAAAGACTAGCGAAAAAATCGTTCCGCCTACGACGAGTGAGAATTCCCGAATATCTGTGGAAGTGCCGGTGACTGGAGTTGCCGGTGGAACCCACCATTCCAGCTGTGTACGCTGTTATAAGCTGAAGAAAAAGTGTTCGAGGACGTTTCCGGTGTGTGACACTTGCCAGAGGGCATGTGCCGAGTGCCAGTATGTGGAGAGGCGGCGTAAGAAGCCGAGACAAGAAACTCTGGGTGACACGGAAACCCTGGAGACCGGGAAAGTGGTGGAGGGAGAAAAAGCGGAAGTCAAGAGCGAGACAGTAGCTGCAAGACTGGAAGATACCTCTATGGAAGTATCCAGAGAAGGGTCGCGAGAAGGGCCTTCCCGACTTGAAACTGCCAGACTGGATGAATTGCCCAGATCTGAGAACCGTTTGGAAAATGACGTTAATGGCGCAGGCGCCTTGTCGGCTTCTCCTACCGAACCCCAGGAAAGTCGCCTGGGTGATTTCGGTTCCGAAGGTGAAGCGTTCCGGAACATCGACCTCCCTGCGTACGTGCAGACCCCTAATACCCACCGCCCCCAGGTCCCTAGTCAAGGCTCCAAGAGCCGAGCCCCCCAGCGTCACTTTTCCGTGCCGCAAAAAGTGGTTTCCTCTTCTATCCCCTCGCTGCTGTCTTCAGGCAACCTCGAGGAAGAGTTCTTGGTGGTCCGTCCCATCAAGGATGCCAGCTTGCCGTCTCTTTTCGTGCACACCTTTTTCGCCAACTACGAGTGGAGGTACCCCTTCTTGAGCCGACCCTCGTATATCCAGAAACTCCAAGGCATCTCCTTTGAAAACGAGACCTTTGTGCAGTTGGATATCTACATGGTCATGTCCATAGGGTGTCTTATTTACGACACCAACTACAATACTCGACACTATGGGGAGTATTTCAGCGACTCGCTCATTGAGTCCATGGTGGATATCATCAGCTACGATATCAAGTCGGAGGAGGACCTCCATAAGGCGCATCTTTTGATTCTCCTCAGCATCTATGCCATCAACGTCAGCAACTTGAACCTTCTATGGAACATTGTGGGTTTTTTGAACCGGCTCATTGTGTTCATGACGGACTTTTCGGGCCGAACCGAGACGTGTATGAGGAAACGGTGTTTCTGGACCATCTTCAACCTCGACAAGGAGCTTTCGTTGGTGCTCAATAAACTCAGCCAGTTTGTGCCGACGAAAATCATCCGGCTTGATACCCAGTTCCAGGAAACTCTTCATGACGGAGAACCAGAGGCCATTGGCACGCTCATGTCCAGTGAAGTTCAGCTCCATAAACTCCAAGACCGCATGCTCTCGCTCAAAATGGGATTGGTAGAGAAAGACCTGGCTGTTTTGACGCAGTTTTCGGCAGATTTGGAGGCCTGGAGGGTACTGATCCTGCTGCTCATCCATAAGGAGTATAGCGAGCTGGCCCTTCTTCCCAACTTCATTGGGCTCGTCAACTTGGACTACTATTACTTGTTGATTGAAATGGACCAGCTTTCTGCCACGGAATCGCTCCAGTTCACGCTCCAGTTCTTATCCAATTCCTTCAGTCTTTTGCTCCAAGAACTGAGCGACAAGAAACACGCCGATGCCACCTCCACCTACTCGCTTTTTTGGTTCGTCAAGTTCTTCAAGGTCATCGACTATAGCGTGGACTCGCTTCCACGAATTCTCTCTCCGGAGCTGTCGAAGGCCGACTTGAGTTTGCGTCTCAACGAGTTCAACAGCAATCTCCAGTTGATCGTGAATCTCCTCAAGTTTCTCTTGAACAGCGACATGAAACCGGCTCGGTTTGTGGAGCGGCTTGAAACGTATGTGGAGAAGTTGAAGATGATCAATATAAAACTCTCGGCCTTTAACCCATTGGTGGCTAGTGGAGAAACGATCAAGAAAATGGGACTTGACCTTGTGAACGAGTTTGTCTCTTCGTGAGGGTTATGATGGATGAAACAAGTGATGGCGATCACGTGATCACGTCATGAAGACGAATGTCATGATCATGAAGCTAGCAAATGTTGGAGAAATACTCGTCTATTGACAGTATATTGACATTTATTGGATTGCCTGATTTTATGGAATAGATCAAGTTGGATTTCCCGTTTGGACGGTATTCAATTCGAATTTCCAGATTTGATGAAATAGACTTTGAATTTCCAGATTTGGAAGGAATCGCCCGAGTCATTGGATCTCCTGATTGGACAATATATTTGAACACCCTCAATTCTGAATATTCAGATTTCTAATTTGGCAATGGGCTATTCAATTATTTCATGATTTCATGATTTCACGATTGGTGGACACCTCCATGTTCATGACCTGTATTCTCCAAGCTCTTCATCAAACACTGTTTAGGCGAAAGCAACCTGCAGGATTTCTTTATTGGGTAGTCTTGAAACAAAACAGTGGACGGACTACATGATTGAATTTGGGGGTGGTTTTAGAAGGTGGTGGTGGTGGTGGTGGCTCTGGATCTGGTGAGATCCTGCATGGTGTACGGGGGTGCGCCCGCGACTCAAAGCACGAAGGCAACAACTCTCACCCACCACCATGCCACCTAAAGCCGATTGGGACAAATACGTGGCCAACGAAGACGAGCCTTCAGACGACAAAGTGGTGCCGCTCTCGGAGGGTGACATCCAAGTGCTAAAAACATACGGCGCCGCTCCGTATGCGGCGCAGTTGAAGCAGATTGAAAAGGACTTGAAGGCGTTCGAAGAACGCATCAAGGAGAATATCGGCATCAAGGAGTCCGATACTGGCCTCGCCGCTCCCCATTTGTGGGACGTGATGGGCGACAAGCAGCGGATGTCGCTGGAGCAGCCTTTGCAGGTGGCCCGGTGTACGAAGATCATCGACGCCACCAGCCCTCCGCCACAGTTGGATTTCATGGAGAATGCGGATAACAAACAGAAGTATGTGATCAACATCAAGCAGATTGCCAAGTTTGTGGTGGGGCTTGGAGAGCGGGTGTCTCCCACTGACATTGAAGAAGGCATGCGTGTGGGTGTGGACAGACACAAGTATGAGATCCAGTTGCCGTTGCCGCCGCGAATCGACCCTTCTGTGACCATGATGACGGTGGAGGATAAGCCGGATGTAACCTATGGAGACGTGGGTGGGTGCAAGGAACAGATTGAGAAGTTGCGTGAAGTGGTGGAGCTTCCCTTGCTTTCGCCCGAACGGTTTGTGAAGCTTGGAATCGATCCTCCAAAAGGTATTTTGTTGTACGGGCCTCCTGGTACAGGAAAAACTTTGTGTGCCCGAGCAGTGGCCAATAGAACGGATGCTACGTTCATTCGAGTGATTGGCTCGGAGTTGGTGCAGAAGTACGTGGGAGAAGGTGCGCGGATGGTGCGGGAGTTGTTTGAAATGGCCCGTACCAAAAAGGCATGTATCATCTTCTTCGATGAAGTGGATGCCATTGGAGGAGCCCGGTTCGACGATGGTGCTGGAGGAGACAACGAGGTGCAGCGGACGATGTTGGAGTTGATCACGCAATTGGACGGGTTCGACCCCCGAGGCAACATCAAGGTGATGTTCGCCACCAATAGACCCAACACGTTGGACCCGGCGTTGTTGCGTCCGGGGCGGATTGACCGTAAGGTGGAGTTCTCGTTGCCGGACTTGGAGGGGCGGGCCAATATCTTCCGCATCCACGCCAAGACCATGAGTTGCGAGAAGGATATCCGGTGGGAGTTGATTTCCCGCCTCTGTCCCAACGCCACCGGAGCCGAGTTGCGGTCCGTGTGCACGGAAGCAGGCATGTTTGCCATCCGGGCGCGGCGCAAGATAGCCAACGAGAAGGATTTCTTGAAGGCCGTGGAGAAGGTGATTAAGGGCAACATGAAGTTCAGCTCCACCTCCGAGTACATGCAATACAATTGAGTCATACAATTGATACAATTGAGTGGAGGAGGAGAAGAGAAGTGGGGGAAAGAATCTCTTAGAATGAATGCAGCAGCAAGCAGTGAAGGTTAGTAGTATGTAGGTCAAACCTGACGAAGAATCAAGAAGTAGAGTAGAGTGGTGAGTATCATGGGTACTATACACACACTCGAAACACCTGAAACCCAGGGGTAAATGGATACACACGTTTCCACCATGTCGTCTTCTCCGCTCTTTTCTTCCTACTCTATCACCTGGTCCATATGCAGTCCTTCTATCATGTATTCTACACCATACTATACATCAATCTAGGACTGCATAAAGTGAATACAGTATCTTCTTAATCTCATAGTTTAACGTAAAGTAGTAGTCTTAGTAGAGATAACTGACCACGTGCACATAGTGGCCGTGGACATGGATAGGGTGGTTGACCGTGGCTATGATGATCACTTGGGATATCATATGCAGGATTGAAAAGATTCTAGAAGGACCTGGCAGAAAATCCACTTTGCGTCTTGAACAATCAGTGGGTAGTATTGGATTATCAGGACCAGCATACTTGGAAAGGTGACACTTGGAGAAGGAGATTGTGTCCTGCATGTAGCCCAAACCGAAGATAATCAAATCATGACAGTTTATTTTATGACAGTTAGTTTTCCTTTATGCTTCACCAAGTCCGATTTAGACTTAGAGATCACAAAAAAGCCGTTTTCAGAATCTTCAATTCTAGTTCTCATTTCAGTCTACCAGAGACAGTCCACGACAGAAGTCCAAATCACAGACCATTTTCATCATCCCTTATAGAGTACCGAAGCCATTTCCCAAATCACTTAACTACCAATAGCATGCTTGAGAAAAAACTATGTGGCACCCCTGTTTCAGGGACTAGGTTGCCTTTTCCGAAGGTATAGGACATGTGACAAACGAGGGAAGTCATAGCAAGAAATGACACCAACGACAACGGGGATTCAGTATACCAAAATCCTTTAACATGTAGGATTTGACTTTAGACTCATCATGACACACCATTTCTGTATTGAAAATTCTTTCGTTAAGCTGAACCTGAAAGGAGATTTGTTCTGTTTTGGAAGTTTGATCATATGGCAATCATTTCTATCACAACTCTTTGAATCAGTGTCAATCCAAAGAGTATCAATGCGGATCAATCACAATGGTCGTGAATTTTCATAGCTATTTGAGGTTTTTGGAAACTGTAGAGCTGAATCACATTGGTGTACATGCTGTGAAACCACACTGGAAACTGGGTCCTTATATACTTCGAGCTGCACGTTCGGTGGCAAATGCAAACACAAATGTAAAGATAGCATGCTGCAGATATGCAACAACCAAGCGCAAACACAAAGACAGGATGCTGCAGATGTGAAACAACGAGCAAAGTCTCGGGGTATATAAAGCAGGCCGCGACCGCCAAAGGGTGAGCACCCACATTCGAAATTGCAGCCATCACCGACCCATAGTTACAGCCAATTCATCTTCATGAAATTCCATTTCTTGCTAATTCAATATGGCCAGTTCCATCATCTTATCCATCACCACTATTAAAGCTGGTCTACTAAAGTAGGGCTATGCAAATAGGTCCTAAAATAGGTCTTGACATTTCCAGGTCTTGAGATTTCAAGGTCTACTTGAAGTCAACAAATCCTCCAATGCTAGTATATCCAATTGAAATTGAGTTGAACATTCACTGCTAGATGGATAGTGAGTTGATAGTGGGTGAGTTGGAAACGTCTAGCCACATTATGCAAACAGACGCCAAATTAGGGATACTAAGGGCTCTCTTGCTAGGAGAGCTTCAGTAACCCAAAAACTCCCTAAGATAATGCATCATGTTGTTGTCACGGTTAAAAACTTCCCAACTACTTATTGCTTATTATCTTGTTGGAAATTTCATTGGCACTTCCCCAAAGTCACTCTTTGTCAAAGGTTCACACCAGATAGGACACTCAGTATGGACATGAACTAGAGAACCACACGGTACCAAGAAGGGTGGACAGTATGAAATCGCTCCAACTACAATTTGGAATGCCGACTTAATGTCCAATCGAATTATGTAATAGAAATTCTTACATGTTTCCATACTAGTCTATAGTCTATTGTTGGCTGACCATAACTTCAGTATAACTGGAGGTTTCATAGAGAGAATATGGAGTAGAAAGGAGGAGTAGTATACAACGTATTTAGTGTAGTGTCTTCGCTTGTTAGGTGAGGATACAAATGGCAGAACAGTATTGATATACTATAGTGTTCACCATACCTTTTGCCTAACTTTCCGCTGTCATCTATCCCCTAGACTCTAGAGCTAAGTATAAGTATAGACTGGCTTCACTCTATACAGTTGAATTCTTTGGCTAGTCTATTTCATAGCTTGAACTGCACTAGACTGTAGACAAGACTGTAGACTTATCGGAACGTGTAAAACGTGGTTATTCCTTGTCAATCACTTATCAAGAAACTTGAGGAGATCCACTTGAGAATTTCTTGGGATAAAACCCACCGCTTCTTGGTGCCTGGACCGCCAGTTCCAAGGGCCATGAAAATGACGCATTGTTCGAGTGAGGTAATCAATAAACGTTTACTTGCCATGGTTGCCATAGGTTGCCATGAGTGCCATGAATGCCATGAGGAAGGTACCACAGACTGGTGTACCTGGGTGGTAAACGGATTGATGAGGATGGGTGATGGGGATGGGTGATGGGGATGGGTTAATCCCACCAGGATACACACCCCATGCCGTCGGTTTGACAAGACGCTATCAATGCATATGGAGGCGCCTTGTTGGGATTCTCCTCCAACCCCAATGCCTCCAGACTCGACTTGGGCTTGATGTTGACAAAAACCTCTTCCTCCACCCGGAACCGGATCTTCTCGTTGATATCAATAAACAATTCGGTTTCCTCATCCGGCAGCCACACCCATGCCTTGTCTGTGGGCCGGAACGTGCACGACTCGAAAAGGTAATCCTTGGGAATGAAGATCTCGTCGAAGAACTCCATTCTGACCTTGATTCCTTCGGCCGAACAATCGGCAACGTACCCAGAGAGAATCTCGCCCACAAACGGTTTCCACACAATCATGCGGAATTGCACTTCCACGTATGACCCTCCGTCGCCCGGTTTTAGCAACCCGTCCTTTATATCCAGGATATCCAACACCGAGATGGCGAGGCCCAAGTTGGAGATCACTTTGTTGGAGTACTTCTGGTGCAACTCATCCTTGAGCACGTGGTGGATCGGCGTATTGAATGATTGCGGCGGTACTCTTATGAGGTCCGATATTTCCGTCAAGATGAACATTATGGCAAAGTATATATTTGAATGACAGGACCAAACAATAAACTGTGACCTGATTTGGTAAGCTGTCTCTGATTGGGTAAACTGTCCCTGATTGGTATTCCACAGATCTGACTCAGAAGTTTTATGGTGATTGTTTATGACCGACTCGTATGACCAACTCGTGGCGGGATCAGGCTTAGCGGATTGGTGATGTTGTTGGAGCGATGCGCGATGCCAATGCCGCACAGTTTTTGGTGATGCAGTTGGTGCGTAACACAAACTTGCAGCCCTCTGCATCATGCCATGCACCGCCGACCCCACTCCTCACCTGAAACACCTTCTTACAGCCATCTGATCCCCACGGTAAACGACACCACTAGCCCTATATCAAGACCATTCCCCTGACTCAATCACTAAACACTAATTTTTGAAACAGAATACTATTGGACCAGACTATGAACTCCATTGTATGATAGAATAACCCATACCGCCAAAGTGACATACCCCAGTGCCACCCAAATCATTGACCACTAGAATAATTTTGATCTGAGAAATACCTCGAGGAGGAGGGCTTTATATAGGGATGTTTGGAGGGGGCTGCAAAGAATTAATGGGGAGTGCCTGCATATGGCGCATATCTGCGCACCCATCCCACTCTTTTGAAACAAGCACTTGAAACAAGCACTTGACACTCCAAATGGCTCCCCAAACCGCTTTGGCCAAGAAAGGCGTGGGCAAGAAAGGCAAGATGTATACGTCCAAGTCGTCGGACCGGCGGCTTGCGGGCGGCAAAAGGCCCGAGTCTTACCTCCATAGCGCAACGCGCACCAGCATGCTCCCAGCCGCTTCGGCGCCGTGGAACCCTAGCCATTTCAGGCTATTTGTCGGCAACCTCGGGCCCGAGGCCACGGACGAGGTGTTGGCCCAGGCCTTTTCCAAATACACCAGTGTGAGTAAGGTGCAGGTCCCTATTGATCCGAAGACCAACGAAAACAAAGGCTTTGGGTTTGTGGCGTTTTCGTCACTGCACGACTACTTAAAGGCGTTCAAGGAGATGAACGGCAAATACGTGGGCCAGCGGCCGGTGCAATTGAAGAGGGCAGAGACAAGGGGGAAGAAGTAGGGAGTGGTGGAGATACCGACATACTATGTCCGAAACCCGCTCCGAAAACTTACCTAATACGGAAATGTTTCGGTCGCGAAAATTATCACATCTCTCCAACCAGCTACCCACCATCTCACCTCAACTCTATCTGGTACCATCTCGGATCCGTTTTAAACATGTTCTTGGCACAGATCGGGACGCGGCAATTGAGGCCTTCCCGTATTCTCCTCTCGCTCCGCTTCAACTCGAAGTTGCCCGAGAATTTCAACCCCAAAAACAACCTTCCTTCCGAAGGAGAGTGGAAACACTTGAAACAACATATTCCCGGAGAGGGCAAACAAACCAACGAGCTCCGGGATCGTGTTCCTCGGTTCCCCCTTACTAAGGAAGTTGTTCCTACGCTTTTGCCTCGGCCAGGAGTGCCCCGGGTGGGGCCCAATTTGTCGTTTCGTCAGGTGATCCATATTTTGAAGCGAAAAACGGCCCCCGAACTTCTCTACGAATCAGAACCACACAGACTTTACTTCCTTGGGTGTTTCTGCTGTGCAGTGGTGTTTGCAGTGTACGGGTGTGTGCTTTTGGAGTTTTCATACTTCAACGCCACGAAAAACTACGACGAAAACGTGACCGAGGAGAGTGAGCCCATCCGGAAACGGCAATGGGCTATTGATTTGGCCAAGTTTGCTTCTTTGGGCGGAATCGCGTTGTTCATTTCTTACCAGTTCATCATGTTCCCTTCCCGTTTGGTCCGCCGCATGTGGTATCTTCCAGGGCCCGTGGAACACATCAAGTTCACGTCGTATCCGCTTTTACCAGGACAGGCCACTCCTGTATACACCGTTCCGTTGCAGAATTTGGTCAGAAAACATACTGCTAGGGTGTGGACGGGGAAAGGGTTCTACGGGACTGCAGATAAGTCGCTCTTTTTCTTTGTTCTAAAAGAGTCTGGCCAAAACAAGTCATGGATCGTGGACCGCAGGGGCTTTTTCTGGTCCGATGGGCGTGTTTTTGACCTTCTTTTCGGTAAGGAAACCATTGCTGCTGCCGAAGCTGGTATTCCTTATGATGAGCAGATTGGCATTGTCAATAGAGAAGTGCAGAAGAAGAAGAAGGCGTTGCGGGAGAAACACGGGATGTTTTACCAGTGGAAATTGGGAGCAGCTGAGGCCAAAAAGGACGTGGTATCAGCCACCAGTTACGTGAAGGAATTGACCAAGAACAAGGGTCTTCCCAAGGGGAACTTCCTGGAAGATGGTCAAAAGAAGGATGACATTTCCAAAGAAAAGTGAGTGCTAAAAAGTGATTCTCAAAGTTCTGCATAGAGAATCCTTCTTACTTAGAGTATATAGATTTGATTCACTGCTGAAAAGTGGATTGAGCCAGGCCATACATGGAATGACTCGTTGTCGGGCCGGGGCTTAAAAATGTGTTAGGAATTATTCTATGAGCGCTAGAATCGAGTATCTAGTGTCAAGGGATCCTAACGAGGCGCTGAGCATGTAACATG
>NLAD01000767.1:0-282338 GCA_002370245.1 Metschnikowia sp. 04-226.1
ACAAGACTAGACAAGACTAGACAAGACTAGACAAGACTAGACAAGACTAGACAAGACTAGACAAGACTAGACAAGACTAGATTGTCATAGTCTATAATAGACTAGACTGACATCCTGACATCCTGTCATACTGTCATATTTGTCATGGATTGCCATAATTGTCATACCATAATATAATGACATATACTGTCATTTCATTCATTACTTTTGGCAGACTATCATAGACTGGACAGAATTCATTCACTGTTCATGGTTGATGATGCTCTGATTAACCATTGCATAGAAGGTTACTTGAATGACTATGACGACTATCTCAGTAGTTATTATACATTCATACATTCATACATTCAAACTATTCATGCATTAATATCCCAAATGCTGTACTAGTCCTAAAACTAGCCATTATAGTTCTCTAAACGTGTATGATAAGCATTTCACCCTAGAACTTCTTAATCAATTCTGGACCAAGCCTAACATAGTTCTAGGCACACTGTTCACACTATCCACCCTTATGCCCTGTTCACTATTCCCTATTCAATATTCACTGTTGACTGTATGTTGACAATGGTTGATTGGTGGACTGCAGAGGTTGACTGCAACTTATGGTTGCTCAATCACTATATACACAACCCTCATGGTCTCCAATAGGTATTCATATCCAAGCTTAGGTTCCGAATCAATTGGATTCATTTTTCTTCAAAAACTTTTCCTTGAAAAATTCTAAATCCTCGGCCGAGAATTCGATCCCTTCCTCCTTAAACTTGGCCCTCAACCGCCCAATCTGTTCCCGGATGTCTTTATGAGCGAACAACCGCATCATTCTTGAGAACGAAGGAGGCTCGTCAGGGGTGATTCCTTTTTCCGCTATAAGACTTTGGAGCTCAACTATCATCCCTTTAATTTCGGGGTCCTCGATGATTTTGGCCACGGCATCCATGGCCTTGAATGCATCTTTGCCGTCATTTTCGGGGGTAGTGGACGCAAAGCGAGGGAATTGGAGATGTAAATTTCCTAATTGGGAAGGAGTGGTAGCAAGGACACGACTATATACCGGTCCTGTACTTCTGGGAAGCGTTCTGGCGATGCTGGCGAAGATTACTGATCTCATGGCGTGTCTAGAGAAGACAAGATGGGGGGTGTGGAAGTGAGCTAGCTTTGGCCGCACTACACCAGTACACCAAAGTATCACCAAAAGCACCACCAAAAGTATTACCAATCCATCAATCCAAGAGCAAAGGTTTCTATGCATATAGATAATAAGCTCATTTTTAAAAGAAGTTACAAAACCTGTATATAAAAGTCGCTGAAACAATAATGCAACCGATTATTCAATTGTAGCAAGATTTGAATTGTGTTTGTTCCTGTATACAGCGCCCAGCCGTCGGTGCTGGGTCGCGCGCCCACCGCACTTTTCCACTCTCCATTTCTCAACACTCTCCTACTCCTCCAAACAAACAACTCACCATCATGTCTCACGAAGGTCAAGAAGAATTATTGGACTACTCTGATTCAGAGGAAATCGCCGTCCAAACATCTACGGCCCCAGCTGAAGAGGCCTCGGCCTCCAAGGACGCCGACAAGAAAGGCTCCTATGTTGGAATCCATGCCACGGGTTTCAGGGACTTTCTCTTGAAGCCTGAATTGTTGAGAGCCATTGGTGACTGTGGTTTTGAACATCCTTCTGAAGGTTCGTATTTTGTTTAACGAGCTTGTTTTGAAGAAGGTCTAAGGTCTCAAAGTGTGTTGTTATTGGTACTGCATTAGTCATGTCAACATTTGACACTTGATTCTTTGCCAGCCATTTGCCACTGTGAAAGCTGGAATTACCCGCCAACCCCTTAGAAAGAGCGGCGGAAAATGGCGGGAAAATAAAACAAATATGGGTTATTTGGTCCAATTGCCTTACTTTATTACTACCTATTATGCCATTTGGCACACCCCGGGTACCTTCTTCAAACGCTCTTACATTTTCATCCACAAACTAACATTTAGTCCAACAGGTCTGTATCCCTCAATCGATCTTGGGTACTGACGTTTTGTGTCAAGCCAAGTCCGGTTTGGGTAAAACCGCTGTTTTCGTGTTGTCTACTTTGCAACAATTAGACCCTGTTCCTGGTGAGATCTCCACCTTGGTCATCTGTCACACTAGAGAATTGGCCTACCAGATCCGCAACGAGTACGCTCGTTTCTCCAAGTACATGCCCGATGTCAAGACCGACGTGTTCTATGGTGGAACCCCCATTGCTAGAGACTTGGAGAAATTGAAGAACAAGGATACTTGCCCTCACATCGTTGTTGCCACTCCAGGTAGATTGCACGCGCTTGTGGCAGAAAAGGGTATTCGTTTAAACAACATTAAGTCGTTTGTCATTGACGAGTGTGACAAGGTGTTGGAGTCCTTGGACATGAGAAGAGATGTGCAGGACATCTTCAGAAACACCCCCCACCAGAAGCAAGTGATGATGTTCTCGGCCACCTTGTCGCAGGAAATCCGTCCCGTGTGCAAGAAGTTCATGCAGTCGCCTTTGGAGATCTACGTGGACGACGAGGCCAAGTTGACGTTGCACGGTTTGCAACAATACTACCTCAAGTTGGGAGAGAGCGAGAAGAACAGAAAGTTGTCTGACTTGTTGGACTCGTTGGAGTTCAACCAGGTGATTATCTTCGTCAAGTCCACCCACAGAGCCGAGGAGTTGAACAAGTTGTTGTGCTCGTGCAACTTCCCTTCCATTGCCGTGCACTCGGGCTTGAAGCAAGAGGAGAGAATCGCCAGATACAAGTCGTTCAAGGAGTTCAACAAGCGGATCTGTGTGTCTACCGATGTGTTCGGAAGAGGCATTGATATCGAGAGAATCAACTTGGCCATTAACTACGATTTGCCCAACGAGGCCGACCAATACTTGCACAGAGTGGGAAGAGCAGGTAGATTCGGAACCAAGGGATTGGCCATCTCCTTCGTGTCCTCCAAGGAGGACGAGGAGGTGTTGGAGAAGATCCAGTCCCGGTTTGACGTCAAAGTCACCGAGTTCCCCGAGGAAGGTGTTGACCCATCTACCTACATGAACACTTAGTGGAATAACACCGCAGCAAAACGAGGAGCCACCGGCGCCTTGATGTATATGTAAAAGTAAATGAATATTTTATCACATGCCTGTAGCTCTATCTATATTGTTTGCAGACGGAGTCGATGATGCCGTAAACCTCGTGGATCTGGTTCTTGGGCACGGGAAACCACTCGTTGTGCACATTAAACTCGATCTCCTTGGTCTTAAACGACAAGAGGTTCAGTAACGAAAGCCCCGAGTGGGAAGTAGTGGCAGGGGTGGTCTTTTCTACGCATCCAGTGCAATGGATTTCGCCTCGGCCAAACTTCAGCTTTAAAAGCCCATGGATATCGCGTTCGCAGCGAAGCACCTCGCGAGGCACATAGAAGCCCTTATCGTTTTCCCGAAACGTCAGCAATAAACAAGGTTTCGGCGGCCGAGTCTTCAAGGACAATCTACTGAAACGTTCGATGAACGACGTCAGACTCCGAAAGTCATGTGAGTTGGGATAGAGACACTGCAACTCATGCTTGCATTTGGCTTCCCACTGCAGAATGCGAATGGCCGGAGTCTTAGTGGTCATGCCCACTTTGATAAGGAGTACCTTGGAGTTGCGTACCTTCAAGTCCACCCACTTGTCCTTATCCTTCTCTTTGTTGATAAGGTTGCGGGTCTTGATATGTGCCGACTTGTCCTGGAGAAACGACAGGAGTGTATATACATAGATGAAGCCTGGGCTCTGTGCCGAATTCTTGGCGGGAGTGGGAGGGGAACTGAAGGGATTTTTTTGAGGAGACCCTTGTTTCTGTGGACTGGAAGATCTAGATGGTTTGGGGCTTTTAGAGAAAAAGCTGGATGCTTTTTGGGATGCTTTTTGGGATGCTTTTTGGGGGCTGTTTTGGGGTGTTTTCAGAGACGTCTTAACCGGAGACGCCAGAGACGCTTTTGGAGGTCGAGATGCTTGTGAAATATGATAATTGCACCACAGCCCATCAGAAACCTTTTTAAGACATCTTTGACCTTTTAGTGTCACGCCTAGACACTGTTGGGGGGGCATGGAACTCGAGGAACAAGCGGATCAATGAATCGTATGAACCGTTCTTATATATGCGCGTCGTCAGGATCTAAGCCTCATGCATGCGATGAAACAAATGACATGAAACAAATGAAGATGAAACATGGAAAAAATGAAACATGAAAAAAATGAAACATGGAAAAAATGAAACATGAAAAAAATGAAACATGAAAAAAATGAAGAAGAAACAAATGAAGAAGAAACAAATGAAGAAGAAACAAATGAAGAAGAAACAAATGAAGAAGAAACAAATGAAGATGAAGAAGAAAATGGAAAATGGAAAATGGAAAAAATGCTTTTTTTTTTTCCGAAGTGGAAATAGAAAAAGACGGGGATTGAGGTTCTTATTTGAAACCTCATTGCATCTGACCACTGATTTGTATTTTTTGTCCAAATATTATGGACCCTATTCTGGAGTCGTGAGTTTTTTTTGTTCCAGGTTTGGTTGTCCTAACTTTAATGCATGCAATGTGATAATGGGTGATAATGGGTGCGAAATATAACCCTCCTCATAATAGTCGTTCTTAGTCCAGAGCATTGTACTGTGGATTGTCCTATGGATTGTCTTGTGGATTTGTCTTGTGAATTAGGCTAGGACAAATACGAGGATAAGACTCACTCATATAAAAGTCAATTTTAACTAGTGAGTCTATAAAGTCACTTTTAATTAGTGAACTGGGTCCTTATTGAAATAACATTCTACATTTGCTTATTCATGCATACTATCCATTTCATATCTTGAGTCACACACTTCTGAGGTGCGACTTTTTAATTAAACTCACGCGATACATAACCAAAATGCCACTCTACACTCTACACTCTATACTCTATACTACTACTACTACTACTACTATTATTACTATTACTAATTACTGACTACTATTATTACTAATACTAATTACTGACTACTACTACTGTTGAACGTGAGGAACCAGTACATCTGCTGATGTACAGCATACTCACGTGTCTGCATATAAGCAAGAGCAGATGAAACAGATCGTGGACTTTTATATAAAGGAGGTGGCGAAAGCTCCGGGCGATGTGGCCCCGAATGGACACGCTGCGACTACTTAAGAAAGGAGGGTCCCGCTCATAGGATTTTACGGGGATCAAATCAGCTCAGTTAAGGAGAGGAAATAGCGATTTCCTAGTATTAGTTTAGAGACAGACCAGAATACAAATAACTGAAGTGGTAGCTAAAGTGCCACGCTGACTAGAGGATTAGAGACCGATTACGTAAGAGTTCCAGCTTATGAATTAGCTAAGGCATAAAGTTCAACAACAACTACTACTACTACTACCAATTACTGACTACTACTACTATTACTATTACTATTACTATTACTAATTACTGACTACTAATACTAATACTAATACTAATACTAATTACTAATTACTAGTTACTGACTACTGACTACTGACTACTATACTCACTCCACAGCACAAGGTACAGTACTGACTACACTGTACACTCTAGACTAATGACTACTTCTGTACGACACTGTTTAAAACTGTTAGGAAATCCTAGAAACTTATCACCATAACTTCCATTGGCTGTGGATTTCCTTATGTTTCTGTCTCTGTCTCTGTCTGTCTGTCTCTGTCTGTCTCTGTATGTCTGTCTGTCTCTATATAAATGCAACGCCCCAAATTATTTGATCTACCTACCAAATTGAGATTAATTATTTACTCATTTTTTAATCACTTTATTATTTTTTTTTTATTTTTATTTTACTTGATATTGCAATGAATGTCTGGTTATGAACACTGTGATTATGGGTTATGAACACTGTGATTATTGGTTATGAGCACTGTATTTCTGGTTATGAGCACTGGTGCGTAATTCTCACTTCCCATACTTATTCTCAATCTACTCATCTATCTATAAACTTGATTGCAATTAATAGTCATAGAAAAGCCGGTTAGTATTAGAGCAATCCGGCATATAGAAGCCATAGTGTAATGTTATATGTTGAACAAACGTACACATCTCGAATGTGTCAATATGCAGTGTGGAGATGAAACAATAAGGGTACTCCATGGAATCAATCCAAAAGGTATCGATCCGAGAAGGTTTCAGTATGCAGTGACGAGATGAAACGGTTGCTACGGGGGAATTGGTTGCTACGCGGAATTGATCCGAAGAAGGTTTCAAGAATGGGGCTACAAAGAAACTGGGCCGTGAGATCCGTCTTTGGAGATTTTAAGGAGTAACTACGTTATGGTCCACAAAAGGAAAATATACATATATAAGGAGGTCCCGCTCTTTTGGTTTTATGGGAGGTGAATAAGCTTAATTGAAAAGGAAAAAGTGATTTCCTGGTATTACTTTGGCAACCACACCAATACAAATAACTAAGATGACTACTATATCTCCTGAACTACAAAAGTTACTGAAAGATCATTACACCCTGGTGCTAGTCTATCAAAAGATTGTGAGCAACGGCCAAAATTATCTTAACTTGATTCATATAAAGAAGGTCCTGCAAATAGGCCAGAGTGATGGTTCTAGTGGCAGAATTCAGCTCTAGTTTTACCGTTGAGTGATCCTCTTTACAGATGAGAGACTATGGCCTAGAATTAAAGGGGTACAAGAAGAAAGCCGTGGAGAAAACCACTACGAATCGGACTCTGAACCCAGACTGGTACTGGTACTGGTACTGGTACTGGTATTCTTTGAGGTATAAAGGCTAACATATTTGCATTTCCTTCTAGCAATTTTGAAGAAGAAGTAATAGCTATGACTCCAGCAATAGGTATAAATCCACCACAACAAAAAATATTGAAAGAGTTATTAAATGTGGTTGAGTACCTTGGGGGAGTGTGGTTGAGTACCTTGGAGGAGTGTGGATGAGTTAGTGCGCTCCACAGTTGCACACAGCCGTGCGAGGCTCGTAAACAGGTATAAACCCAGTTCAGTCAGACCAGCTACTAAAAAAAAAAAAAAAAAAAAAGAGAGAGAAGTATAAGCCAATTGTTCCTTTGATTTTCAAGTGTCTTTTCGTGCTCTTATCCTATCATTTTCTGTTCTTCCCGTGACTTCCTCCCAGTGGCCTAGTTTCAAAAATATAGCCATCTAAAAGTGCAATCTAAGAGAGCTATTCAAAAGAGCTATTCAAAAGAGCTATTCAAAAGAGCTATTCAAAAGAGCTATTCAAAAGAGCTATTCAAAAGAGCTATTCAAAAGAGCTATTTAAAAGAGCAATCTAAAGGTTATAGTATGGGATTACATAATCAAGGTATTATAGGGAATAGTATAAAATACGGTAGAGTAGAATATATAATGATTGGTGGATGACTCTCACTCACGTGAAGGGGGTGGTTTACGAAATCGCGTGCTTGGAGTATGCATGGCTCGAAAATGAGAATCCACTGAAATCACACCTTATTTAAACACGCATATAATTTTAGCACCCTTTTAAAAATCCAGAAACCCCCCCTCCCCCCCCGTGAATCTTTGAAATTTCCCTACTTTTCCAATCATCACCACTATAAAATTCCTAATAAGGATATTCAACACCTACTTGAAAAAAACCATTCCATTAATTCCTCTAATTGACTATATTGGTTTTGACGCACCATCTGATTTCCTACTGCTGCGCTTTTACCGCTTGTACATACTCACGTGCGTTGAGGAATCGCATATATAAAGGCTGCAACATCCTCCGCTTATTGCCCCATACAAACAATGCCTCATTTCGATACGCTTCAATTACACGCTGGACAGGAAGGCCCTCTGCCCAATGGCGCACGGGCTCCTCCCATTTACGCCACCACATCTTATCTCTTTGAGAACAGTAAACATGGTGCCCAATTGTTTGGCCTTGAGACTCCAGGATACATCTACTCTCGCATCATGAACCCCACCAACGATGTGTTTGAAAAGCGGATTGCTGCATTGGAAGGTGGAGTGGGAGCATTGGCCGTGGCATCGGGTCAGGCAGCCCAGTTCTTGGCCATTGGCGGCTTGGCCCATGCGGGCGACAATATCATCTCCACCTCGTACTTGTATGGGGGAACATATAACCAGTTCAAGGTTGCGTTCAAGAGATTGGGTATAGAGACGCGTTTTGTGGAAGGCGACAGCGCCGAAGGTTTTGCCAAGCTTATTGATGAAAAGACAAAGGCCATCTATATCGAGTCTGTGGGGAACCCCAAGTACAATGTGCCGGATTTCGAGAAGATCGTGGACATTGCCCATTCCCATGGCATCGCCGTAGTCGTGGATAATACCTTTGGTGCAGGAGGGTACCTTGTGAACCCCATCAAACATGGTGCAGATATTGTGGTGCACTCGGCCACCAAGTGGATCGGAGGCCATGGAAACACCATTGCTGGAGTGGTTGTGGATTCTGGAAAGTTTCCTTGGGCAAAGTACCCCCAGAGATACCCCCAGTTTTCCGAGCCTTCTGAGGGGTACCATGGGCTTGTGTTGAATGAGGCTTTGGGAAACCAGGCGTTCATTGGACACTTGAGAATCGAGTTGTTGAGAGACTTGGGCCCGGCTCTTAACCCATTCGGAGCGTTCCTCTTGCTCCAAGGCTTGGAGACCTTATCGTTGCGAGTGGAGCGCCAGTCGTACAATGCGTTGAAGTTTGCCGAGTACTTGGAGAAGTCGCCGTACGTGGAGTGGGTATCGTATGTGGGCTTACCTTCGCATGAGTCCCATGAGTTGGCCAAGAAATACTTCAACCACAAGACGCAGTTCGGAGGTGTTTTATCGTTTGGCGTCAAGCCTTTGCAGGAGAAACAAGACGACCCATTCAAAGAAGCAGCAGCACAATTTGTCGATAACTTGGAGTTGGCGTCCAACCTCGCCAATGTGGGCGACTCCAAGACTCTTGTGATTGCACCTTATTACACGACGCACCAACAATTATCGGAGGATGAGAAGTTGGCGTCGGGCGTCACCAAGGACTTGATTAGATTGTCTATTGGAACAGAACATATAGACGATATAATTGCCGATGTGGAAAACTCCTTCAAGAAGCTTTATGGATGATCAATAAGACAGACTTTTGCGTCAGCAGCTTACGATCTAGCAACAGTGCTAGCTATGTCCATCAGTGGATCAGTTGACCATGTACAACACACCCAAGAAAATGCCAAGCAAGAATTCAACTATCATCAACGTAGACCCAAGTCCGGAGGTGAGCGTCACGTCATACAGGTGGGCAGCGTTGTTGAGCTCGCTCAAATAAATCGTCTCTATAGTATAAGTGGAGAAAGTGATTGCTTCACAGAGCACTAGGAACGACACTGTGCCGATTTTGACCCAAACTGAAGGTTTTCTCTTGGTGGAGAGAATAAACATCAACGACCCGGAAAACACAACCATACACGAGGCATGAGCCACTTTCAAAGGCCAAACAAAGTTTCCGAGTTTAATGGAGAGTGCTGCCTTGTGTACGAGTTCAAGTTTGGAGATATCAAGCGTGGATGTTTCAGCACTAAGATATGCACTCTCAACAATCTCCTTATAGATCTTGTCGATATCATGAACGGTGGACCTGAAAGTGGCAGCAAAATTGGAGCCAAACTGGATAGGGTTCTCCATACGGCCAGCGACTCCAATCTGTACACCAAGGTCAGTGACGATACCCGAGATCACATCCATTCCTCGGCCCGAATAGCATGTCGTGGATGCAGTCATGGGAATGTCCCTGCACCAGCTGGAGTAGTCGAAGCTATATGCACTATTGGAGATGAACTCGATGTTGGGATCATAGTCTTTTCGGGAGAAGCCTCGGAGGTCCGTAGCAAAATATGAGATCACCTTGAGGAACTCGTCGAAAAAGTCAATCCATGTCACATGCGACAGTTTCTCCAAGTAGAGCCTGAAGTGAGGGAACCATAGAGACGCCTCGTCTAACCATGGGATAAAACAGAGCATGGACGCCGTGCATACTAGAGCCCATACGCTCCATATCCAAATCACCCAGAACGAGATCATGTAAGATTCCGTGCTTTTTTTGGCGAGCTTGAGCTTCTTTTCTGGGTGCAGCTGGATTCTATGGAACACTCCACCAAGCCATACCAGATTGGCCCATTTGAAAAGACTCTTTGCTAGCCCTGGCTGCTCAGCCGTGTGGGCTGATCCATTGTCCAATAAACACTCTTCTTTCTGCCGAGAGTCCTGTATTGTCACGTGCTTGGCGTGGACGTCGAGTGTGGAGTTGACCATTTCCTCATAGGTATTAGTCTTTGGCTTCACTGTAGGAGCAACGAAGCTGATTTCAGGCTTTGTCTTATGCACAAATTCTTGAGGTTCTTGTGGTTTCAACTCAATGGGTTCTTGAGATTTCTTGGGTAACCGAAGAACAGACCGACTAGAGTTCAGTCGGGGCCTTAATATTTCACTCGCTTCAACCTTATGTCCAATCCGAATAGTCTTGAACTTCTCCGAAACAATCGAGCTACTATCAGCAGCAGACTCAGGGTCACCCTTTTCTTGGACTTTTTTAGTGTTTTGATTGTCTTGATTGTGTCCATTTTCTCCATGACTGGTTTTTGCACCCTTCACCTTTTCATTGTCTCCACTATCATCTGAACTGTCTTCACTGGCATTGGCTTCGGCTGCAAAATTGAAGTTGCAGAAATCGGCTGGTTTGAACGTAAGGTACTTTTTGTTCTTGGCCGGCTGAGAGTTTAGCGAGATGGAGTCAGTATCCGATAACATAACGCTTTCGAGTCAGAACAAATAGGGTTTTTTGAGGATATGTTTGTGAGGGTCCTCAAGAGACTTCCACAAGCAGCTCACGAATGCGCGGTCAATTGCCGCAAATTTCCATGCTCTTTTTTGAGTCCATATCTTACCACTATTTCTGAGCACCATATTCTGACCATAATTCTGACCATAATTCTGACCATAATTCGGATTCCAAAGTAATTTTGATGCAAAATTCATTCTGAACAATCTTTCTGAAGATTCTCTATTTTGATCCATTTATTCCCTATATCCGATTAACGAAAATGTTCTGGTCCAAGTATTGTACCTCGTCCTCATTCAACAATGAAATGTTATCACTTGCAGTACTGACTTGTGTTTTCGAAGTGGCAGGAGAATCCGCGTCGAGAAGTTGTCTTGTTCTTCCCGAATTCAGTCTCTTTGCCGAGTTCAATGACGCACCTCGGGATAGGCTCTCGGGCGGATGTTTTCCAAGCTTGTGGGGGTACTGGTGGCTTGCAAAAGGATGGTCTCCATAGAGCAAGTTGTGAGTATCTTCCATTGGCGCCGCGTAGATAGCATCCAATTCGTGGTTCTCGGTCCTGCGAGTTCGGAGTGATGCATTCTTGGTCATTTTGCGGCCTAGACGCCGTAGCTCCAATTCGCTTTCGGCCTTGTTCAATTTCCGAGGCGCAGGGTTTGAGGAGTAATTCAACGGGTCATATTGATCGGTGATGGAGCTTACGTTGGATTCGGCAATGTCCTTGCTTGGCTGCGTCAGCTCATCATCGCTATCTCCTTGGCACATGAAGGGCCTGGGCAGATCGTCCTGCTTGAAGCGAGTATCGTGATCGCGATAAGCACGCCGAGAAGAAGAGCCTCCTCTTAAGGTTTCGTCATCGTCAAAAAGACGAGACGATGGCGTCAGGTGCATGGTCTGTCTTCTTAGTCTATAAGGCTTGATGACGTAAGTGCGGTCTCTTCTTTGATGGGTCAAAGGTTCAGCAAGAGCAAGAGCACGAGCCGAGTACACGAGTTCACTTTCGGTTGTAGGCGGATTGGAACACCATACCGGAAGAATCCAGGAAAACGAACTGATTATCGACACGCAGAAGATCATCCAGAAAAGCACATTGAACACCGTGCCCATGCGCATGGCAATCCCGAAATTGCCTAGCAGCTGGGTAATATCCTTTCTCATTCTGTTCAAGTCGGTCGTGACCACCGAAGCAGCAATAACCATGGAGACCACCGCTTGCATCGCCACCAGCGCCACCACATGTAGATAAGTGCGGTGGAATTTGCCCAAGTCTTTGGAGGAGCCCCGGTTGCTGTAGACTAGGAAACATGAAATCAACAAGGTAGCCTGGGAAAGCACCTGTGTATAGAAAAGGATTCTCATGCTATTGAAGCGGCGTTGTCTTTGGTTGACCACCTTCAAGTACAGCGTGTCATCCGCCGGTTTCTCGGAGTAGCTAAGAATGAATTCGAGGTTTGCTTCCAGCAACATCTGGCGGTAGTTGAAGAGATTAAAGGATTTGTAGGGGTAGCACTTGATGGTTTTGTTCAGCGTGAGGTAGTCCATCTGCATGAAATCGGTGCTGTACTCTATGGTGCACCAGCGAGTAAACGCAAGGAGAAATGACTGGGGGGCATTGGACACCACCTCCTGCGTATAGTCGGACAACATGACGATGGTAGAGTCCGAGAGTCCCGGGGCTTGCGGGGCGTTTGCCAGCGACCTCCATGCGGAGCTGCTGGTATCTCTGAGCTCGGACTGAAGCGTCCGGTAGAGCCCTAGCGCCACATCCACGTGGCCACAGTTGATCTGGGCCACATGGTCGATGCGGGGATGTTTCTGAAATACCGCCACAACAATGATGAGGGCGATGGTAAAAAAGGGCCCACCACATCGCAAGGAAAAGAGCAACTTTTGCGTGGAGGAAAGGTTCAGAAACGGCCGTTTCGCCGAGGCGAGAAATGATGATTTGATCATCACAGCCAACGACTGATCCAGAGACTAATCAAGGAAGAGGCTTCCGGGAGACTAATCAAGGAACAGACTAAACCGTGGACAAGTCCAGAGACTAAGGTAGACAGGTCCAGAGAAGACAAAGTCTCTAAAACAAAAGACACGCCGCGCCGAGTCTGGGGGATGTATATGCAAAAGCCAAGGGAGGCAAAAAAAAGAAGGAGAAGCAAGAAGCGGCGGGAGGTCCTATTTATAGGGGTGGGAGGCGTCGATGAGTAAGAGGGGAAAGATGAGAAAAGGTAGAGACTTCGCAGTAGAAAAGGAGGAGACTTCGCAGTAATTTCGCGCTTGAAGCCAATGTGAAACCAAGATGAAACGCTCACGCGCATACATTAATTAGTCAATTAAACGACCAATTTACTTGATTAACTAGAGGTAGTTTTCAAATATCAAGTACTTGATGTTAATACGAGTGAACATTTGAATTGAAGATGTACCATAGATATCCTCGGGAATCCCGTGATGTATCTGTGGAATGGAATGGAGAGAAAGCAGATGATCGGTAAACAGAGATAAGCGACGAACAGACGGAACAGACAGATGAGATAGTAGACCAGATAGTTGAACAGGGGAGTAAAAAGATAAAATGTCTTGGATTATTCGTATTGTTCATTGTTGGTTTTATCGGTCTTCTTCAAATTTGAATGGTTGTCTTGTACTGATTTTTTGTTGTCATTTTTGTCATTTTTGTCATGTTGGAATTTGTTCTTGATGTGTTAGGTTGTTGGCAGGAATGACGCCAGGCCACGCCAAGTTCGCGATTTAGGTTCGCGATTTAACTTCACATGCTTTAATTAAATCGCAGGAATCGCAGTCGCAGGAATCGCAGTCGGAGGAATCGCAGTCGGAGGAATCGCAGTCGCAGGAATCGCAGTCGGAGGAATCACAGAAATCGCACCAAGTCTTAGCAGATTGATTTTCCAGAAATAGGAATCAGATGTAGCAATGTGATACAGGAATGAGATACAGGAATGAGATACAGGAATGGAATGTAGAAATGTCCAATGTCCTGATTGTCCAGGTGTTGATTTTTCCGACGTTTTTTTCCAATGGACTAATGTCCACGTCACTGTCAATGCACACCATGGACAAGGGTGCGCACCCCCAGATCCGTGCCAAGAGAAAAAGCCAAAATTCTGCCAAGACGGATTTAGAAAAAACCAAGACCTTGCCTTGTAGATTTAAGTTAGCCAATCGAATACCAAGACCATATGCATCAATGCAGGGTGATGTCTCATTGGAAACTTATACGAGACCACATTTATAATCCACTAAATGCAAGACGAATCCCACTGAGAAGCAATGAGTGTGAGAGAACTGAGCAGACGACTGAGCAGAGAACTAAACAAAGAACTGAGCACCAAAAGAGTCCCAAGACGCACTCATAAAGCACATTATTACCTGATGAATAGCACCACATGAAAGAACCACATGAAAGAACCACATGAAAGAACCACATGAAAGAACCAAATAAAAATACCACAATGAATAGCGCTAATATGAACCCATTATCGTTAAATACAGCACCAAATCAGGTCTTGGAAATTAAATGCCCATTGTCCTCCTACTTAGTCACTAGGGTGGTGAATATTGGTGGTGGTAGCTAATGGTAGGTAGCTTTGGTAGAATGGGGTGGAGTGGAGTGATGGTGACTCAGTAGTAGTGCCTTGGGGTGTGACTTATTGGTCATAGCCACCTGGCGGTGCCTATGAATATCAGAACTCCTCATTAAAAGAAAGCAGGCCGTTTTGCGCAGTAAACTGATCGTACGAAGGGTAGAGCGACTGGGCAGTGGATTCGCTCATCTGTACATCTTCACAGCCACTCATTTTCCGTTTCAACGAGGGCCTTTGAGGCAAGTTGGTGGTGGCCACGGAGAGCGCTCCCCACTCCGATACATTCAGTCCCGACTGGAATGTAGAGCCGTCGCTGGTGAGGGCTGGTGGCAGCGAGAGCGTGGAGGGAAGACACACGCGCAGCGGCCGCTGGAAGCCCGGCGTCAGGAACATGCGGTTGTAGTCGTTTTCGTCGCGTGGCTGGTCCACCTGGGAATAGTTGGCGAAGAACTGGGCATTGTAGGTATGAGCTCCAGCGAGGGAGTGGCCGTCGGCCACGGCCTTGCGGATCTTCATGCCTATTGTAGCTAGTTCGGGGTGCTCATAGCTGCGTCCAGAACTGGGCGGCACTGCATACGCCATGTGGCGTTTCGTAGGTCCCTCCATGTCAATCAGTTAAGTCAGCGAACTTCTAGTCAAGTACTGTAGTCACTGAAAGAGTACTAGTAAAGCAGGCTCTAGTAGTCAAGTAGTACTGTCAAAGTAGCCACTGTCAAGGTTACTCTTCAGTCAGAGGTAGTAACTATTTATCACAACTCTTCTGTACAACTAGCAAAGTAGAGTAGTCAAATCGTCACTAGTCACTGGAACTAGTTGCTGTGATCACCAAAAGTAGTCTATCACAGGAACTCACTAGTAGTCAAGTAGCCACTAGTCAAGAAGTTACTAGTATTCACCACCAGTAGTTACTTATAGTCAAGTAAAGTAGTCAGTAGTCACTGGAGATTCACAACTAGGCCAAAGTGTCACTGGTCACTAGTAAGTAGTCACTCGTAAGTAGTCACTCGTAAGTAGTCACTAGTCAATAGAATTAAGTATATTGAATAGCTTGGGTAAGACTTGGTTGTCAAATCAGTTTATGCTAATAAAGATCTGGTAGACTGATGGTAGTTCTGGTAGTCTCTAAGAGGGTATGGTAGTTTCAGAGAGGTATGAGGGTTTATATGGAAGTCTCCTCTGATGGACTGTGTTTGTATTGTGTTTGTGTTTGTGTTTGTGTAGTGTTTGTGTTTGTGTAATGTTTGTGTTTGTGTAATAGATTTGAATATATAAGGGACCGCAAGGATGGATATAGAATAGGGGGTGGAGTGGAGTGGAAGGAGAAGAGGGGAGTGGCGGAGAAGAGAGGAGTGGAAGGAGAAGAGGGGAGTGGCGGAGAAGAGAGGAGTGGAAGGAGTGAGGTGTAGGACGCGCGAAGATGCGAGAAATTTAGCTCCTTCGGGACGCATCACCACATAGCTCATAACCCTCAGTCCCCAATCCTTTTTATTATTTATCTTCATGCTTGAGACTGCAGATAGTCGGTCCCTACAATATAGTAAGATCAGTTTAGGATTAACTAGGGCTCGAAGCGGTATCATGGTATCATGGTGTCTTGGTGTCTTGGTGTCTTGGGGTTGCTGCGCACATTTCGCAGCCGGTGAACACTGCGCCTACAATATACTTGGCGTCTACCATTACCTTAAGAATACATACGACAGTTTGCTCCATGAAACATCTATAACCAGACTATACTAATATCCTATACTATCCTATACTATCCTATACTATCCTATACTATCCTATACTATCCTATACTATCCTATACTATCCTATACTAACCTATACTACTGAGCTATGGGTATGGACTCAGACTGTACTATACCATACTATACCATGGATAGGGACTAAGACTAAGACAAGACCAAGACCAAGACCAAGATACTATACTATACTATACTATGCTTTAATATGACTGGACTATGACTGGACTACGACTGGACTACGACTGGACTATGACTGGACTATGACTGGACATGACTGGACTTACTATTACTACCCATTTGCCCTCCATATATGTACTCTGTACCAAATATGTGAACTACATGAACCTGACAAACATGAAACCATGATAGGGGCTCTTTGGAAAGTCTAGTGCCTGTGAAAAGATACCTTCGAATAGATCCATAGTCTCCTCACTGACTACCCTCATAGGACTATTCAGTGGGCCTAAGCAGACCTACAGACCTTCGACGGTCGGACAAATGAGGTAAAGGTTTGTTATTCATACATCTTTAGGGATTTACAGAAATAAAGCTGGAGCAGTCGAGCAGTGCTCACCAACAAGTACATTGAGTGAGTCTTTAGAGTCGTCTTTAGAGTTTGAGTCGTCTTTAGAGTTTGAGTCGTCTTTAGAGTCTGAGTTGATGGTCTGCAGAGGTATTGATGAATGAAAGTCACTTGATCGAATTCCCCGGGCCGAATAGTCTTGCAGCCTTACCTAGAGTTACCACTATAAATGTCTGTTGTCCACACTACTGGTAAGTGATGACTGCATAGAAACCCACCGAGTTAGCAGAGTCACGGAAAGAATACCCCAAGTACTGCTGTAGTACGTCTACAGTGTAGTACGTTTTTTACAGATCTAGTATTTCTAGCAGAGTATGGATGATGAACAGACGGTAGTTCATAGCTACATACTGAAACCATGGACTCAATGCTAGGTATACACAGGACACTGTTGACCTACTGGAACTGCTACAAAGCTATATTCTACTATGTACCTAATACTGTCTAGATTTCGGTCTGTCTAGTGTCTGTCTAGTCTGTCTAATATCTGTCTAGTCTGTCTAATGTGTCTAATGTGTCTAATTGTCTGGTTGTCTAATAAGTATATATCTACTTATCTAGCATGTCTGTCTGTCTCTGTCTGTCTAGTCTGTCTACTATACTTAAGTCTGCAGATAAGGATCCAACCGGAATCAACCTCTCACTGTTAGACCGGATTTAACGCTTGAGGCCCCTGATCACAGCTTTATATGAGTTAGGGAGATACAAACATTTTGTTAACGATATTTTTTCAACGAAAAATGTCAAGCACCCCCAAAGATTTATATAAATACGGGCCAAGAGTGGCTTCCTGCATGTGGTGCGTGGCCACAAGTGCAGGAGTAAAGGGTATCATTTTTTTTAGTAGAGTAGTGTATAGTAGTATTGTATAGTAGTGTATAGTAGTATTGTATAGTAGTGTATAGTAGTGTTACTTAGTAGTATGTAGTGTATATAGTGTAGAGAGTAGTGTATATAGTGTAGTTTGTAGGGGTCGGCATCTCTTGCCGTTGACAGCGCACGGCCATTGCTTATCCACGCACTTGGCTGCCACTTTACTCCTCTGCGCTTACCCCACGCGTATACGGCAAGTGAGCCCGCGCGCCCTCCACCACTCTACACCTATAGGCAAGAACGAGCGACAGCCCCACCATTGGGGCCAGGTATAAATACGCCGCGCCGCCCACTCTTCTTCTCATCCCCAATAATTATGTCTATCTCCTCCAAGACCGCCACACAATACGAGCAGGATTACTCTGCCCACAATTACCACCCTTTACCCGTGGTGTTCCATAAGGCGCAGGGCGCTCACGTATGGGACCCTGAAGGAAAAGAATACCTTGACTTCTTGTCTGCATACTCTGCTGTGAACCAAGGCCATTGTCACCCAAAGATCATTGAGGCACTTGTTGAGCAGGCGTCCAAATTGACTTTGTGCTCCAGAGCGTTTTCCTCCGATGTTTTTGGCGAATATGCAAAGTATATCACCGAGTACTTCAACTATGAGATGGTGTTGCCCATGAACACGGGTGCCGAGGCTGTGGAAACCGCCTTAAAGTTGGCCAGAAGATGGGGGTACGTGAAAAAGGGCATTAAGGATGACGAGGCCATCATCTTGTCTGCAGTCGACAACTTCCACGGTAGAACCTTGGGTGTCATTTCCATGTCCACAGATACCGATGCCACCACCAGCTTCGGGCCTTACTTGAGTGGCGTTGGACCTCAGATCCCGGGCGAGCCAAAGGGCTCTTTGTTGAGATACGGAGTCATTGAGGATGTTGAAAAGGCTTTCAAAAATGCCGGCGATAAGATTGCTGCGCTCTTATTGGAGCCTATCCAAGGAGAGGCCGGAATTGTGGTGCCTCCTGAGGGTTACTTCACCCGCGTGCAGGAATTGTGTAAGCAACACAATGTGTTGTTGATCTGTGACGAGATTCAGACGGGAATTGCCAGAACAGGTAAGATGTTGTGCTACGAACATTACGAAAACGTCAAGCCCGACATTGTGCTTTTGGGTAAAGCCATTTCCGGCGGAGTTTACCCCGTTTCCGCCGTGCTTTCCTCCAAGGACATCATGTTGACCTTGACCCCCGGATGCCACGGTTCCACCTACGGAGGTAACCCCTTGGCATGTAAGGTTGCCATGGCAGCATTGCAGGTGGTCAAGGATGAGAAGTTGGTGGAGAGAGCCGAGAAGTTGGGTGCCCTTTTGCGGTCCAAGTTGGAGCAATTAAGTACCGAGTCCAACGGCATCATCTCAGAGGTCAGAGGCAAGGGTTTGTTGTCGGCCATTGTCATCGACGATGCCAAGACCAACGGCAGAACTGCCTGGGATCTTTGCTTGTTGATGAAGGACCATGGAGTCTTGGCCAAGCCTACACACGATAACATCATCAGATTGGCTCCTCCGCTTGTGATTTCCGAGGACGATTTGGCCAAGGGTGTGGAGGCCATCAAAAAGTCATTGGTGGACTTGCCCACCGCTCCCCATGCCGACCACTAACCAACCAAACAGTATTCTGGTTCTCCTAGTCCAGTCCTCTACTAGTCGACTTCTACTCGACAGTGTATATACCAAAACCAATGAATCTTCATGTGCAGAACAATAGCTTACACTAATTAGACTACTTTTTTCCCGCTAAGGAAGACGTTTTTGATGAGTAGATCACTTTGTGGGACGGAATGGTATTCCGAGGGCAGCACACCCGTGCACCATACAAGGTCAGCAGAAAATGACCCAATGCAAACCCACCTTTTTTTCATGGTGGGTTTATAAAAATAATATTTCTACAAAGCCTGAATTCCGGACATCATTACCTATAATTTTGGAGTATACATTCTCCCTGTGTGTGTTTTTACTGTGGTATGTCTAGCCAATTCCGGCCCACTCCCAATTCCGACCTGGTGTGCATATAAATACAACTCTACTCTACTCTATATTAGATTAAGATATCACCTGGTCATGTCTTTCTAATAGTCAATACGATGCTTAGGATACTCCACAAAATGAGACTGGGGTGGCAGTAGTGCATATAAGCAGTATGACATGGCAAATACAGAAGATCATATAACAAAGAATACTTAAATAGAGTACTCTAAGTTATAGTTTCTGTATGGAGGTACTCGTGGAGGTATAAGTAGAGTCTATGACAGGACTCGGAGTATATGGTCAGGAACTTGAGGCTTGGCTGACTCGAAAAGGGAGCCTATTCCTCTATTCTTTCCTTTCTATCCTCTTCACTCTTCATTCCTGACTAGTCCTCGACTTCTTCTGGTTCATGAGTATTTGGCATCACTCTTCGTCGCTGGCGTCACGACGGCCGTTGGAGATCTTGCCCAACGCTGCCAATCTTCTGGTGCGCTCAACTTCGGTTTCCTCCGGCACGTCTTCACTATGGTCAGTTTCGTCGCTTTCGTATTCCGAATGAGGAATTTGCTCTGCTTGTTCTGGAACTGGTTCGGGCTGTTGTGTGACCTCAGAGTTGTGTTCGGGACTGTGGATAAGTTCCGTGGCCGTATCAGAATCTCGGGTTCTCTTTAAACCCACCATGGAAAGGGCTTTGCCCACCAATGTACCGGACCTGGACCTGTTTGGTACAGTCTGATTGGCTGGCTTGGCATTCTCGTGCTTGTTCAATTTGTAACGCCTGATAATGTCTCCATCGATGTTCTCGATGAATAACATATTGTCGACTCTGTGGGCGTAGAACCGCTTGCCCCGGCCTTCACCCCCGGACTTGACGAGCGTCTTTCTGCGGTTGCCTCTAGGGGCTTTCTCCGAGGGGGTGTATTCAAGCGACTTGTCCGAAACAACTGAGTATTCCGACATATGGCGCCGTAACGATGCCTCGGAATGAAGACTCATGCCTCCAGATGTCAGGCCTCCGATCGAATTGTTTTCGTCCTCCGATGGGTCACTTTCCTGGTACCCGGTGCCGATGATTTCTCCGTCTGCGTCTTCTATCATCACCTTGTTGCCTTCTTCATACACATTGGCAGGGCTCATATTCTCCTCAACACGCTCATCATTCTTGAGCCGATCTTCCTGGAATTTCTCGGACGAATTGTATGAATCCTCGGTAGAAGCTTCCTTGGCAGAGGCCTCCTCGCGAGAAACTGCCACGGACGGACTTCTTCCGAGCTGGAGAAACTCCGTTTGGGGCCTGGTCCGCTCGGAAGTGGCTGTGGCATCGTGCTGCCTGTGACTTTTGTCCTTTCTTCTCCGATTCTTCTTTCTTCTGGCTCCCCCTGCAGGCCGGACCTTGATTCCCGAGGTTTCCACGGTGCTGGCTTGAGGTAATGGCTCGGACGGTTTCTCCTGACTGTCAATTCTGTGCAAGGAGAAGGATGTAGAGGTGTTTTCCAACTTTTGCAAACGTGACATCCACGAGGTTCCTTGATCCTGCGTATTGGTTACCGTGAACGACATGGTGATGGCCATCCGGTTCAATCTCTTTCCAAGAGCCAACACGGCCACCGAAGACCCGTGCACCACAATGGAGACGATCACAACGAAGCACACGATGGGCCAGATCGTGGCGATCACCTGGTAATGTTCTATTCCCGGGGTAGGCACCTCGGAAAGGTCGGTTTCTCCCGAGGCAACGTGCTCCTCCACGTGCCGTCTGGCCAAGAGAGCGGCGAAAATAGCCCCCACGCCAATAGGACCGAAATGCCCACAGAAAAAGGCCTCTCTCCACGTCTTTATGTCAGGAACGAAAGGTTTGAGGGCCAAAACAGCCGGGATTCTTCTAAGGAAGATGATCACAATGGCCAAAACAATGAGTCTCCACACATTAAGCCCGATTTCCGGGGCGTTGAACTCGGCCCACGGCACAATGGCCCCAAAGTACACGAAAAACGACAAGTTGAGAAGCAAGTCGATCACCGTGGACACATGGGACTCCTCTGTCTTCTTAGCAAAGTCTCCGTTCCACCCAAAAGATGTTCCTGCAGCAAACGACACTAGGAGATCGTCCACACCAAGCATGGAACCGATTCCAGCGGAATTGAAGGCCAAAAACACGAAAAACGCCAAGAACGATTCTCGGTCGATCAAAGTCTTCTTCTCCGCATAGTAAACGGCCTTGCGGAGAATGTAGCCCAAAAAAGCGCCAAGAATGGCCCCGAAGATGCACTCCCATAAAATCGTAAGCGTGAACCAATCCTTCACCACTCTATTAGCGTCTCCCGGGTAAATGAGAATGTACAACGACAAGAAAATGAACGGGAACGCCATTCCATCGTTACATCCCGATTCCGCAGTAAGCAAGTTCCTCAAGTGGCCAGGCACCCGCTCGGCAAACTTACCCTTACCAACCACAGCAGCGGCCAAAACTGGATCCGTAGCAGTCACACACGCCGAAACCAAAAGAGCAGCAGGAAACGAAAAGTGCGGAATGAGCACCCATATAAATAAACCCACAATCAACCAGCCTGCAGTCATCACGGGCACCAACAACAAGGCCACGGAGAACCAATGTTTTTTCATATATTTGCGAGGCAACTCCACGGCCACCGCCACGATCTGGATACACAAGACGATCCTGCATATCTCCAAGGTCAAATGCTCTGCATTTCCCCACGAAAGAGGGTCGAACCACCCAAGACAGTGCGGGCCCAAGATGAGCCCGGCTATGGTGGCCACCGTGGCCTCTCCTATATATAGACGTTCTTTAACAAAGAGAGACATTAGCGAAAAGAGCGTGCTGAAGATGCCTATACAGGCATACGCAACATGGGCCTTTTCAATCTGCGGTTAGTACCATTCATAGATGTATTTCATTTGGTTTAGATGTGTTTTATAGATGTTTCAAATGTGTTTCATCCGTTCATCCGTTCATCCGTTCATCCGTTCATCCGTTCTGTTTCTGTTTCATCCGTTCATCCGTTCTGTACCATTTCATCTGATTTTATTGGGTACGGGGCTGGCGGTAACTTGCGCCTTCACTAGTTTGCCGGACGGTGCTATGATTGGCTGTAAGAAACAGTCACGCCGAGCTGTATTGCTGATAAAACACACCCTCTATGTGCAAGCCTGAAACATACCTCTAACTGTGCCCACATTTAAAGACATTTATTGTAGAGAAAAGTAGTTAGCAAAGGAAGTATCAAGTCGCGGCTGGTGTAAGATGGGGAAGGTGCAGGAATGCAGCAGCAGGTGGGGGAGAAGGCGTGAGGGAGTGGCGGTTGGTAAATTTACTTTTTTGCATAAATCTGAAACACTACTGAAACATATCTGAAACACATCTGAAACATATTTGAAACAAGATGGAGTGGTTGTGGCTGAATGGTTGCTTCTTCCTCGGTGCCTGGCCCGGCACTGTGTGCAGGACTTCGCTTATCACAAGTCTTGGCATTTTAAAACATGCGGATGCATTTCTCGAATAAATTAGTTGGTGCACGGGTTTATATATTATATGCAGGATACATTTTAGTGAATATTCTTAGATTTCTAGGACGTCTTAAGTATTCATTTTTATCATAATTTTTGATTGAAGATTCTGAAAAGGGAAGCCGAAGTTAAATTTTAAGCTTGTCCTGCATTTAAGTATACAATGGTAATCTCAGAACCGAGGTTACATTTTCTACAGGTCGTGTACTGGCTATAAAGGGTGTAAGGATCTGATAGTTTCAACGTATCGTCTAGTTCTATTTGGTTGTATGTTCTAGACTTGGAGGTATACCGCTGTACTAGGGCTCATACCGTAACCTGTATAGAACAGGGCTCATACCATAACCTTTATGGCCCAGGGCTCATAATACCTCACCATAGCATCTATACCCAAGTAAGAAAGTTGTATGAATATACATGACCAAATGTACACTCAATTCTCAGTTTTACCCACTTTAATTTTCTCATAAACCTTAAATCCACATATGTTTCATTGTTGTTTCATCCATGTTTCATCCATGTTTCATCCATGTTTCATCCATGTTTCATCCATGTTTCACCTCTGTTCCATACCCATTTGTTCACTTTATCGGAATTCTGTCTCACTTTTGTCTAACAATTCTGTCTAATTCTGGTAAATTTTGTCCATCATTTGTCCTGTTGTGTCTAGATTTTCTGCCCCGGGTCTCTCTGTGGATCACGTGACCCACTTATTTAGACGCACCTGCCACGCACATCTTCCCCGGTTACTAATACCACATGTCCACAATGACGTCACAAGGAATGTGGATCATAGGCTATGGCTCGCTTACATTCAAGCCTCCCCCGCTCTTCAGTTTCAGAGTCTCCGGCACACTAGAAGGCTTTGTGCGTCGGTTCTGGCAGAGTTCTGCTGACCACAGAGGTACTGCAGATAGCCCCGGCCGGGTGGTGACACTTATTTCACTCCAAGACCTAAAACAACAGGCGGTTTTCCACGATGATCTCTCCATGTACGAATTGAATGCAAAACATAGTGAAACGGACCTTAAAACAGAGTCGCTGGAGTGTTTGCCGGTTCGTACCTCGGTTCAAAGGGTACTGGATTTGGAAGCGCACGACTTAAAAGTATGGGGTGTGGCCTATTATATAGCACCGAAGAACGTGGCCGAGGTGAAGGAGTACTTGGATGTCAGGGAGCAGGACGGGTACACTATCCACGAGGTGCAGTTCCAGGCACATGTGGGGAGAACTGGGGACAAAATGAAATCCGGAGACAAAATAAAGTCCGAGGGCAGAGGTGAGGGTACAACCGGGAACAAAGAGGAATCCGAGGGTGCCTCACTTGTTCCCTCGGATGTAGCTGATCTTATAAACGACATTGAGCTTGGCCCCGAGTATAAACCCGTGCACCTCGAGGTTCTCCGGGACCTTCCCAAAACGGAAGACGGCCTCATTATCCAGTCCATGATATATATTGGCACCATTAGCAATGCCTCTTTTGTGGGGCCAGAACCTATCGCCAAGACTGCACAGGTGATCAAAAAAAGCATCGGTGCCAGTGGCCACAACTATGAGTACTTGTGGAAATTGGTGCAGGCTATCCGGGAATTGGCCAACCATAGGTCACGTGACTACTATTTGGAGGACCTTCTTGCGTTGTGTGACGGTAAGTAAAGTAATAGAACCTCGGATAACATTTGGTAAGTTCAGAAACGGGTTAGGCAAATATTTCTAGACTAGAAAAAAGATTTTTGGGGAATCAAAAAAAATCTCCTGGGGGTGAGTCGAACACCCGATCTCAAGATAACAATTCAATTACAGTCTCGCGCCTTAGCCAGCTTGGCCACCAGGAGGTTTGTTGAAAAAAAGAAATTTTTCAGATAGTGGTGTGTTCGGAAATTAATTAATCAGCTTTTCCACATACTTGTTGTTTTTCTTCAATATTTCAAGGTAATGTTTCAAACACTTGATTGTAACCGTCAACTTGAAAACTGCCCTCATAATATGCAGGAGCGCAAGTATAGATTCCAATGCTCCTGTCTGTATCAAACACCAGAACCTCAGGTATAAATCATTCAGGCGAATGCAGGCGAGCAAATGTATGTCAAGGTATCAAATAGCTGAGATGGGACTATAGTATGAGATCAGTTCATCCTCAAGAATGGTCTGTTTGGTATGGGTGCTTGATTTGGTGCTGATTATCATGGACTCATTGACTCGAGAAGTAGTACTGGTATAGGATGGCGTATTCATATGGTTTTCCACAAATTTACTTAAGCGTAGAGGGGCGGGAGCTCCTCCTTTTATATTGCAGCGAGCCCCCTCAAAAATTATGTTTATGCACGGTGGATCGTTTTGTGACCCACCGTGCATGAGGATCGCCATACCCCACCTCGTTTCATCTTTCATGCACATGTAGGGGTGTATCTGGAAATGAATGATTCAGAAATGAAACAGAGATCCCCTTGATGCATACCGTATATAAGACCCCGATCCGCAATCTAACGTCAATACCCACTGTTGCAATATAAGTGATATAATCTTTTGGACTGCACATGAATAGACTCGTTTAAACACACTCTAGACCACATATACAAGAGCACCAAAATTCAAACTATATGGGTGGCAAGTCCAAGTGTTTCATGCAGGTTTTATACCTGAATGGAAACACTAACCTTGAGGCAGTCGTTATTCCGTCCCACCACTATGGGGCTATGCGAAGCCCTCGAAAATACCTCAGTCTCTCTCGGTTTACGACGAGCACCGGTTCATGAAGCCTCGGTCCCCGGTTGATTCTTAGCCCGGTTCACGACTTGGACCCATCCGGGGTATCTCTTACCCCCGGCATCACGTGACTCGCATCACGCACTATTTTATTTCCGGCCGTAAGCAGCATGCATGGAACCCTGCGACGCAACTTTGCTATCTCGCAATTCCGAGGGGCGCGCCTGCTGGCTCCCCAATTCGTCAAATCTCAATACTCTTACTTCTACTCCTTATTTCTGATACAACCCTGAAACATGTCAGAAGCAACCGAAGTGCCCAATGGCGCCGAGTCTACAAAAGGCTCCGCCAGATTGAAGAAATTGACCTCCTCGTCTACCTGGACTTCTCCTTTCAGAAGTTCCGGTGGTCGTAAAAACATCATCAAGGAGTTCAAGGATAGCAACAACGTTTCCGGGATCAGAGTGCCCAAAAAGTTTACTTCCCACCCTAATTTGGATGCCCAGAAAGAAGGTGCCGAAAAGACTGAAGAGTCAGCAGAAATTGAAGACGGTGAAGTGTCTGATGGTGAAGTCAATAAAGAAGGGGAAGGTGAGGCCGGTGCACGTGCCCACGAGGAAGGTGTTTCATCTGACCTCGAATCTGAAAGACCATTGACCGATGCAGAGCAATCCGGTGTTCTTGAGGAATCTAGTGCTGTGGAGGGTAGTGCCGTGGAGGGCAAACTGCAGGACGAAGTGGTGGTCAGCAAGGCTGCTGATGACGATATCCAGCAGCAAGTCAAGGAAACCCCCATTGAGATTGTCACTCAACTGGGCGCCAAGTACGACCCCGTGGAGCCTCCCAAAGACGAGGTCTTGGAGAAGTTGCAGGACAAACCCAACTTACTCAACCGGTACCAGGAGTTGAATGCTGCAGCCATTGGCTCTGCATCCCGGACCCTTGATGACCCCAACAAGGTCATTGACTTGGGAAGCGGGCTCACCTTGACCCAGCAACAATTGTTGGACATTGCTGCCAAGAGAGTTGCTCCTGTGATTGCCAACATCAACGAAGAAGTCGACAAGACCCGTCAAGATGACCAGATTGTGGAGAAGCGGGAAGCTGATTCTGTGGTAGCCAAGCACGATGGCAAGTTGGCCAAGGAACTCTCCAAGTACAAGGGCAAGTTGGAGAAGCAAAAGGCCAAGTTCGACAACGAGATTGCCTCCAAGCTTGCTGCTATTTCTAAAGAGCTGGACCAGAGCACCAAGACTGCCGAAGATTTCGAGACGCAAACAAAGGGTGAAATCACCACTGCCAACGAAGAATACGAGGACAGGGAGAAGAAGGCTGTGGAGCAACATGAAACCGATAAGTCCACATTAATCAAGAACCACGAGGAATTGGAGGCTACCAAGAAGCAGGAGTTGGAGGATGCCAAGACCGGCCAGATCACCACCACCGAAGAAATCGAGTCTTTGCAGAAAACAAAGGTCGAGGTGGATGACAAGAACTCCGAGTTGGCCGATGAAATCGAGAAATTGACTAAGGAATTGGCCGAACGTGAGGAGTTCTACAAGAACCTTGCCGCAGAGTTGGCTTCCGAAAAAGAGGCCCACGGGAAGAACGAGGCTACCACCAAGGATTTGAATGAAAAGGTGGCAGTTGCTCAAAAGGGCGTGGAAGAGAAGAAAGAGTCTAAGTCCAAGTTGGCTGCTGAAGTTGGCTTGTTGACTGCTGCTGTGGCTGCTTACGCTGCCAAGTTGTCTAGCTTGAAATCCGATAAGGAAATGCGTCCAAAGAGACTCGACGAAGCCAAAGAAAAGTACAACAACTGGACCGCCGAAAAGCAGGAGTTGGCGGAGAAGACCGCCAGGGAACACGAGCAAAAGCGTGCGGAGGCTAAGGAAGCTGCTGCTACCGACAAGATCCTTGCTGAAATCGAGGAGGAAAAGAGACAGTTGGAGGAGGAGAAGCAGAGGTATGCCGAGGAGAGAGAACGGGCTGAGCAGGAGGAGAAGGAAAGGAAGGAGGCCGAGGAAAAGGCCAGGCTTGAAGCTGAGGAGCAAGCCAAAAAGGATGCCGAAGAGAGGGAGAAATTGGAGGCCGAGGAGAAGGAACGGTTCCTTGCTGAAGATAGAGCCAGATTAGCAGCTCAGGAGAAGGCCAAACAGGAAGCTGAAGAAAAGGCCATTGTTGCAGGATCTGCTCTGCTCCCAGATGATGCTGAAGTCCAACGCCAGGAAAGAATCAAGAGCCGTGAAGCCGAGAAGCAAAAGTTGTTGGCCGAGCAGGAAGAAGGCGAAAAGGCCTACAAGGAGAAAACTTTGCAGAGCCAGCAGGAGTTTGAAAGCTTGCAACAAGAAATCAAGGAGTTGAAGAAGAAGCAAGACTCCAAGGCGCAGGCCGAGAGAGCAGAGGCCGAGAGATTGGCCCAAGCCAAGTTGGTTGAGATGAAGAAGTTGAAGGAGGAGCACGAGGCCAAGATTGCTTTTGCAAGAGAAAGATTAGATTTTGAGGAATTGCAGAAGCAAAGGTTGGAGGAAGAGGTGGTCCACTTGAGGAAGATCCGAGAATTGAGGGAGGAAAAGGCCCGTTTGACCTCCGAGGATCTGGACAAGAAGGACTTGGACAACATCCAGAAGTTGATCGAAGAAAGGGAATTGCAGGTGTATCGGATGTCGAAGAAAATCGAGAATGATGATGCCGAATTGAGGAAGTCTCAAGGTCAACCTGGTGCTCATCTTCAAGGAAAACAGGTTGCTGGTGGCGAAGCCCAGGAGAAGGACAAGAAATCGTCCGCTGCTGCGGCTGCTGCTGCCACTGCAGCTGCTACCGGTGGAGTTTTTGCCGGAACAGCACTTGGCTCCGGTTCTGGAAAGAATTCGGGCCCAGGTGGATTTTCCGGTGTTTTCAAATCCACAGGACCTCCGCTGAATGTCAACGCCAGGTCTAGCGACTCTGGCAATGTGCAGTCAAAAGCGGCAGCGCCTTCGGAGCCGGAAAACGTCAGCAGAAGCAGGAGTTTGCCCAAGAAATTGAAGAGCTTGCTCAGCAGAAACAAGTCGGACAAGTCGGCGGAGAACAAGAAGGAAAAAGCGGCAAAGGAGAAGACCAAGGCGTCCAAAAACGTCAAGGCCGCCGATGTTTCGCAGCAACCCAAGGGGTATGACGGACCAGCCGATGGAACCGTCTCTGCAGACGAACTTTTCTCAGTCTACGAGGAAGTTTCCGATGGAGAATACGAGGCCAACAAGCACGACCCCAAGTATATTGAGGTGGACGCAGAAAAGGCCGAGAAGTTGCTCCACCACAACAGAGACGAAGCCGGCAAGGTGGTTCCAAAGATCATCGAGTAGGTGATCGTACCCTACCTCCTGTACCTTCGTTGCCACTCAATGTCTACTGTGACTTAGTGGATAAACTTAATACTAAGAAGATGGGTATAGTATAAAGTGATACAATAAGTATAGTATAAGCAGAATGAGCTTGATTAGAGTTTATTCATTCATTTCAATGTACTGAATGCCTAATATGCAGTTTACACTTTGGGTGCGAACCTCATGATTTATCAAATACTAACACCAAAACACCTTTTCTCAATCAATCTTTAGTCAATCCTTAGTCAATTCTTATTGGCCATTTCTTATATTGTTGAGTATTCTTGTATTTTCTCCACTGTCTGGCGAGCTTGTAGTACAATTATAGACCAAATGGGCTATCTGCGCCGTATATGCAGGAATTCACTCGAATAACTTAAATAAAGCTCCAATTCTCCCAAATAATCAGCGTCTTAAATGTACAGCTAGTGAAAAGTACAGTGACTTATGTACAGCAAGAAGAGCGCTGTGTTTAGGTTCACAGTTTGGTACAGTATTCCCAGTGAGTAACAGTCCATTCTCATATCAGTCTCGTCTTAATCCACAGTTTAGAATGTTTAGTTAGAATTGTCCAGACCTTTCACTGTCTTCCTAAAAATCTCTGTCCAGTCATTTTGTCCAGTTGTCCAATCGTTAGTCCAGTCATCTTGTCCAGTCTTTTGTCCAGTTTTTTGTCCAGTCTTTTGTCCAGTCACTCCAGTAAAAAGTACTGTCTAGAAAGACCGTACTTTCCAAAAGTAGTACCCTCCAAAAGTAGTACCCTCCAAAAGTAGTACTGTCTCATTCTAGTAGTTAATGCATGCTCCAAACTTTATAAGCTTAAGTATGGGCTGTGGATTTAATTATTAGATAAAAAACAGGGGTGGCGATCGCGGCTTTATAGGTTTTGTTTTGTGGGGCTGCAAAACCTGAAACGCGCGACAGTCGAATATATAAAGGGGCCACCCCCCGCACGAATCATGAGATTCCATGAAAATTTGTACAAGCTTTTTTTTGAGTGTATTTGAATGGTCAATGAATGAGTGGTTGTGATGTGATAACAATATAAGACTTCTTGGTTTATTACCAGTTTTAATCTACCTGTTTCATGACTTTAATGATTGTCGTTTATTTCACTTCTGGTTGTTCCTTTCTTTGTTCTGCAACATTTGTTACCTTTTGGAGATTCATTTAAATTTGGTGGATGTTGATTCCATAATTTTATTAACATTGAGAATAATTCAATAAGTATAATATTATTAACATAGGATTTACTGATTTAGTACTGCACCAGACGGAGTGTGATGAAGTGTGGAGAGTAAGTGCGTTACAGTGAATATAAGAGTCACTTATCATAAACTATGATTATTATGGCCGTGTGTCTAACTATGGCTATACTCTGGAGACTTTTGTATGCACTGAATGTTCAGATATATTGAATTGATGATGATGAGAAGAGAAAGCCGGGGACGTGGCTTTATATATGGGTCTTATTCGTCTAGCGGTATCAGGGTATGTGGATTTGGACTGAATACTGCGATGAATTGATGATAGTTTAAGAATTGGAACATTGACTGAATAGTGGCTGACTTCTGGCAGAATTACTGACTCATAGTCTCCTTGCTGAATACAGGATCTTTAAGAGAAAGTACTCTCCAAAAAGTTGTTTAGTCATATTAGATTCTAGGCCACTGTCTCTTCCTATACGACTATAAGATACTGGCTAGTATCAAATTATCCAATCCTATTGTCCAGTCTAACCTAATTTGAAATGGTTATCTGTTCTTATGTGCAGTCTCAACTACTATCCAATTACTGTCTACTATTGACTAAATCTATTTCTATTGACTAACTCTATTTCTATTGATCATACTAGCCATAGACTAGATAGATTTATATCTATACACTAGAGACTCGAGTACTGCATACTACAGCCTGGTGACTTGACATAATAGACTAGATACTGACTACAGACTCTAGAATGGACCATAAAAATGTGATTAATAATTCCTGTCTAGTCTAATCTCAGTTGAAGTATTGCTATCTGGTCTTGTCCAGTAAATTCCTCTAGTGAAGTATTGTCTACTCTTATTACTGTCTTAGCAGTACAACGAGTAATACCTGTGAGTTGACTTGACTTACTTCCTTATAAAATAGCCCTAATCGAACTTGAGCTTCTTTCCTTGTGAAGGAACAATGGCCATGGACTGTCTCTGGGCCGTGGCCAAAGCAATGGATGACTTCATCCGCTTAGAGGGGTCATGTGACCTCTCGGCCGGTCTCTTGACCGACTTGGGTCTTTGCTCCGAAGGAACCAGAGCCAGATCGACTCTAAACTCGGATGAATCATACGTATCACGTGACTCTCGTTCTCGAGGTTCAACATCTCTCGACTCTCTGGTCCGTTCGGCCTCCAATTTCTTGGGGTTTCTCTTGGACCGGTCCTCACCGTATTCTAGTCTCAAAGGCCTATTGATGAACGTCTTAAGCACCTTGGACTTCAAGGCTGCAGTGGGCCCCTCCTCATTGACAAAATCAATGAATGCAAATCCCTTACACTTGCCCGAATCTTCAAACGTGGCCATTCGGATCTTGGTGATCTTACCACACGCCCTGAAATGTTCCTCGAGCAAATCGTCCGTGGTGTCGAACGATAAGTTGCCCACAAATAAGATCCGCGAAGGTGGGTTCTTCAGCAATGGCTTGCCCTGAGCCTTATGGTCTTCGGGTCTTCCTTCAAAAGATGTGGAGTCTTTGATCAAGAGATTCCGGCCATTCAAGTTCCGTTCACTCAAAAAAACCACCGATTTCACATGCTGGTGTGAAGGAAGGTCCAAGTATGCGAAACCCTTGATCTTGTCGTTCTTCTTGGGGAGGTTAACCCTTGAAATGTCCTCTTTTTGCACCGCCAAAAGCTCCCCTTCGTTGCTTTTGGTTTCGTTCACCACAAACCGAATAAGGTCTTCCTTGGTCGTGTCAAAGGCCAAATTACCTATCCACACTGCAAAGGGTGATTTCTTGGAGACAGGTTCAGGCTCTTGTCCTTCATCGGTAAGAGGTTTTGGAGCAGGGTTTTTCCGGGCGATCCGGTCCAAGTCCAACTTTCCTTTTTTCAAAAGACGTTGTTTTTTCCGGGAAAGGGGGACGGCGGCGTTAAGGTCGATTTCCAAATCAGACTCAGCGTCAGCTGAGGCTGGTTCAACCGATTCTGGCTCAACCGATTCTGGCTCATTTCCCTCCGAAACTTCCCCAGCCGACTTGCTAGGAGCTTTGGAAGATTCCGAAACAAGTTTCTTCTCCTTCTTCTCCTTCTTCCTCTCTCTCTTCTCTTTCTTACTTTCCTTGGAGAGTTCAGACATGGCGATGCTCTTCTGTTTTTTCGCGTGCGCTTAAAGTGCGCGAGGGCTCATATCGAGATGCCATCACTAAGGCCTTTCATATCCATTCTTCCTGGATACCGTAGTACCATAGAAATACCCATATAATCCAGTATAATACCATACCTGAGAATTGCACCACCAATATACCGTTTTAGAATCATTTAGTACTGGGACTGTATGCAGTACCAGAACAATCTGCTGTTAATTCAATATTTGGAGTTTCCAAATCCCCTATTAGTTATTTCATTTGATCTGAAGTTGCTAAATACGCTGATAAAGCTCTTAAAATGGGGCTCTATATTGATCCAGTTAATGATAATCACCAATAAAGATCAAAAATGATAGTCCTGCACAGAAACCATTTTCAGCTAATAATAGCATATATGTTAATATCCCTGGAGTAATGTTGATTCAGAATATCCCAAATATCCATAATATCCCTATTTTAAGACAGCATTTGAGCTCAAAAAATTGAATTACCTGATTCAGCTATGAGTGATGTAGAATTATAAGCTATAATATCCTCTAAACCAGTTTTTCTTGATGTTATAATTAAGTAAAAAATTAGCTCAAATCACCAACGTCAGAATCTCCCCTTTTTTATAGTTAGTAGTAGTCGAACTTGCACTCTATGAAACCAAATTTCAAGTGTTTATGTCCACCATTCATCATAACCGCATTAGAAAGTAGCAGTACCTGCAGGACCAC
This sequence comes from Metschnikowia sp. 04-226.1, assembly GCA_002370245.1. Lineage (NCBI taxonomy): Eukaryota > Fungi > Ascomycota > Pichiomycetes > Serinales > Metschnikowiaceae > Metschnikowia > Metschnikowia sp. 04-226.1. The sequence continues at coordinate 33,271 of NLAD01000767.1, forward strand.
TAGTTGCAGTAGCAGTATCATAATACTAGTCTCGTAGTTTAGTAGTCTAGTAGTTAATATTCAGTTAGAATTCAGTATGTCAGATTCAGCAGGCCAGGTACAGTACCACCAGCAATACAAAGTATGTCTCTCACTATGATTCTTCACTCAACATTAGTCAGTGTTGTTGATATAGTTTTCTCAGTATTAGTAGTATTAAGACAGTACCGTCAGTGTTGGAATAGTGGTAGTAAGTCATCAAGTGGGAAGGAGTAAGTAGAGTATTACCACAGTCAAAAACAAAGTGGTAGTACTATTAGTATAAAGCAGTATGAAGAATTCTCTAGTCAGTCGTTCTGTCAGTAAGAAGTCATTCTTGAGTGGCATCAAGTCATATCAAGTCAAATTCCAGGCCGCACAAAGTACTCCTAAGCATAAGTAGTATTCTGTAGTATTCAGTACCTTTGAGTAGGTATTCAGTAGTATTAAGTTCTTATGAAGTCAGTATTAAGTTGCATGAAGTAGTATTCACTAGTATAGAGCGGTAAGTGGAGTATTATCCCAGTACAAAATTATGTGGTAGTACTATTAGTATTAGTAGTATTCAGCTGCTTCATTTCTATACTAACAAGTGCCTTGATGTAGAAACCATGTCGAAAATAGAATGCAGTAAATCGTAGTGGACCGTAGGAAGGAAATGGAAAGAGATTAGAATTTAGAATTCGAGAGTGAAGAAAAAAAAGAAGTAGGACAAAATGAGGAGGGACACCTGCTTTTATATTCTGTTGGTTGCAATTCGGTGCGGGGGTTTCAGATCGCGCATATCTGGTGGCGACATGCGCGAGCATTGGCTGCAATTCCAAAAAAATATATAAGGACTGCGATTCCCCTCAAAGGGTAATACTGTAAATTTTCCACTGAGACCAAGCTGACATTACATATGGCAATTTGACTGGTCATATACTGTCTTAATATGGTGCTGATACAATAATCATCCTGATATGTCCCTTATTTGATACTGATACATGCTACAGATTCTAAGTAGTATTAAGCCAGAATTGAATATGATCTATAGAAAATCAGAAACACAGAAAATCAGATACATATGAAAGAGGATGAAAGAATAAGGTGAATTTATAGTAGCCAGATATCTAATCATCACAAGCACCTTGTTATTTATGATCCAACTTCCTTGACCTCCGTCTCCAACTATTGCTACTCCTGGAGACCGTACTTAGGACATCCAGCTTTGGCTCCAATGTCTTAGAAAAAACTACAAAGGAATCTTTTTAGTTCATTGTTGGTCATGATTAGGTACCTTATACTAACTTGAAAGGGTGATTTATGATGAATGGTTATGAGTATTGTATTTCTGGTACGAGCACTACCGATTGCTACCAATTAATACTCTCTACAACTCCCAAGCAACCCACATTTATAATTGTACGACGAAACAAGGGTCGTATGCGTTGGGCCTTTTTCTGCTGAGGTAGCCTGGTGCACGGGTTTTATTTGCACCCACCAAGTCCATTCCAGTCCCATGCCAGTCCCATTCCGAGGTGCCTCCACCCATTCCGAGGTACCACCACACACCACACCCCAAAACCCAACCACCAAAGATCCAAACATCCAAAGACCCAAACATCCAAACACCAAAACCCAAATACCAAAACCCAAATACCAAAACCCAAACACCAAAACCACTCAAAATCTCTATGACCTCTGTTGACTTTTCAGTTCCATGGCCTCACATTATCAGTGATCACGTGGGCTGCTTTCCGGTCTGCGTGCGCGCAGTCATTGCATATACCACATAATACTAGCAATATAAGTTCCTGCCAACAACACAATCGTCAGCAATAGCCAATAGTAATTGGTGGACAAGTCAGCATTAGTCAGCAATAGTCAGCAGCCAATAATAATCCGTGGATTTCTCAGCGGATTAGTCAGAAAGATTGGTAGTGGAACCAGAGACTAATCAGTGGATCTGACTATGGACTCCTCTGAACAGAGTGGCCTGGCGCTACACCAGAGAAAAGGCAGCTCGGACTCAGCGCTTGAGGAAATGGATATGGAGGATGAAAATGAGTTTCCCCGGGATTTGGCCCGGAGCAACTCGGCGCTGAGTGCTTCGTTCATCGACCTCTCCAAACTCCTCCTTGTTCCGGAATTCGATTTTGGTTATGGCTTTGACCAGGTCAGTGGTTCCACCAAGAAGAAATTCAACGATATGAAGAAACTCACTCAGGACCAATTGCGTCGCTTTAAGAGTAGTGACGGGTCTGTGCCTGCACATAAGCGCCGCCGCAAACCTTCCAAGTTTCTGGCCCAGGATCTAGCCAAGTTTCAGGAGTCTCTTAATAGACGCTTCAATAAGGTCGATGGCTTGGTGCAGGAAAGCTTGCAAAGTTCGGCCACGCAAAAGGCCTTCTATGCGTTTGCTGTGGGCTTAATAGCTGCAGCTGGTTACGTCATCGGGAAGTACCCCACGTATTTTCCCATTTTCCACACCATTCTTTTTGCCTTGCTCATGCCTATACGTTTCTATACGTATTTCAAGCTCGGGTACCAATACTACTTGGCGGATTTGTGTTACTACGTCAACGTGCTCTTGCTCCTTTTCCTCTGGGTCTTTCCCTACTCTAAGTCGCTTTTCATCTCGGTCTTTTCTTTGACTTTGGGTACGCTTTGCTTTGCAGTGATCACGTGGCGGAATTCGTTGGTGTTGCACTCCATAGAAAAGACCACGTCATCCATTATCCACATCATGCCTCCGCTCACGATGTTTGTGTTGGTGCATAAGACCCCTAAGGACTACGTGGCCATCCGGTATCCGGCCATCTCCGAGATCCAGTCGTGGAATTTTGTCTACGGCATCATATCCACATCCATCTACTATACCATCTGGCAGATGTCGTACCATTACTTCATCACGGTGAAACGGAGGGACCAGATCGCCAAGGGGAGGGTCACTTCGTTTACGTTCATGAAGGAAAAGCAGAGCAAGAGCATGTTGGGTAAATTCGTCAACTCGTTGCCCAAGGCCTGGATGCAGGTTGCGGCCTTTACCTTGATCCAGTTCATGTACCAGATCCTCACTATGTTGTTGTGTCCCATCTGGTTCAAATCGAAACATGCCTGTGCAGGTTTCGTGTCCAGTATCTTCTTGTGGTCGGCATATAACGGGGCCACGTACTATATTGAGGTGTTTGGCCGGAGATTTGAGAAGGAAGTCAAGCATTTAAAGGACGAGGTCGATGCATTGCAGCAACAATTGGACCGGTCCACATCTGACCGGCTGTCTCCTGTATTGAACGCATCCGGTCCAACTTCCGAGGTCCCCCTGCACACCTTGAGCTAGACAATAAGTGATCAGGATTATACTTCATTTCACGGATTAATGAGTGAGTAACGAGAAAGTGGTTTATTTTCTGGTACTATTAAAATCAGAATAGCCAGATTAAAGAAGAATGGGAATAGACCCGGTCTAGATGCAGGAACGACCAATACTAGTCAAAATCTACGCATCGAAAGACAATTCATATGACGAGAGCTCATCTACAGTTAGTGCTCTCGATTGTGTGTGCAGGACACATGGGTGCAAATTTTCCTAACCAATGACTTATAGTCGAGCAAATACTCTACCGTTTGCTTGTTATCCGTCTAAATCTATGATCTCTGCATTAGTGACGAATCCTACAAGAGATGTATTGAGTATTTAATGAGTTTCGAGAAGGAAAGACACACAAGCACTTTTTCACATTGGTCTAACATTGCAGTAGTTGTAGAAATGAGTATCTATAGTGACAGTTGCGAGGATTAGTTGGAGTATAGCTATAGTCAGCAGTACAGTTGTACCAGTGTTGTATGGTGAGAGTGGTAGCTATGGTAGTTTAGTCACCAGTTAGTAAGAAGTATAGCTATAGAATAGTCACCAGTTTAGGTATAGCTATAGTAGTGAGTGAGTGGTGAGTGTAGTCATAGTCGATAATGAACCATTGTTGCTTTGGTATAATTGTAGTAGAATAGTTGTAGTAGTATAGTTGTAGTAGTATAGTTGTAGTAATATAGTTGTAGTAGTATAGTTGTAGTAATATAGTAGTGTAGTTGTGTATTAGACCAGGCCACTTGACCACTATATACAGTATAGTCAGTATTAAACCTGTAGTATAGTTATAGTGAGGGGAATCCAATTATGCAAGACTGACAAACGTGGTTACTTTGGAAATAGTGTGACATCGAGAATCCTGAAACATAGGGGGAGAAATTGCGGTGACATGGGAGGGGCTGCCTTATTATATATATTCGCAGTTGCTGCATGTGTATGCATGTGAATTAAGGGGGGTTTCATCTTTTGCAGCCTCGCGAATATATAAGAGACTCGCCCGCTCTACGCCAGCGCACCATTATTTTTCTATCATAGTAAGTTGAGAGAGCAATTGGGAATTCTTCCTTTCTGTGGTGATATAGCACTCTAGTTGGGGTAGCTAGTTATAGTGCATACTGTTAACTGTGGTTTAGTTTGGTTACAAAGGATTTTGAACAGTATGGTTTTACCTGCTATTTAAACCACTATTCAAACCAGTCTTTCAAGCAGTAGCATAGTATAGTTATGTGGGAATACCTGTCTTTATGTATATCTATACTATGTCTAAATCTGCTACACTCTACTTTACACTAACTGATTTTTACATCTTTTTCCTTTTCTTTCCTTTTTTTTTCTTTTTTTGAAGTGGACGGAGTTGTGGTGAGTTGTGGCTCGAGACCTGGGTGTGTGCATATTCTTTGTCTAAGTAACGTCAATTCGCACTTTCGATTGGGTGAACCAGGCAAGGCCAAATACACTGGAGAGGTAATTTTGGTTCTGACCCAAATTCAAATTTTAACCCAAGCTGACCGAAATTTTGACCCAAATTCCGACCCAAATCCGATTGTATATATAATTAAGGGCTGTTTTAAGAGTGTCAGGGAGATTTACCGAGATGTTGCTTTGAACTGATGTTTACTGCACACAAGGCACCATTCCAGTACTCAGTCTTACACCATTCCAGATTTATACACCATTCCAGATTTATACACCAATCCAGATTTATACACCATTCCACATCAGTGAATACAACCGATATCCTTTATTACTAATTCGGTTATTCCATTATGTTGATTTATGGTATACATATACATAGAGTTGATAATGGGGGGATTCCTGCATATAATCATTTTCAATGATATACAGACAGAGACAAGTTTTGCCTGTATAAAGGAGTCATAGATTTTAACAAGTGTAGTAAGATTATTGTCATAATCAATAGTCATAAAAATAATACTGATTGTAGTTAGTATGGTAGTTAGTATAGTAGTTAGTGAGAGGTGAGAGTTTTGGTGAGAGTTGGTGGATTTTGGTAGGTGCGCGCCTGCATGTCAGGCGAAAAGGAAAAACTTCTTCTACAAACCACATCATGTTCCGGAACGTCCGCCAGTTGTGGCAGCCGCGGCTATTGCTGACATCCGCAGGCGTGTTTCAGGAGACCAAGAACATTGTCCAACATAAGGATTTCCTTTCCAAGTTCTACACCCCCGAGCTCCTCCAGAGCATCCAGATCACCGAGTCGCTCGTGACTCCTCAAGATTACCTTGAGCTCCAGAAAAAGGGCCACCGTGTCCTTAGTAAGGTTGCTCCTTCTAATAAGTACCAGGATTATGCCAAGACCGATAGCAAGTGGAGCGAGCCCATCTTGTACCCTAATCAGGCCAGCAATAAGACACCGTACCCGGCCATTCCTCAGATCCAGGGTGCTGACCGCACGGACTTGAAGCTCCGGTTCCAGACGGTGGATGCTCAGACGGGAGCCGCCACCAAATCGTTTGCCGCCAAGAGAGACGAGTTTTACGACAAGTTGCATCGTTTGACCGGCATGGAGATCTGGTACATGCGCAAGTTGTACGTGCGGCCCATTGTCATGAAACGAGTGTCGTGCCAAACGTCTAAGGGTAAGATCCCCAACTTCTATGCCTTGACCATTGTGGGCGACCAAAACGGTATGATTGGTTTGGGTGAAGGTAAATCCAGAGACGGCATGAGAACGGCCTTGACCAAAGCCCATTGGGATGCCATCAAGAACTTACAGCCAATTCCCCGGTATGAAAAGAGAACCATCATTGGAGACATTGACTACAAGTTCCATGCTGTCAAGTTGTTCATCAAATCTGCACCTTCTGGGTTCGGCTTAAGAGTCAACCCCAACATCTTCGAGGTGTGCCAGGCTGCAGGCATCAAGGACTTGCGGGGGAAGGTGTACAAATCACGAAACCCCATGAACGTGGTCAAGGGCTTCATCGAGGCGTTGACCAAGCAAACCAGCTTGGAGGATTTGGCTGCAGGACGAGGCAAGAAGTTGGTGGACTTGAGAAAGGTCTACTACTCCGCATAATGTACATAGAAAGGGTAGACGATGTTAGTGCAGTGTAGTGTAGTGTAGTCAGTACGGTGTAGTGTAGCAAGTAGGGTGTAGTGTATAGTAGGCAAGTAGTAGTGTAGTAGTGTAGTAGTAGTGTAGTAGTGTGTGGTGTGCAGTTTAGTAGTGTATTTATAGTACTGCTGGAGGTAGTAGTGTAGTGTAGTGTAGTGTAGTGTAGTGTAGTGTAGTGTAGTGTAGTGTAGTGTAGTGTAGTGTAGTAATGTAGACATGCATAAGACCCGTGCACCTGTCTACCCCATCAAGGATCCAAGACACACCCAAAACAGCTCCAAATTTTCCCAAAAAAAATCCCCCCCACTTCTTCCCAATATCCTTAACAATAACATATATAATTTTCAGCCCTAAATCATTTCCATTGCGTGAGTTACGTGTCCTCTTTCTCTCGATGAGACGAGCCCCGGGCTCCAAACCACTCCAGTCCTGCCCGCACCCAAGGCCACACTCATAGTCTAACGTCACCCTCTCGCATTCCCAGCACACAAATGGTGGTAGACACGTCGTACTATGACTTGCTTGGAGTCGAGTCCACCGTGACCGCTCTAGAAATCAAAAAGGCATACAGAAAAGCAGCCATTCGCTTGCACCCGGACAAGAACCCTGACGACCCACAGGCTGCAGCCAAGTTCCAGGAGGTGGGGGAGGCGTACCAGGTTCTTTCGGACGAGAAACTCCGGGAGAAATACGATAAGTTTGGAAAGCAGGAGTCCATTCCTAGTGCCGGGTTTGAGGACCCCACTGAGTTTTTCTCCATGATTTTTGGTGGGGAGGCCTTCAAGGATTGGATTGGCGAGCTTACGTTGCTCCAGGAATTGTCGAAATCGGCAGAACTTTCGGGAGATCCAGAGGAGGGGGATAAAGGTGATAAAGAAGGAGATGTTGGGGGCAAATCAGGAAAATCAGGAGAAAATTCGGAGCATTTTGGTGGAAATAGTGGAGATTCCAAGGGAAATGGTCAAACTTCCGGTGAAAATGATCAAAAGACTACCGGTATGGCTACCGATTCAGAATCCAAGAAGGTTCTGGAGGATCATTCCGAAGTTACGAGTTCAGACAATGTGAATTACCGCAAGGAGGCCCTTTTATTGGGTAATGGAGGAGACGAGACCGACAAACCGCTTACCAAAGAAGAGCAGGAGAAAAAGCGGCGCCAGAAGCAATTGGAGGAGTACGAGGAAGAGTGCAAGCTCAAAAAGATCGAACAGAGGAAAGAGCTCGGCAAGAAACTCGTGGAGAAGCTCTCTCTCTTCACGGAAACCGATATGGCGGACGATGTGGCGGAATCGTTCAAGCAGAAACTCCAGTATGAAGTGGAGTCGCTCAAGATGGAGAGTTTTGGCTTGGAGATCCTCCACACTGTCGGAAGCATTTACTTGGTCAAGGCACGCATCCTTCTTAAATCCCAGACCGTATTCGGTGGTTTAGGGGGCTTATGGTGGTCCATGAAGGACAAGGGCCTGTTTATCAAGGACACGTTCCGGACCGTGACGTCGGCTTTGGATGCACAGCTGACCATGATGGAGTACGCCAAGATGCAAGAGGACAACGAGTACCACGCCAAGAAGGAAGCTGAAGAGGCTATCAAGATGGAGAAAGAAAAGGTCCAGGCCGAAAATGATGTTAAGGACCTTGAAGAGCAACTCAATAAGTTGAAGTCGGGCGAAAACAGAGGAGAAAAAGGGGAAGCAGGGGAAGGGAAAGGTGAAACAGGTGGAAAATCCAACAAGGAAGAGAAGGTGCCAGAAAAACACACGACCGAAGATATTGCCGAGATGGAAAAGTACCTCATGGGCAAGGTGCTTGCAGCTGCATGGTCGGGGTCCAAGTTCGAGATCCAAGGCACCGTCCGAGGTGTATGTGATGCCATTCTCTATGATGCAGAAGTTCCATTGCAAACGAGATTGGCCCGAGCAAAGGGCTTAAAGATCATTGGCCATGTGTTTAGTGAAGCCACGAGATCCGAGCTGGAGGCCGAGGAAGCCCGGATATTTGAAGAGCTCGTTGCTGAGGCTTCTCAGAAGAGAAAGAAGCGGACTCAAAAGGAACCCACCCTGTGAAACCAATGGCAGGCATTTCCTACAAATCTACATCTGAACCATACCCATCAGTGAAAATTATACATCGGTCGAAACTAAAATTCGTTGAGTGTCCTTCATTTGAATGTCCTAAAGTTCATGTTTATGATCAGTCCATGCAGTCCATTGATCCATAGTCAACGGACAAACCAATCAGTTGAATGTCCATTGCAGTCCATTTATCATCGACTTACCAGTCAACGGACCGACTAAGCATCTTGTTTAGTCATCTCCAAGTTGCGCTTGACAACGTCTAGTCTCTTGTGGTGTTCCTGAATAAACCGGATGACCTTCTTGCGGTTTGCTCTCAACACCTCGTTGCCGGCCACATCCACATTGTCGAGCTTCATCAACTCCACCAACAACATCTCCTCGAAGTACTTGTACTTAAACTCCTGGTCCTCCGGAGTATACTCCAGGAAGTGCTCGAGGTAGTGGTCGATCTGCAGCACGTACGTTTCCTCGACAAAATCCAAGATGGTCTGAATCTGCTTGTTGGCCTTCAGGGCCTTGGACTTCTTCTTTTTGGGCTTTGACTTGCGCGTGGTCGTCTGGTCAAGTGGCGCAAGACGGTGGCCCACCAATGCCATTGTCAAGACGATTGCAGTCATAGTGGCCGGCGTGGCTTTGAGCTGCTTGATGTCCTCCAAGAATTGCTGTGTGCTGGTGTTAGAGAGAGAGAGGTAGTACTTCTGCACTGCTCCCTGGGTGCTCTTCAACGAGTGTTGGACTTCCTGGGGAAGCGACTGCACGAGCCTGGAAACAGACTGCTCGATGCTTTCGCCATATGGCTGCAATGTGTGGCCGAGCTGCTGGAGCTTGAGCTCGAGGATGCTCCACAGCTTGGAAAGTATGCTCTGCGAGGAGAATCCTTCCGTAAAGGAGTTCTTGGTCATGTTCAAGGGTTGCGAAGCCATGGTGATGTTTCTCTGTTTGGCCTTGGGGTTGTATACCTACAATGGAGAGAATGTATGCCTAATGTCGGGTGTGGATTGACGTGGTCCAAGGTCTTCGGCGTTGAATGAATTGTTTTGCTACGTGATTAAATCTCGCGCCTGCACATAGTGCCCCGCGCGCGTCCCACCTTTAATGTGCACCGGGTCAACTGCACCAAGTATTTTCTCTTCTAATAAAGTAACTGTCCTTGGTTCTCGTACTAATTTCTTGGTAATTGGCTGTTTATAATTAGTTCTTCGTAGTCCGGCTCTTTTCCAGATCAGGCAACTCTCTTCCTAATCGGGTAGTATGTTCGCTTATGGCTATATCCTTTCCTATTTGAAAACTCTCTTCCCAATTAGTTAATTAACACCTCTCTTTGTTCCCCTAAATAAAGATCTCACTGTTAAAGCGACTTTGAAGATCGAAAACAGGTTTCTTGGCTTTGGGTGGAGGCACCTTCTTTGGCTTTTCAGCCACGGTACTTGCCGTTTTGGGCGGAGTTTCTCCTGCACTCTTGGGTAACCTTCGTTTGGGGCCCTTGGCACGTGACTTATTGGGATGGGTGAGTTTTCCTCCACCAGTAGAAGTTTCAGGCGTAGTTCTTGAGCGGCGAATTTCCTTGGGGGTTGCAGTTCCTAACAGAGGATCGGTTTGAGCCCTGAGCACATTTGCCAATTGCGACTGAAAGTCAACTTTTGGTACATCAACCTCCTTCTTTCTTTGTCCAATTTCTTTTGCTTCAAGGTCTTTACTTTTCTGTTCTCCAATTTTCAGCTTCTGTTCAGGACCACCTTTTGCTGGGGATTTAAGCTGGCCTGGTTTCTGCTTTAGACTCTGTAGCTTCAACATGGCTTCAGGAATGGAAGGCTTTTTTTGCTGCACAGCCACCGGTTTCTTGAGCTTCTCAAGGGCCAAGAGTGCTTCATGCTCCACTGCCAAAGCTTGTGGTTTCAGAGGTTTTAGGGGTGCAGCCTTGAAAAACCCAGGAGCTGTTTTGAGCCCGTGCACCGCGGACTTGAGTTCCACTGGAGGTTTTTGGGGCCCTTTCGCCGCCACTTCGGGTCTCTTTTTGGTGGGCGATAACAGTCTGATCCTTTCATAGAGCATTTCCGACTCTTTGTTTTGGAATTTGGGGGGTTTGGGTGGTTTGACTGGTTCCAGTTTCTCAGGTTTGGTAATTGCGTCTTTGGGACGCGATAAAATCATAACTTCCTCTCCTTTTCTAATATCATTCTCCATATCCAAAAAACTTTGGATCCGCCCTCCAACCTGGCCTTTTTCAATACTTTTAGCTGCCATTTTTGTTTCAGTAACCTTTGGCTTTGGGATATTAGCTTGAGAAGCCTTGATCTGCGTAAACCTTTCCACCTTTTTGGGGATCTCTGGCTTATCTATAACCTTTCTGGCTATAGGAACATCGATGTTCACGGTAAATTGCGGTCTTTTAGGCAAAGAAGGAGCGATTTCTCGTTCCTCGGGCCGTTTAGGCAATTTCGGGGCGTCCACCGATACCGAGCCCAAACTAGCGGGTTTCGAAGGTCTCGACGGTGGTTTTTCGGACTTGACGGGTTCTTTTTCCATTGAATGAGCTGTTTCGGGCCGTGCAGGCATAGGAGGCGGGATCTCCTTATTGTTCCATTCCTCATGGAACTGGGCTCTCTTGGACCGGTTGAAACGCAATTCACTAATCCCAAGGTCCGTCAGCAGTGCAGAATGCACTCCATCCAGTCGATACGAAGTGGCTCGTAGCAGATCAAGTTCCCGTTGCGTCTTGCGGTTATCCCGGAGTCTCTGTTGCGAGATCACCGAGATGTTCAGGAGAAAGTCGTCCACCTTCTTAGCAGATGGAGACACCGACATATAATGGAAGGGATAAAAAGGGAATGGGAATAACGAAAGAAAAGGAACGAATGAAGTAAAGGAAAAGTGCTTGGAGAGAGTGGTGTTTGGAAATGAATGGAGTGAACAAGGTAGAATAACTCAGCGTCTTCTTGGACTCCAGTAGGTAAACACAACTCCAAGCGGATCAAATCAAAAATTATCAAAAATTATCAAAAATTATCAAAAATTATCAAAAATTATCACTAAATATCACTCAAGAATGTCTAAATGCTTTGTCCCCAAAAAGCAACTCTAGATTCTCGTATAAAGGTAGACTGTGTGTGTGTGTGTGTGTGTGTGTGTGTGATTGTCTAGTTATTTCTGGAGACGAGTGAGAATTAGATCCAGAGAATGAGAATGAGACTGAGACTGAGACTGAGACTGAGACACTGAAAGCGAGCGAGACTGACGACGACGACAGTATTATGCGAGCGCGCCATTACAGCCATTCTATTGTTTCACACCAGATGATAGATAAGCTTTAACCGAACACACTAAACACTGTACTGAATTTGAACAGACTAGACATCCAAACACTGAACACGAATACTGAACATATATTATTGCCACCACTGGATACAACTGGCTAATCACTAGATCCTTGCTAATATATAACCTGGAACACCCATTCATTGGTGAAGGAGGAGAATAGACTGATTGGTTAAGTTTCTGTTCCTGAATATCTAACTCCTGAATTTCTGAATATCGAACTCCTGAATTTCTGAATATCTAACTCCTGAATTTCTGAATATCTAACTCCTGAATTTCTGAATATTTCCACTCCTGAATTTCTGAATATCTAACTCCTAAATTTTGGGATATCTGTTCCTTTTATAATCACAATGGCGATTTTGTTTGTGTCACTCATTTCAAAGGATGATTACCCCCTCTACATCCAGAGCTTTGAAAAAGTGCCGGAACCAGGCACGACTACGGAGGACGCGGGGGAATTTCTCAAGTACAACTTCCTCTCGCACATGGCACTCGACGTGTTCACGCTGCCGTCGGCCATGAACTTGCGCGAGCAGCAGAGCGGACAAAACGGCATTCTCTTGCTCTTTATCCAGGACGGCGTGACTGTATACGGGACCGAGACCAGCAATGGGCTTCGAATAGTGGTGGGTACCCGCGACGACTTCCGTCTGGAAAAACTCGGGTCGTTGTTTCAGAGTGTGCACAAGTGTTACTTGAAACAGGTGTGTAACCCATTCACCCAACTCTCGGAGCTGGGCGACGATGTGCTCCAGCTGCGTGCCTTTGACGATGGCATCCGCAAGGTCGTCGACTCGTTCTAGTCTTCTAGGACTTGTTCTAGTCTTCTCTCTGTCGTCTGTCTTGTGTATATAATAGATTCTCGAGTGATACTGGAATGGGTACTGAATTGGTTGGGCAACAGAACAATACTAGACCAGACAGACCAACAAGATCAAGTATTTGACTATATGTGTCCTACCCAATTTCCTGTCTAATTACCTATACACCGTCATCTTGAATTACTACCTAAATTATTACTTATATTCACAGACTCATAGACCGTACAGTAAATCAGACTTTATATACTCACCATACTAATAGTAGTACATTCTGTCTGTATGCAGTATAAATTATAGACTATAGACTATACCATAGTCGATTCAGTACCTATTCATTATTGGTCGCCATTTAGTATGTCATTATACAATCATATATTCATTCATCACTTCTAGTCTTCCTACTTCTACTGCTACTGCTTTACTGCTGTAACCACTGTTACTACCATTACTCAGTAATTCAAGCCTTTTGTCCAATGGAGAAGCATAGAGATGGAGAATTATCGATCAGAAAACACATATTCTTAATTGGTAGGCGAAGAAACGGTTCTTGTAGTAGTTGGTCCTGCAGGTTTCTCAGGATGTCAGAAGCTTAAAACAGTTTATCAGGTAGACTCTTAGCACCTAGACTTTCTGGATCAAGCCATGACTCAATACCACTCTGGTCTCGTATTATGGTTCATGAGATAGTGTTATTCATGTTTCGGTCTGTAACCTGTTTCGTATGATAAAGGCAGAATGCGTCCACATAATAGCTTGCATATTGAAATCTGTTAGATATTGTGACATTGTACTTTATCAGATAAATTGTATATCATGATATAGTGTACATTATGCCTCTCAAACCTGGTATGTTCAAATCTGACATTAGACAAGCCATTTCGGTCCGACAGTGAACTGTTCAACCTAACCCGTTTCCACTTCCATACCTTCTCCATAAACTCATTTCTCCGTTCCAATAGATTCAAAATCACATTTTTCTCTTTTTCCAAAGATTTCTCCAAACATTAAGATTTTGGTGGATCTCATGACACCAGCCGTTCCCAGTGACACACCAAGACTTTTAGCCATATGGAAACAATGTACCGTAGATGGTATAATTGAACCAATCCAAATCGTAAAGCCATATCAATTTTCCTCCTTAACCCTTATTTAAGTATAACATTGGCTCCTCTAAGTGCCAAATACTCCTGATCCAAGCCTGCAGTCATGTGCTTGATGACCTCCTGGTAGATCTCCACATTATGATACCGAAGCGAGTTGGCCGGCGACTTGTACCTTCCTGGAAGTCCAGTGATGTCACAATAATGTTTCCGGGGCTTGAGGCTGGGCGGAGCCGCTATGGAGGTCATGGTGGGCGTGTCAATATCCAACTTCTTACTTTGAAGGTACTTGAGCTCATCACTGAGGAGCTGCTTGGCTGTTTTGAAGCGGCGGAGCGCCTGTTTAGGGCGGTTGGGGTTTTTGAACAGGTGAACTTTGGACGTGATGTCCGATAACTCCTGGGCACTGGATCCGGCCTGGGTCATATTGTGGTGGATAAGAAGTGGGTACTGGAAAGTGCGTATATTATTCCATGGTGCACGGGTCCACGGGTCCACCTCCTCCTCCACCATCACCTGTCCACCAGATTTACACCAGTATTCACACCTTTCCAGACAACCATATAAAGACTGGCATAAAAAACACTTACATGGATATAGGACCTTTTTTTTCCCTTATTTTCATCGTCTCTATTAATTATTTATATGTTTTGAGTAGATGCTACACACATATGCATCAGGGCTCATAACCACATGCATGATCAACTATGGTTCTCAACACATCCACTGAATCCAGAACCTCCAGACAAAGTAGATGGTGATTTTGTCTACAAATCTTAATCTTTCTAAATAGTAAAACCCTTACACCCAATTAGGGCTTGTTTGCATATTGGATAGAAAAAAAAAGCCGTTTATCGAGAAAAGAATGTGGATCTAATGTAATTTTAAATCACATAATTTATGGTCACTGCACGACTTTATATATAAGTCTACATTACATACCAAATGTATCAAAATTTTCTTCAGAGTTTATCATTTTTTTCGTATTCCACTTATTAGGCAGATAAATGTCAATAGATGGTCTGGTATCATTGGTCTGACTGAGTATCTCCCATAGTAACAGTCAAGCCATGGCAAGTACCTTTCTAATTACACCTAACATGCACTGTACTATGCAGTATACTATTACTCTACCATTTATCTACTATAAATTCTGTACTCCACTATGAATTCTCTACTCCACTATAAATTCTCTACTCCACTATAAATTCTGTACATACTAGATATTTGGATGGAACGATGGTGAGACACTGGTGAGACACTGGTGAGACACTGGTGAGACACTGGTGGAGACACTGGTGAGACACTGGTGGAGACACTGGTGAGACACTGGTGGAGACACTGGTGTCATGAGAGTGCGCACTAAAGTAGGGTATGATCCTATGAGATTATCCTGCACCTGACTCATTACACCATGATCCTTTTTATACAATAATACTTTTTATACTATAATACTTTTAATACAATAATCCTTTTAATACAATAATACTTTTTATACTATAATACTTTTTATACTATAATACTTTTTATACAATGATTCTTTTACCATATTCTCTGGTACTTTGTGAGATGATAGGTGCTCTACTGTATACTACTATAACACGTGATAATTATTCTATAAAAGGTACGATATTTTAAAATGACCTGCATAGAGAGTAACATGTATATATTGTTGCGAATTGTTGCTAACATTCGCATAAATAGGAATACCAATCTCTTCATTCTCTAATAAATCTAATAATTAACTCACTTCATTAATAGGCTTAATCATTTAAATTCTGGTTGTCTCTTAAATTAATTCTAAAAACTTGCTATTTTCTTTTTTGATTGCTGACTTCTTCTTTGATTGCTGACTTCTTCTCTATATTCTCATATAAAGCGACTCCATCGCCTCTTTATATGTCTTCCATTTTAATAACACGTAGACCCCAGTTTGACCCCAGTTTGACCCCAGTTAGACTCTAGCTAGACGAGACTTAGACGAAATTCATCTAACATTGTTCTTTCATAATAATGTTTCATGTGAATATACTGCATATGCAAGTACTCTCATATGCAGTACATCTGAGTCGTGCGAGTCTCATATGTTCAATAGTGAAAAAAAGTCTTTGAAGCCTATTGAGCATGAGTATATAAGCTATAGTATATCAAAGGAGACTCTACCCAAGTAATGAGCCGAGGTATCGTTCACAATTATTAAATTAAAATGTAATTGAAATGAAATTACAATGAAATTACAATTAAATCAAAAAATTTGAAATTAATACTAGACACTAGACAAGAATGGTAACTATTGGACACTAGACACTAGACACTAGACACTAGACACTGGAAATAGACACTGGAAATAGACACTTTTGGACACTAGAAGAATGGAACTATTTCTGATGATTCTGATAGTTGGTCAACTTTTTTTTTAAGTCTTCCAGAAATTCCTTAGTATCTTGTAGTCGCAGTGTGTATACCTCATACTATGGTGTAGTACTATAATCTACCATGGACTGTATATAACACCGAGTACTATAGTCTATCATGGACTGTATATAACACTGAGTAATAACCAATCTGAGCTATCAATTCAATGTTTATCTGACTGATTGGAAGTTATAAGAATACTTATGGTTGTTCCTGTATATAAAACACTAAATATCTTTAATATCTTTAATTTCTTAATGATATTAGTATTTCTGTACATTAATCCACCATACTACTCTACTTAGAGTTTCCATATAATATCTATATTCTAGAAGAGTAATTCTTGTTATAATGAGTCATAGTGTTGCTAAAAGAGGTAGTATGGAGTAGAGTAAAATATAGAAGGTTCAGTGTGGTACTTGCGTATTATACGTGTAGAGAAAAAGTGAAAGTGTAAATAAAGATTATTAATTAGTGTCGCATTCTCACCCAATCTCTTACCTATTTTTGTCACCTCCACGTTTTTTCGCACCCTTTTATAAATGCTCACTTAGAGTTTGACCTCATTAGAGTCTCACCTCACTATAATTTGATTGAGTGAGAAAGCACTGAAAATAACCAGAAAAAAGTGAAATCAAGAGGCACTATATATAGATCACAAGAAATTGTCAACGGGGAACACTTGTACACCCCTCCTTGGTAATCCCTTGTTTTAGTCCTTTCATCAAGTCATTAGACACTGAGACATGTAGATTGACATTGCAATAGTCCCTTGAGCATTGTCTCGCTCTAAATAAATTGAACGGTAGATGGACAAGAATTACCTTTCGGCACCTTATCTCGTCTATAAGACCAGCATGTTGGTAACAGTAGTATCCACAAGTACATACAGTAATATGTACTGTTTAGGACATCGACATTGCAGTAGCTGACTGAGTGCCTCAAGATACAGAACCATTCTAGTCTGTATTGTTGTGTCACATTAGTGGTTCAGGAATGACTCGGTATCCTTTCGTGGCACACCAACATTTCACCGCTCTAGAAACACCAAACTGGTCTATTGTATATGACAGACATCTGTCATCATCAAGTAAGACTCGACGTTCTGGAGGTCTATATTTTCAGCCAAGCTCAGTTAGTAATTTCTAACAACACTTGGCGGTCTCCATCACGTGCCCTGAGGCCAACAACTCATCCAATGGGTCTTTTGGATCAATTTTGAACACCTTATCTGGGTTTAAAATTGCCCTGGGGTCAAGCGAGAACTTAATGTGTCTCATCAAATCCACTGCACTAACTCCGAGTTCCGGCTCCAAGTATGTTCTTTTGCCCACTCCAACTCCATGTTCTCCTGTACACGTGCCCTCGAGCTCAATGGTTCTCGCCACCATACGGTCCACAACCTCCTTTGTTTTGACATAGTCTTTGGAGTTGTAGAGCAAGAGGAAATGGCAGTTACCATCGCCCACGTGACCCAACACGGAAAAGCGGTCTTTAAAGCCCAGATTGTTCAAGTCTTCATTGGTCCGATCAATCAAATCGGCCATTTTCGAGATCGGAACGGCGAAATCCGTGGTCCAAATCTGCACATCATCTTTGTCCTCAAGCACCTTGGACCCATAATCAAAAGTCGACCAGAGTCCTGCACGTCTAGCTCCCCATAAAACCACATTTTCCTCTTCACTGGAAGAGATTTCCGTGGCTAGCGCATGGTTTTGCTTGGAGATGTCCTTGATGGTGTTGAGCTGCTCCTCGACCAGAGAAGCACTGGGCCCACCCACTTTGATAAGGAGCGTTGGTTTTTCCAAAAACTTCTTCTCCGCGGCCCCACTCTCATTGACAAAAGAAACAATTGTTTCGTTGAGTAATTCAATGGCATTGGGATGGATGCCGGACCGGGAGATAATGTACAGGGCGGTGGCTGCAGCATCTTTAATGGTGGGGAACGAAAACACTCCCACCAACTCGTTTTTGGGGCGGGGATGCAATTTCACGGTGATTTCCGTGATCACACCCAAGGTGCCCTCGGATCCAATGAAAAGCCGGGTCAAGTCATAGCCAGCAGACGACTTCCGAGGACGCTGTTTGGTCTTGACTATAGTGCCATCAGCCAAAACCACCGTAAGATTGACCACGTTTTCCTTCATGGTTCCATATTTGTAGGCATTTGTTCCAGAAGCGGAAGTGCCTACCATGCCAGCAATGGCAGCACCCATTCCAGGGTCCGGCCCGAACATAAGGTGGGCTCCCTCGGAATCCAACAAGTACTCGTCCAACTCCTGCCATCCAACACCTGCCTGCACCACAGCATCCATATCATCCACATTAAGCTTTAAGACGTCGTTGAGGTTGCCAAAGGCCAAGGAAATAGAGTAAGGGCCCCGGGTGTGCATATTGTGGCCCTCCAAAGACGTAAGGCCCGAATTGGCAATCACCGGCACACGGTACTCGTGTGCCACCTTCAAGATCTCCGACACTTGGTGGGTGTTTTCCGGGTAAATCACCAAGGATGGTTTCTGTTTATCGGGATTGGGAGGGTGGTGGGTAGAAAAGAACGAGTCTGCATGAGACTTGAGTACGGTATCTTCCGAATGGACATTTTCAGCGCCCACTATTGCCCGGAATTTTTGTGCTGCAATTTCAAACTGGGTTTCATCTGCATACACAGGTGACGATAATGTATCAAGGGGAGTGGTGGAGCGATCGGAAATCTCGCCCCGCGTTTCATGTGGCCGAATACTGTCCAGGATAAAGTAACTTCCTGCAGCACCACCCAAGATGTAAAAAAGCAGCCATAAGCCGCTTCCACCAATACCTCTCTTACCGCCATTGCCACCGCCATTGCCACCATTACCATTATTACCACCATTATTGCCACCATTACCATTACCGCCATTATTACCACCACTATTACCACCATTGTCAGTAGTACTAGGGCTAGTATTGTTATGACTGGGAGTGTGGCTGGGTTGGGCTAGCATTGGGGCCAGACCGCCTAGATTCCGCTTTGAATTCTTTAGATGCCTATTTGGGAAACGGCGGGATGTTCGAGCCAAACGAAAAAACATGGCCAAAAAGAAAGTGGTTGTAACAGTGAAATATATATAGCTCGTTATGGCCCTACAAATTGCGTGCGAGGTTCCACAGCGCGCATGCAGGCACTCAAGATACGGCCAGCGATCGGTACTTTCGGAATACCAGATGGTCTGATCAGATTCAGACTTGTTTCAGATTTGTTTCAGATTTGTTTCAGACTGTTTCCGACTGTTTCAGATTTGTTTCAGACTTGTTTCAGATTAAAAATTGTCTTGGATGTTTAGGTTTCTTGAGGATCCTTCAATTTCTAGATCCACTCCATACATCTCACTATACTTCTATGGGTCCACCACACGTCACAGTACATGGACACGTTGACACGTTCTTTTTGTACGCCACCAGTCTTCACTATATAAATGACTGGAAATCTCGGCCTGGTTTACTATTCATTTTTTTCGTGGTCAACAGTCAGGCTGACATCATAGGCAATTGCCACCAACTGGAGTGTCTACTATAAGTTCCACCACCACCACTACGGTACCACATACTACCTCAAGATACCAAGTACTATACCATGTACTATTCCATATGTTATACTTACAGACAGTTCTATAGAACATGGTTTTGGCTACATTAAGATGGTACAAGAAAAATCAGGTCTGACATCCACTCACATGACTATGGTACTAATCTGGATATGCCCAATGAATCTGGATATCCATGTCCCATCATTCTTCCAGATCTCCCAATATCTATTTATACTACACTATCTTCCAAATACAATCTATTATATGATACTATACCATGTGAAGATTGGGTACGATTTCAAGGAAGTTTTGGATTCCACATCTCGTGGCTTATCACTGGACAATGACTCTCAGATCTCCCCCTCATCAATCCTGGACCATATCTGGTCTGAAGTATCTGTAGTAGTAGTGTGTAGAGTGTATTGTAGTAGTGTGTATTGTAGATGTTTAATAAGTTTGGTGAGTATTTACATGGTATCCTGCATATAACACCATCACACTCCAATATATATTCTAGATTCTACAGATTTCCAAACTTCTATTAAATCGAGTGAAATTTTGCAATATCATAAAAAGGATTCACTGAGAATATCCAGGAAAATAATATGATTCAAGAATTTGTCTAAACCACTTTCTTAGGGGGTGTATAGGCCAGAGCACGTGAGCCGAGCACATGATTCAAGCACGTGATTCAAGCACGTGATTCAAGCTATAAAAAACTTCTTTGATTTTCCATTAAAGGAGCAGATTTCTTCTTTTCAGCAAAATCAGAAATTATCATCATGAAGATATTTTATTTCTTCTTCGTCTTCGTCCCTAAGACTGCATATACACGCGCAGAAATGTCATCTATTTATTGGTAAAAATACATCACTTACTCACTACAGTACACTACTCCTCCACTCTAGTCCCTGCTCCACAATCTGTAGTCTACTATAATGGATTTCTCTAATACAAAATTTACTGAACTTAGAGATTTCCAAAAAAATATTTATACATAATTCAAAGTCTACTCCTATACTGTATACTGTCTATAGATACTGTATACTGTCTATAGATCCTGTATACTATCAATTGATCCTGTATACTATCAATTGATCCTCCCTATGAAGCGCGTTATTGATAACCTCTCGTAATCAGACACATGTTTTCTCGTTGGACTTCAATATCACTTGTCCGTTAATGAGCCATAATTGATGGTCTTATTTTTTTGGCATTGATCAGAAGGTACAAAATATCAGATAGAACAGACAGAAAAGCAAACAGAACAGACAGAAAATGGGTAACTCAGAGACTAACAGAGACAGAGACAGAGATTAGGACTTCGGAGACTGGGAGAGTATACTTCGACATCTTGACGATTCTAAGATTTTGGGTATTTCCAGAGAGTCTGTCAATACCGACTACTAAGAGTGTCTAACAGTGTCTAACAGTGTCTAACAGTGTCTAACAGTGTCTAACAGTGTCTAACAGTGTCTAACAGTGTCTAACAGTGTCTAACAGTGTCTAACAGTGTCTAACAGTGTCTAACAGTGTCTAACAGTGTCTAACAGTGTCTAACAGTGTCTAACAGTGTCTAACAGTGTCTAACAGTGTCTAACAGTGTCTAACAGTGTCTAACAGTGTCTAACAGTGTCTAACAGTGTCTAACAGTGTCTAACAGTGTCTAACAGTGTCTAACAGTGTCTAACAGTGTCTAACAGTGTCTAACAGTGTCTAACAGTGTCTAACAGTGTCTAACAGTGTCTAACAGTGTCTAACAGTGTCTAACAGTGTCTAACAGTGTCTAACAGTGTCTAACAGTGTCTAACAGTGTCTAACAGTGTCTAACAGTGTCTAACAGTGTCTAACAGTGTCTAACAGTGTCTAACAGTGTCTAACAGTGTCTAACAGTGTCTAACAGTGTCTAACAGTGTCTAACAGTGTCTAACAGTGTCTAACAGTGTCTAACAGTGTCTAACAGTGTCTAACAGTGTCTAACAGTGTCTAACAGTGTCTAACAGTGTCTAACAGTGTCTAACAGTGTCTAACAGTGTCTAACAGTGTCTAACAGTGTCTAACAGTGTCTAACAGTGTCTAACAGTGTCTAACAGTGTCTAACAGTGTCTAACAGTGTCTAACAGTGTCTAACAGTGTCTAACAGTGTCTAAGAGTGTGTACCAGACTGACTAAGAGTGTGTACTAGACTGACTAATCCCGACTACTAAGGGGTCTAAGTGTGTGTACTAGACTGACGACGTGATTTGGTGTTGCATGTCAGCAGCAAACCGCAGACCCCATGAACACTTTAACAGATCGTGAATGAAGGAGATAAAAAGAGGTTTCAGATATTTATGTTTCAGAGAATCACATCCATATCTCCATCTCCATCTCCATCTCCATATGTCTATCTCTATCTCCATATTTCTATGTGTCTATGTCTATACCATGCTTTAGATGTCTGTCTCTATTCAAGTGTGGAGCTTACTGTTCATCTCCATTGCTCTTATTCTTGTTTCTTCTGAACCAATTTGAGAAAACCCTTGATTCTTCTTCACAAGCAGAGCTGATTCGATACCCTCCCTTTGTATATCTTTGAGTATCTAGACATTTCTCCACCTCTGTTTTTCTCTCTCTCTCTCTCTCTCTCTCTCTCTCTTTGTCACATGACTTGCTGCAAAAACCTGCATATATCCGCGATAAGATCTTTTTTCGCACTCTCACGTGCGCTTGCATCTTCCCATCAGCAGCAGCAAAACTCGCTCTTCTTCTCTTCTTACCACATCATGTCTTCACACGCCAATACCAGTGGAAAGGGTAACGTGAGCAGCGTTTCGATCCCCGAATCTGCAAAATCCGTCTCGGTGAGAAACAGCCCTTTCGGTGCCTCTGCAGACCCCCATGTGTTGCACAACTCTGTCTACACCAGTGCCCAGACCTTGATCAGTCAGGCAGTGTATTCGTTGGCCGATACCATTTTCTCGTATGAGACTGTGGGTGCTTCCAATTTGGTGGATGCAGATTTGCAGCTCTGGGCCCAACACTTCAAAAGACAGAATGCTGTGGGTGCAGTGCCTCTTTTCCATCGCTTGCAGCCTCGGTCCGGCGCTGCCAACACCATGTTAGGGTTCGCTGGAAACAACACCCTGACTTTGGATGCTTCGCCTCTTTCCGTGGTCTTGGGCGCAAATGCTTTGGCTTACATGCAGCCTGCGCTCGCTGGGGCCCAGAACGTACCCTTGAGCTTGAACATTTCCGCTGTGGACTTCGATTCGGCTTCTCTGTCTTTGGTCTCCAACTATGCTGGTCCTATTGCTGCTGCTAGGACTTTGGGGTACCCTGTGGTGTCTCCAGTTGCAGTGACGGCTGCTGAGTTGCAGTACACTGTGGTGCTCAACCATTACTTGGCCGCATTGACTGCTCTGCCTTCGGTGCACTTGTTTGACGGGCCGGAATTCACCCGTACTTTCCAACAATTCGAGTCGGTGTTGTCTGTTGCTGACATCGGACGTTTGTACCAGCAATTGCTCACTTCACGTGCTGCCAAGCCTGTCAGCGTGGACCAAGCCTTGGACGTGGCCTTTACCAACTTGAACGCTGCTGCAGGAACAAATTTGGCTCCCTTCGAGTACGAGGGCCATGCTCTGCCTGAAACCGTGTTTGTTGTTCATGGAGCTCACCAGGCCACACAGGTTGCTGAGATCATTAAGAGATCTTCTGCTCGCGTGGGTGTGCTTAAGGTGAGAGTGCCATTCCCTTTTGCCCAGGCCCGTTTTGTTGCTGCAGTGCCTGCTTCAACTAGAAAACTCGTGGTGTTGGCTCCCGAAAACTCGGACTCTTTGAAGGCCGATGTCAACGCTGCCTTGTTCCTTGCTGGAAGATTTGGATCTTTGACCATCGAAGACTTTTCTTTCCCTGCTGACTTTGTCTGGTCTCCTATTGTTGTGTTTAAGGTGCTCAGCGAGTTTGTTGCTTTGGATGAGTCCATTTTGAGACACGTGGCCCAAGTTCCTTCCCAGGTCAATGCAAACACGTCTCCAGAGGGCTCTTACTTGGTGTGGACCAGAGACAACAGTGACCTTGTCGCCACTGCAGGAAAATTGGCCCTCTCTCTTTCCTTGGACAACTCCAAGGCCGTGAGTATCAGAAGCAAATATGATACTTCGGTTGCTGGAGGAGTATACCAGGCACTGATTGTGTCGTCCGATAAGAAGGGCCTCAAGACTTCCACCATCGTGGACGCGGCCGATGTGGTTTTGGTTGAAGATGTTTCCATCTTGAACCACTTTGATGTGTTGGCTACTGCCAAGCCCAATGCCACTGTTTTGTTGGTCAACAAGAAGAAAATCAACAACTCCGTGGAGGCTGACTTTGTGGAGAAGTTACCAATGGACTTCAAGCGGGCATTGGCCAAGGGCCAGTTCCAGTTATCTGTGGTTGACTTTTCCATTGTGGAGGAACTCGACTCGGTCAGCGACTCCACCAAGGGCTTCTCTGCTGATTTCTTGTCGCAGGTTGCGTTCTGGAGAGCTTCTTTGCCGGAGTTGGGCTCGTTCATCGTCAACAAGTTGTTGCAGGGTAACGGAAACGACTTTGAGTTGTTGGCTTCTGTTTTGGACAAGTTCGTTGCAACTGTCGACGACAAGAACGGGATCAAGCCAGTAGCTGTTTTCCCCGAATGGGCTGAGTTGGCCAATGAGACCGAGGAGAAGGTGGAGGAGGAGAAGGAAGAAAAGGAGGAGGAAGAAAAGGTCTTACCTCTTTTCCCCAGAGAGACGTCTTTCTTTGCCAACTCTAGAATCGAGCCACCCTCTACCGAAGACTCGTACCATGCTCAGGCCAGCGATGTGGCCACCAAGCTTGTATTCCCAGAGGCATATGGCTTGAAGTCTGAATTGAGACCCGACTTGCCTGTCAAGAACTTCGTGGTCAAGGTTCAGGAAAACAAGAGATTGACTCCTTCCGAATATGACAGAAACATCTTCCACATTGAGTTCGATGTCACTGGAACTGGCCTCACCTATGACATCGGTGAAGCTTTGGGTATTCACGGCCGCAACAACTCCGAGGAAGTGGAGAACTTCTTGACGTTCTATGGAGTTGATGGAGACTCGCTCGTGGAGGTGTCGAACGCCAATGACCCTAGTCTCTTGGAGATCCGTTCCGCCAGACAAGCGTTGTTGGAAAACGTGGACTTTTTGGGTAAGCCTCCCAAGAGATTCTATGAGTCTTTGGCTCCATATGCCCAGGACGAAAAGGAGAAGGAGGTTTTGGAGAAGTTGGCCTCTCCAGCCGGAGCAGAGGAGTTGAAGAAGAAACAAGAGGTGGACTTTTCCTCGTATGTCGATATCTTGGAGGACTTCAAGTCGGCCAGACCTAACTTCGTGGACTTGGTCAAGATCATTGCTCCTTTGAAGAGAAGAGAGTACTCTATTGCATCGTCCCAAAGGGTGCACCCAAACGCAGTGCACTTGTTGATTGTGGTGGTGGACTGGGTGGACTCCAAGGGCAGAACCAGGTACGGTCAGTGCTCCAAGTACGTTTCGGACTTGAAGATCGGCGAGGAGCTCGTGGTCAGTGTCAAGCCCTCGGTGATGAAGTTGCCAAAGCTTCCTATCCAACCAATCGTCATGTCTGGTTTGGGTACCGGGTTGGCACCATTCAAGGCCTTCATTGAGGAGAAGATCTGGCAACAGCAACAGGGCCACACCATTGGCGAGATCTACTTGTACATGGGATCCAGACACAAGAAGGAGGAGTACCTTTATGGTGAGTTGTGGGAGGCCTATAAGGCTCAGGGCATCTTGACCCATATTGGAGCAGCCTTTTCTCGTGACCAGCCAGAGAAGATCTATATCCAGGACAAGATCCGCAGCTCCATCGACGAGTTGACCGATGCCATTGTTGCCAAGAACGGATCGTTCTACTTGTGTGGCCCCACTTGGCCAGTGCCCGACATCACGGCCTGTTTGGAGGACATTGTGCAAAACGCAGCCAGAAAGGAGGGCAAGGAGATCAGTGACGTGGCCAAGGTCGTCGAGGACATGAAGGAAGATGGTAGATACATTTTGGAGGTGTACTAGACCCTCGAAGTATATCACCGTATCACTGTGCTGTAACAAAATTATTTATCAATGATTATATATCACTGTATCACTGTAGAGACTTATTGACTAAAACAAGGTGGGTATAGTCTAGGACTGGGACACTGTATTTGATTAGTTGGTATGCGCAACATTGTATCATTCGACTAATAATTGTATCGGACTAGTATTTGTGGTTGAACTAGTATTTGTATTTAGACTGAGAGATTGTAATGGACTGGTTGGTATGAGCTAGTACATTGTGTTCTGGACTAGTAATAAGACTAAATTTTGGACTGGTTATTGACGGTATACTTATTGGACTAGTCAGTTTCGACAGCACACTGTATTGGGCTAGAAATTAACGAACCAATATCGTATCATACTCGGAATTCAGTCTCTTTATAAGAGATTTTGCTTGGATGGAGACTATAAAGATCTTCACAAACCTGAGGTATTTGGGTGGGAAAAATGAGGTTGTAATGGAGGGAGAGCGGCCTTCTTATATATTCGCAGCTCATGCATGCGGCTTGAAAGGGGGGTTTCATCTTTTGCAGCCATGCGAATATATAAGGGGCTCGTTCGCACTCCACTAAAAACCAATTTTTTTATGTCCTTTCAAAATGACTCCACTTTTTCCTCTTCTTTTCCTCTTCTGATTTACGTGAAACACTAGGATTTGTCAGATGGGTCTTTAGACACTTCTGAGATGGTGTGTCTAAGGGTAACCATAAGCGAGTATTACAGTTACTTGACCTGTGTATATTCTTGAATGATGTCAGTGGATTTATAGAGCTACTCAATATTAATACTGATTATTATTATTTAGAAAAATGATACTTCTGTGGGTGTTTACAAAGCCTTCTCAGATACTACTTCCTGATGGAATCGCTGAGGTTATGCATTGGTGGACTTTTCATTCTTTTTATTATGAACATTCTTTCAGACTTTGCTATATTACCCTGTTATTCCGAGTCTTTGGATCGGCTTCATTTTATTAAGAACTCACTTACTAAGTGTTGAATAGGGGTCTTTTAATACAAAAGGTATTTAGAGTTGCCCTAGAAGATACCAACAAGAATTTTCTTATTGACTAAGACCATCAATTCTCCTATACGAAAAGTTTCCAAATATCGATACTCTAATGTGAAGTTTCATATTACTGGTTACAAGGACTTAACAAATTATGAGTTGATCAATTATCTATATGTCAATCAGAAGAGAGCCAAGAGGAGCAAGATAGCTACCGAGATCTGTGGCTTGGATGCAGCGCCTTGGAACGTGGTCACTTCCCAGGAAGTGGTCAGCGAAGAAAGGATCTGGAAGGAGAAGGTGGTGGCCGGAGTGGCGTGCACACTGGTCACCAGAGTGGTATCAATGTTCAGAGAGGTGGTCGATTTAGACGTCTCTGCACAGTCAGTACATTCAGGTTCAGGTGTTTCTGTTGTTGCTGACGTTGTTGCTGATGTTGTTGCTGATGTTGTTGTTTCTGGCTTTTCACAGTCAGTACATTCAGGTTCAGGTGTCTCTGTTACTTCAGTTTCTGATGTTGTTTCAGATTTAGTACATTCAGTACATTTTTCTGTTTCGCTTGTGTTGGTGGTTTCAGTTTTGGTGGTGGCAGACTTGGTCTCGATTTGGGGTGCAGTGGGTGTTGATGTTTGAACCTCCCTGTGGACAGTGGAAAAGAACATTGGAGGGAGGGTGCGGACGCACTCACTGGCAGCGGAGAAACATGCGGTGTCGAGTTCTCCGCAGTTGAAAATGCACCCAGCCGACGGTACAGGAATCTCAGATCCTGGAATCGAGGCCGAAGGGACTGATGAAACAACAGACGATGAAACTTCTGGATTTGGAGATGAAACAGCTGGAACAACTGGAACAGGGGTGGTTTCAGATGAAGGCAAAGGTTCAGTTGGAACTGGAGATGAAACTGGGGCACTTGAAGATACACCTGGGGCCGAAGTGTACTTGGGCTCAAGCGACGTGGGGTAAGACGAGCTGGGGACACTGGAACTAGATGAAGATGGCAGAGACTCGAGGCTGGATGTTTCGGGAGTGAAAGGAGTGACAGTCACTGGAGTGGAAGATTGCACAGACTCTGAAGTCGAGCTGATCTCAGGCACCTCCGAAGATGAGCTTGAACTGCTTGAGGTGGTTGAGGTGGTGGGGGTGGTTGAAGTGGTGGAACTTGAAGTGGTGGAACTTGAAACAGTGGAACTTGAAACAGTTGAACTTGAAACAGTGGAACTTTGAACAGTGGAACTTTGAACAGTGGAACTTTGAACAGTGGAACTTGGAACAGTGGAACTTGGAATAGTGGAACTTGAAACAGTGGAACTTGGAACAGTGGAACTTGGAATAGTGGAACTTGAAACAGTGGAACTTGAAGTGGTCGAACTTGAATCAGTGGAACTTGAAACAGTGGAACTTGAAGTGATGCTTGGGGTGGTGCTTGGGGTGGTGGAGCTTGAACTGCTTGAACTGGTACTGCTTGAACTGGTACTGCTTGAACTGGTACTAGAACTGGAACTCGAAGAAGCAATCGAAATGGAGGTCACTGGCTTGTGGGTAATAGTGACAGAGTCGCTTCTTCCCTCCAAAGGACAGGTGACGATGATATCGGTGGAAGTCTGGGTCACGGTGATGGTATAGTTCAAAACAGTGGTCAAGTGGGGAAGCGTGCAAGTGGTGGTGAACACGGTGGTTGGAACAGTCGTGGTGGTGGTGGTGGTAGAACTAACCAAAGTCTCCACGCTAGGGTCTGTACAGTGGCCTGGGAGGTCTCCACTGGACATGCTTCCACAGTCGGTGCTGGAGACCATACTGGATTCCGAACTCGAAGCAGACAGACTGGATGCAGACAGACTGGATGAAGATGATGGGGTGGATGGTTCAAAGGGGTTCAGTTCGGCTTGCAACGAAGTGCTCCAGGCAGTCAGTGAAGGGGTGTATTCACTGGAGGAACTGGAGGACTCGGTGGATGAAACGATGGTGGACGAACTTGGACTCGATTCAATTGAAGATGAAGTTACCAAAGATGATGACGATGACGAAGACGATGATGCAGATGAAGACGAAGTTTCATGGTAAACTGAAGAGCTTGAAGATGGAACCACTGAAGATGACACTGGAGTGTCACTGGAAGTCACAGGTGATGGAATCGAAGATGGAGCCACTGGACTTGAAGATGGAGCCACTGAAGATGGACTGGACGATGGAACCAAAGAACTTTCAGAGGATGAAGTAATCTGCGAGGAAGTCAAGACCGAAGACGACGAAGTCAAGGCAGATGACGAAGTCAAGGCAGATGAAGATGGAACTTCAGAAGATGAAGTCAATGCAGAAGACGACGATGGAACAACTGATGAGGAAGTCAAAGCAGAAGACGAAGTCAAAGATGAAGACGAAGATGGAACCAACGACGAAGACGAAGTCAAGGCAGATGAAGATGGAACTTCAGAAGACGAAGTCAAAGCAGATGACGATGGAACCAAAGATGAAGATGGAACCACAGAAGAAGATGAGACCAAAGACGACGATGGAACAACTGATGAGGAAGAAATCACCGATGAGGATTCGACCACTGAAGATGATGGGATGACTGAGGATGAAGTAACCACCGAGGATGAAGGAACCAACGAAGAGGATGGAACCACTAAGGAAGACTCAGATGAGGATGTCAAAGACGATGAAGTCTTAGATGAAGAGACAACAGATGATGAAGATGGAACTGCTGAGGAAGACGTAGCACTTGATGAAGTCGATGTGGTTGGAGAAGTTGTGGTTTCTTCGTTAGGTGGGAATGTTTCCACCCCAATAGTCGAGTTCAAGTCGGTACAGTATGTGACATAAACATCTTCGCTTGGACCCTCAAAGTATGAGGTGACACATGTGGAAGAAGTCCCATCATCTTCCGTAGAAACTGTCAGAGTGTCAGGCGTCATTAATGAGCTGCTCAGAGTTGAAGTAGTTGAGTGAGTTGTTGAGTGAGTTGTTGAGGAAGTTGTTGGAGGAAGCTCCAATGGGGTCGTGGTGGAGGTTGCTTGAGTCAAAGTAGCCGTAGTAATGATTTTGGAACAAGTGAGAGTTCCACAATTGTAGTAAGTGTGAGTCGAGTATAAGAGGGTGGTCATGGTTTTGGTTCTAGTCACCACTTTGGCACTCGAGAGAGCCAAGAAGAAAAGAATGAAAAGCATGGTAAGCTGGTAAGAGGTGGTGGAGAAAGACAAGATTAACGGAGAACGTCTCTACTTTATAATTTTCATCTTTCGGCGCAGTGTACCTGAATATGCAGCTTGATCTGAAACGTTTCATCTAGAAGTTTCATATTTTCCAAAAAGTGGGCTCTTCTTCCTAAAAGAGGCGCCTTGCTGATAGAAAGATGCAAAAACGTGTCAGAACAGAACAATCTGAAACGAGATGACGCAGAATACGAGCGTTTTGACGCACGATTCACTGCTGTCCTGCATATAGGTCCGAATTCCGAGATTTTTGGATCTCTTTCTGAACCGAAGATTTGCCCGTCTTTGGCCCGGGAAAGTCCCAACAAGGGGTTTTTTTGGTCCTCATCTTTCAATTGGAATGTATTAAGGATCATTATTATTACTTCTATAGTCTCCTGGTGCTATGAAGTTGTCAATTGTGTGGGACATCTCACCATGCACTCGCGTTTCAGATGCTGCATTATGGTGCATGAGATGCATTACGTACATAAGATAGATGATTTCAGAATACGAAAATTATTATTAGAAATATATTCTGTAGGCCAATGGAAAGCCTAAGAATTCATGGAGGCAGAATTGCCGCGAAAAAAACCCGAAAATAGAGGGACGAACAAATTCCTGAATTTATTCTTCTATATCCCTTACAACAAGTAAGCAAGAGGGAGGGCAACAATCGCAAGGATAGAAGCGCCCATCTTACCAGCACCGTTGAGCAACGAAGAAACAGAAACAGCTGGAGTAGACTCCCCACCAAGGCTTGCCGATGAAGAGGGTCTACCAGCACCAAGAAGTGGACCTCTGGTAGTTGTGGTACCACCAACAACGACAACACTCTCACCTGGGGCAACGACACTTGGAGTGGCAGTCAGACCTTCACCAGTAACTGGGTACCAGGTGGTGTAAATCATGGTCTGACCCCCAGAGACAATACTGGCCATGCCTTGGGTAGCTGGCACCTCAGTCTCAACACACTTGTGGTCGGAGCAAGAAGTAACAGTGATCACAGTGGTTTCCTTCTTGGTGGTGGTAGAAGCAACACCAGCACCGGTAAGTGGGCACCAAGTGGTGTAAACAGTTTCCTTACCGTCAACAGTGGCGGTGGTTGGGCCTCTGGTGGCTGGCACAGCAGTCTCAGAACACTTGTTGTCGGAGCAAGAGGTGATTGTGATCACGGTGGTTTCCTTCAGGGTGACGGTAGCATCCCCGGTAAGTGGGCACCAAGTGGTGTAAACAGTTTCCTTTCCGTCAACAGTGGCGGTGGTTGGGCCTCTGGTGGCTGGCACAGCAGTCTCGGAACACTTGTTGTCGGAACAAGAAGTGATGGTGATCATAGTGGTGGTGGCATGGGTGACGGTAACATCGGAACCAGTAGCAGTGCCAGATGGGGCGCCAGATGGGGCGCCAGCTCCAAGGGAACGAGTGGTTTGACCAGTAGTAGAAGAGTCAGAACCAGAACCGGAACCAGAACCGGAACCGGAACCAGAAGCAGAGCTGGAAGCCACATCTGGAGTGTTCACCTCAACCGTAAATGAAGGCAAAGCATCACCGCTCAAGGTCTTGATGTGAGCCACCAAGTCGGAGATCTCATCTCTCTTGTTCATAATCTTGGCATGGAATCTCTTTCTCAAAGCAGAAGTGGAGTTGGAGGTTGGGGACACGCTATCGTGGATGTGGAAGAATCCAAAGTCACCGTTGTTGTAAAGATCCCTAGCAAGAACTTCAATAGTTCTGCCGGCGTTGGCAATGTCGTTCCAGAACTTCTGGCCGTTGGAAAGGTAATAAGCGTCGACGGTGTAGTCGTCAATAGCCGTAAAGTCAAACACAACAGGGATAGAGATTGGGATCTCGAAAGAGCAAACCCCGGTGTCCAAGTCAACGACGGAACCTTGCTGACCGTTGATACGGCACGCGACGTCTTGAGCAGAGGCACTTGCAGCCACCAAGGTAGCAGCGGCAATGGATGTAAACTTCATTATCAGAACGAGTGTATTGAGTTTGTTAAAAGAATTTTTTGGGGCTGTGGGCTGGGGGTCTGATATTTATATCTGACTTTTCGTGTTGCTGCAAATAAATCCCGGGAAAACTAATGTCCTAGTCACGGAGCTGCATGACGCAAGGCATCTTTTTCGCGTTACCTGCTTCCCAAACCGTTACGACGCCCAAAAAGGCAGCCATGGGCAGCAACCTTAGGGATGAGAATGTAAGATATTTTTACCCTTCGTACATAAGGTCACATGTCTCTTGACGCCTATTGTTTAGTAGTCACTTTTAGCTTGCCTAACAATAAAGATCCTAGTCATTGTTCTGTATGCGAAGCATGCTAAGTCTAGGAACGTATCTCAGGCAGGTGCGAAGGAGCTGTTTTGTTTTCCCTTGAACACCCTTGTTGCTCGGAGCGCGCATTCAGTGCAGGAGGAGACTTGCATTTCCATATTAGATCTGACAAGACTTGTGTCCATGCGTCGCTTATTCCGAGCCATGGTGCATACTTCACAAATAATTGTTCACGGATATAGTCGTTTTTATGTCGGGCCACGTCTATCCCCATAAGAGGCTTCTCCCTGGCATCTTAGATAGATAGTCCTGTATTTAAAACAAGAATATCCGAGTGTAGACCATTTGGGTGAGAAAGGAGTGAGGCGTGAGGCGTGTAAAAGAGTCTAGAAGGACAGTGGGGGCAACCGAGTGTTTCAGCTTCTTAACTTATCTGTATGAGCACGTTGCTGTCAATTGCTAATGAAGTCAGTCCAGAGGCCAGTCGCTATCTCCGTCCATTGCCCTCCATCGCCCTGCATAATCGTTTGCACATTAGAGCGGTGCTCCGAACCAATGCGCCTCCTTTGCATAGTTTGTTAAGTCCTAGCACTGCATATTCTTGCTCAACGAGGGTCGCGGTCTCCCGTCATTCGTCGAGCAGGGCTCATACCCAATCAGCTTCTGGCCAATAGAAAGCAAGATAACGTGACCATAGGACTATAATTATAATGATTCAAAGATAGTAATACTACAATACAATTTCCAGACTCGACCACTCGACCCCACCTGTCTAAATTGCTGGCTATTCCTAAATTATCGTTGGAAATGGACAGATTCGAGTTCGTGCAGGTAACCATCTAGCGCGCATACGTCTGCTTAAATTTTGAGCTCTTGCATGCGAGTATACACCCTTAAACTGTGGCTAAACTCTCAAAAGATATTGCATCTCTTCGAAGATTTTCCAAGGAACAGCACAATATTATAAGTGTTGATCAATGCCACGATTCATGATCTCGGAAACTCCCCGAATTTTTCCTCCACCATCGAGAGTTTAATGGTTCATCTTCACCTGCATGACGTGCTCTTTTAATTCGCGCAGTGTACTCGTGGCTGGCTGGCTTGACGCAAATTCCGGACCGTTAAACTCCAAGACTTGATATGAGCTTATGCAGTAACCTAGCAGAGTCAGGTTAATTGAGTAGGCTGAGTTATTCAGTTAAGCCAAGTGAGCTTGAATATTAGGCTCCCAAAAGATATATAAGTATTGAAGTTCTATACGTACTGGGGTTGCATGAATAGGGGTCAAGTCTTTTTGACCTCCTTATCTAAAATCCCTGATAACGCAAATTCTGGGCATATTGCTGAGCTCAGCCCCGAGGCCATGTAAAATTGGGGGTTGAAACAGTATGGTTTTAGGCTCGTACGTCACGTGGCTCGCAACTGCGGATGGCTCATCGTATCTTTACGCCATATGCAACCTAGCATAACTTTTAATTCTGTAGGAAACATTTGTTCCGCACATTCCGATCTTCCGATGTTTCCCCTAACTTCACATATCTGTCCATTTCCACTGTCAATCTCTTCGGTCCGCAAATTTGTGACTACTTTCTTTTACCCTTTACTCCCTTTCTTTACGACCTTTACTCTATTACCTTTTTTTCGACCTTTCGACGTTTCCACGATGTTGCTTGTGTTGGAGTAGCAATATTATCTTCAATTCATAAGGCTATAGCTGGGATATAGTTGCATGAGTGTGTATGAGACAATTCAATAAGGACTACTGTTGTCTACTAATGACTACTGACTATTACTTCTAGTCTCTACTACTACTATTACTACTGCTACTTGCTACTACTACTGCTACTTACTATTACTTCTATTGCTACTAGAGACTATAAGTGACTGTAAGTGACTGTAAGTGACTGTAAGTGACTGTAAGTGACGAGTACACACTGTGAGCTAGCAATAGTACAGTATTAGATAACTTTTGCGTGATACCTTGTTGTTTAAGTTATGAAGATGTCAATTATTGGAGGTAAAGCCATAGCCATTCATTGGATTACTAACAAGAAGGTTCTAGAAGCCACTCTCCCTGAATGCCTATTCAAAACCTGCTCAATTCCATAAGACTGATCATTTCGTGATGTTCGTGCCTTCCATTAATTTCAAAATGTGAATCAAAAATTCAAAGTCCAGAAATACTTCAATCGAAAAGAATAGCATGGGTCCGTTGAAATCCTGGAATATCTTTACTTTCTCCAATACTTCATTTGTTGGCCTTCAATTTCTTATCTTACTTGGCAGTCACTTGAAACAGTTACGAAACACGCCTGTTTCAATCAACGGACAGGCTGTTCCAATCCGTTCTACTTTACGCATTGTATCAGTTGGAGGAGATAGGTTGGAGGATATCTCGGCTGCAGTGGATACTGGTTGTGCTGAACGCAAACCATGTTCCTAGACTTGATTCTTTCATCAGCAGGCTCTGTAATCTCAAACAGCGTTGCTCTTCCAAAAACAGTTTGTTTCAAAAAATGGTGCGGGGTTTCAAGTTCCGCACCTGCAATGCAACCTGGCTGCAAACGCGAACCGTTGTTCGGCCAAGTCCGCAACTCCGACATCCTGGACTGAAGGCACCCGCTTATTTATGTCCCTCTTCGCAATATCTTTTTTTTTTTGCATTATCATTTCCTTTTGCATGGATTTCTGTTTAGACCCATGCCTCTCCATTATGCAACCTTAAAAATGATTATTTGCTTTTTTCCCGCCCTTTTAATCACGGCGTACATGTTGCTTTGGGATTTTGACATAGATTCCAGCTGATATGAGTTCCATGACTTCTATCCAAAAAGGAACTTGTATCCAACGCCTCCTCCAAACTTTCTTTTGGCGATTGATTGATGGAAGATTGGTGATACATGTTATGTTGGCATGGCCGAACGACTTGACTTGTTCCGGAAGTCACAAGCTATTATCTTGATAATCCAGTAAGCTTTGGCATTCGCACTCGAACATTTACCTCTTCTCAAGGGTGCGAGACAGTCTATGTCTAGTCTTTGCGCCACCGTCTTGGTGTGATAGTGGATCTGATTCTGGTGAATTTGAATTTTTATAGGATATGGCAATCCTTCAATGTTGTCATATGCTCCTTTTGGATTTCTTTGGATTGAAATGCATGCAGAAATCTCACTGATGATACTTAAATTCGCAGTCACTCCACTATCAATGACATTTGGATATTAGGATCTGAACTACTTTTCCACCGATTCAACTTTCACTTCCTACATTTCCAGATTTCCCCAAGATTTCCTTTATCAAATTCTTTCTTGTCAGTTCACATTGGTATTGCTGCTTGAATAACTTAACTCGAGAACAATTTGAACAGTTATATTAAAAACGCTCTTCTAATTTTCACAATTTGACAGTTTTTAGATTTCTTTGCTTTTGCTACTTCCCTAATTCTATAACAAGAATATAGCCCATCGCCAGATTCTCTGAATGGTACCTTTATACTGGGGTTCTTTGTTGATGGTTTCAAATAGGATGTGGAGCTTTAAGACTCGACCAAATGGCCACATGTCTATAGATTGGACTGTATTCAGGGAGCTAAATAACCTTTTAAGGGCTACTTTTTAATAATCAAGTTACCTTGTAAGTAGTTGGTTTTATCGCGAATAGTTCCAGATAATCTGCCCTCATGTCAATCCACAAATTTTATTTTTCTATATAAGGCATTGTGGCCGAGTGGTTAAGGCGACGCACTCGAATAATTTCGAGCTCATGCGTTGGGATTTCCCGCGCAGGTTCGAATCCTGCTGATGTCGATATTTTTTTCTCAAATCTCTCTTTTTGGCTGGACACGATACCACTACACCCAGTATAGTGACACCAGTGACACCAGTATAGTCGAGAGCCAAACTAGAATAAAAATTGAGGTCCAAACTTATATTTTTTGATAATCAGCTAATTAAATTTGTCATTGGAATAGAACTTGCCTAAGCAATACTATCGAGTGCTTGTATGCAGTACATAATGTGAAACTAACACACAGAAACCAAGTATAACCTTTTGATAGCTACTAGATCTCAATTAAAGTAGTAAATAAAATATAGTCTGTATAATGGATTGCGTATATGAGAATATAAGGTCACGTGATATGGGTCCTTCATCCACACTTATACATCCAACCCAAGGTCAACCCAACAAAGAAGTCAAAGTAGTCAAAGTGATCGAAATGTGTTCAAAACCAATACTAGACCCTTACACCAAAAAAAAATACCTATAATCACCCAAAAAATATTCATGTCAATTTATATTAGTACTTTACTAACTCTCCTATAATTATGTCTCATTATCGCACTCTACCAAAATAATGCGAACAAAAGACCACACCCAGAATCACTACCCCCTGCAACTCCTCTCTACAACTCCTCTCTACAACTTCCCCCTCCCCCCACAAAATTTCCCCACAAATGTTAGAAATAATTCTACAAGCACTAGAATCGAATATTTAGTTTCAATGGATTCTACTAACCAAGACAGAGTCTAGACTCAATTTCCAACTAGGCTCTAGGCATGAGGTATGTCTAGCCAGAGAGAACTCCTGATAAGGACATCTCCGGGCCAATGTGAACATTCCAACGTTACACATTTCAAAGGCCAGCTGTTTTAGGAAAGACCACAGGGGTTACCCGAAGCAGTGGCAAAAGTATATAAGAACTAGCAGGTTCGCCTGTTTAGATGAATTTCCCAGGGATCCATCTAAGGTATATTACAGTATTCGAACATACAATTGATATAACTTTGTTTAATAAGTCCCAACCCCTGCTTAAGTTCTAACAACAAATTCTCACCAATGAAACCAACCAATACAATCTGCCAATGAAATCTGCCAATTCTTGAATGATTCATTTCTTCACGGAAAAAAATTACAATAAAAATCAATGATCATAGAAGAAATTCTTATTCTACTGATTTATACTTCACAGTACTTTCCTCATATTACAGAGCATTGCGAATGTTATAGTTCGGTATAATTCAACTGGTTTTAGGTCTGGACGAATCTAGACAAAAAAAAAAGTGTAGAGACTCGAATTAAGACTGAATTGTCCAGAATTTCTTTTCTTTTTATTATACTTTCTTTTTTAGAGATTCATGGATTTTTGTGTTGGAGGAATGGGGACCCTCGGAATGGTCACGTGACATGCACACCCAAAAGTAGCCTTATTATAATAAGTCACACACACCAGATTCAAGGTTCTCATGACCAAGACATGTTCTTAAAACCTTCCAAAGTTGTTCTATGGCCTTGGTAAGAAAATTGATCTTTTTGTGGGGAGGATGAAACGACCTGAGTCAATAGGTCGGAACTGGATATAAGCCCCGGAACTGCTCTCCCAACCGAGGGTGCGTCAAAACTTCACCATTCGCACCCACTAAAACAGCACTCTTCACCACTCTCCACCACTCTCCACCACTCTCCACTACCATCATATACAACTACACATTCCACCATCAAATAGAACGATAAATTTTAGCTGAAATTATATGCCTGATCGGTCTATGTAGAAGCCCGGTTCTTCCCCAAGACTACTCCTCCACAGTCGTCTCTTTTCATCTTCGTTTCGACCATCAATATAAACATTTGGAATATCGATGATTTTTTTTTTTATCAAATGGTAAAGTCATATCACTGCTTTTAATGAATTCTATAGATCAATGAGTCAAATCATTGGATCAGTGAATCAATAACATTGATGGTCCAGATAAGTTTATGCATCTCGAAGACCTATCTTATATGCAGGTTTTGAGTTTTTATCTGATGTACGGGTTTCCAACAAGACATGATACCCTAATCTCTTCCTCAAGACTTCTATGAAGATTTCTTCAATCCAGCAGTTTATTCCCAAACATCCGTACCTCCCATCAAAAAATGAAATATTCCCACAAAAGTTTCTGATTCTTGGTATTTCTATCTATTTCCACCTCACTAAAAAGTCTAGCGAAACCACTGTTGAACAGGTGTGATTTGTAACATCTCGGATATGTCTATATGCAGTTTCCAGATGAAACAATAAGAGTGCCACGCGGAATTGGTCCAAGGAGGTATTGGTCCAAGGAGGTTTAAAGAATGAACGACAAAGAAAGTATGTCATGACATCTATCTTTGGAGATTTTAAGGAGTAACCACGTAATGCTCCAGAAAGGAAAAATATATATAAGGAGGTATTCATTGGAGGGAATGGCCTCCTTTTATAGTTTGTAGAGTGCGTATCCTGACACAAACGCACAGCATTAAGGGGCTTGCAGATGGCTGCGAAAACGTACCCTCACTAATATATAAAGCCAAGATGTGCTTAGTTAAATGAAAGACAGTGATTTTCTAGTATTAGTTGAGCACAGCAATACAAAAAACTATTATGACTACTATATCTCTTGAATTACAAACTTTAATGGAAGAGCACTACACCCTGGTGCCAGTCTATCAAAAGGTTGTCAGCAATGCCCAACAACCACCTAGTACTCTAAAAGTACCAGTCTGTCTGTATCTATATTGCTCCACAACAAGTAGTAGTACTCTAGTAGTACTTTACTAGTCCTCTATTTGGTGGAGAGTATGGTAGAGTAGAGTAGAGTAGAGTAGAGTAGAGTAGAGTAGAGTAGAGTAGAGTAGAGTAGAGTAGAGTAGAGTAGAGTAGAGTAGAGTAGAGTAGAGTAGAGTAGAGTAGAGTAGAGTAGAGTAGAGTAGAGTAGAGTAGAGTAGAGTAGAGTAGAGTAGAGTAGAGTAGAGTAGAGTAGAGTAGAGTAGAGTAGAGTAGAGTAGAGTAGAGTAGAGTAGAGTAGAGTAGAGTAGAGTAGAGTAGAGTAGAGTAGAGTAGAGTAGAGTAGAGTAGAGTAGAGTAGAGTAGAGTAGAGTAGAGTAGAGTAGAGTAGAGTAGAGTAGAGTAGAGTAGAGTAGAGTAGAGTAGAGTAGAGTAGAGTAGAGTAGAGTAGAGTAGAGTAGAGTAGAGTAGAGTAGAGTAGAGTAGAGTAGAGTAGAGTAGAGTAGAGTAGAGTAGAGTAGAGTAGAGTAGAGTAGAGTAGAGTAGAGTAGAGTAGA
This sequence comes from Metschnikowia sp. 04-226.1, assembly GCA_002370245.1. NCBI lineage: Eukaryota > Fungi > Ascomycota > Pichiomycetes > Serinales > Metschnikowiaceae > Metschnikowia > Metschnikowia sp. 04-226.1. Next base: position 72,652 of record NLAD01000767.1, read on the forward strand.
GTAGAGTAGAGTAGAGTAGAGTAGAGTAGAGTAGAGTAGAGTAGAGTAGAGTAGAGTAGAGTAGAGTAGAGTAGAGTAGAGTAGAGTAGAGTAGAGTAGAGTAGAGTAGAGTAGAGTAGAGTAGAGTAGAGTAGAGTAGAGTAGAGTAGAGTAGAGTAGAGTAGAGTAGAGTAGAGTAGAGTAGAGTAGAGTAGAGTAGAGTAGAGTAGAGTAGAGTAGAGTAGAGTAGAGTAGAGTAGAGTAGAGTAGAGTAGAGTAGAGTAGAGTAGAGTAGAGTAGAGTAGAGTAGAGTAGAGTAGAGAGTAGAGTAATTGGAGAGTCAATACATAGGAAATAGAGAATGGTAGAGTATAATAAAGAGTATAATAAAGAGTATGGTAAGAGTATATTAGAGATACTGTTTTCTACGTTTTCGAGTCTGATGGTGAATGAGTTCCATGGCAGTGACTAAGTGAAGGCAGTACCTTCCAAGTGGTCCTGACTATGCAACAACTTCTACTGCTACTACATGCAGTACCCTTGATTGAAGAGTATAGTGGAGTATAGTAGAGTGGAGTAGTATAGTATAGTGGAGTAAAAGATTAGGCTACCAATTAATTATTTCCTGTACCTGGTATTTTCTGTCCTCTCATTTACTCTCATACAGTTTACCTCTATACAGTTTACCTCTATACAGTTTACCTCTATACAGTTTACCTCTATACAATTTCTTCCATACAATTTCTTATATACACGCTATGGAGGATACTGGTGATGTGATGGTATTCTGTAGACCAGGAAAACCCAGGTATAAATTCTTGGCCCATTTCTCTTGTAAAGTTTTTTTTTTAATTGGAGGTTCATTGGTTACGTGCCCTGTTGGATACTCAAGTAAGTGTTGCGCGTTAACATACACGCTTTCGTAATCTGGCACGTGCGTCTCATTGGCTAACAACAACTCCTTTAAGTACTGAACTTCTGTACATCTCGTTGCATTACTTTTTTTTTTAACAACAAGTTGAGGCTTTTGAGTTGAGGCCTTTGAGTTGAGGCCTTTGAGTTGAGGCCTTTGAGTTGAGGCCTTTGAGGAGGCTTTTGAGGAGGTCTTTGGTTTTAAGCTGAAGCAGTGGGAGATAATGGAGGAATCTTGGAACCCTCGGAAATGATGGCAGAACACCCGTACACCCGGCTACCTCAGCAGAAAAAGGCCCAATGCAAAGCCACCTTTTCTCCATTATGGGTTAATAAAAATAATATTTCTGGAAAGCTTGAATTCCGGTCTTTATTACTCTTTTTTCCGGAATAAAAAATTTCCCTGTGTGAGTATTTACAGTGGTATGTCCATCCAGTTCCGGCCCTCTAGAACCGCACTTGGGCCCAGTTCCGAGGGTGGCAGATATCCATACCTTAGGTCCAATCATAAATCAACCAAACCAGATTTTCATTCATATCACTAATAGAATGGTAAACAGAATGGTAAACGGAATTTTCAACGGTATTCTGGCCCATCTTCCGTGGTATTTGGTAGTGTATCTAGAGTATCAGTCTAGTCTATATAAGTCTCATTTCCAACTAATCTTGGGAAATCCTTTTCTGGTAATCATAAGCTGAGCTAATTTTTTTATACTCTTCAAAACCCGAGCGGGAAACTCCTCGCTTTATATAGACCAATGTCTGGAACCTTCTTTTTGTGACATCCTTTCACAAACCTAAATTGCAGCCTTCCTGCCTAAACCCCTCATCTGGGTTACCTATATGAGATCTCATTGGATGTCCACACGATCTCCACCGGATTCACCGGATCATTGGATGTTTGTACCCGATAGAGGAATTATCGAAGTCCACTTTTTTTCATCTGCATCCTGCATAAGGAATCACTTGAGATAGCAATTCTTCTCACAGGTTCAATAGTAAGAGTAGAAGCTCCAATAAGTTTATATTAATCATTTGGTAGATTCTATAGATCATAGTAATTAGACAGAGAATTGTAGTATTTTTCATTATAAAAGTCCCTCTATAGTAGTTAATATGGAGTATACTTAAATACTAGTTCAAGTGGTACTCTAATGAATATGAAAGACATAATTGTATTGACTTAGCTAAATAAACTGGTTGGGGGTCCTGCATATAACAGCCACACCATGACTTCAACTTTCTTTTTCAAAAGCAAATTCCGTGTCTTTTTAACTCTAATGATCAATGAAACAATATAATAGAGGAGTGCAGTAGAGGGGTGGAGTAAGGAGTGGAGTAAGGAGTGGAGTAGAGGGGTGGAGTGTCTGATGGATGTGTCACGTGCGCGCATCTCTTCCTATCTAAACATCTACTACTCTTCCTATGCCCAGAGTCCGGACCAGCAAGAAACCTCCTGCAGACTATGACAAGGTCAAACCAACTCTCGATAAACTCCAGGGCCGTTTGAAAGAAGCACAGCAAAAATCACTTACTGTGGAGAACAAGCACTCATCGCTCTGGCCCATATATAGGCTTAACCACCAGATCTCCAAGTATGTTTATATGATGTACTATGAACGGAAAGCCATTTCCAAAGATCTTTACGAGTACTTGCTACGGCAAAAAATGGTGAATGGCGACTTGATTGCCAAGTGGAAGAAACAGGGGTACGAGAAGTTGTGCTGTGTGAATTGTATTGTGCAGAACGAGACCAATCATAATAGCACGTGTATTTGCCGGGTGCCCAAGAATGAGCTTAAGAATAGCAATGATGATGGGTGTATCACGTGTGGCTGCAGAGGGTGTTCCAGTAAAGACTAAGCAACATTAAAGTTAACAAATTAATTACATATAATACACAGGCACGTCCTCTGGACCGCAAGAAAACATTCCTTCCATAGATGCCTTCCGTAGAAATGAAATGGCCTAGCACAGACCAACATCTTCTTCCCACCTCTCAAACCTCTCCTCAACCTCTCCTCAACCTCTCTTCAATTTCTTCAATCTCTCCTCGTCTCTCATCCATCTTCCTCTTCCTCCCTTCCTCTTCATGCGCCAGCGCTGTCCTTGTCTTCGTCAGCCTTCTTTAGCTCGCAGAGCAAGTTGGCCTTGGACGATTTCATGTTGCCCGGATTGATGGTGACCGGATTGATGTGTCTGACTGGACTGGCTTGCTTGACTATTGGACTGTCGAAAGCCCGCATGATCATGTCATCATCATCGTACGAGTTCAACACCGCCCTGCCCGCAGCAAACGGCGAGTAGTTGAACTCCTCAAGGTATGACTGCGAGTGCCATAGTTTGTTGATCATGTTCCCGCTCATGGGCGTTCGCAAGAGTCTCATGGGCGTACGGCTGGTGGACTTGGGCGTTCGAGCTGTACCTGCAACTCGAGGCGTTCCGCTGTTGATCATCGATGGCTGCAACTGGGGAAGATGCTGTGTAGGCATTTTGCTCACCGATATCGTGGGCAACTGCACCAGCACGTTTGCTCCTGCACTCGATGCCAAGGCCCTGTTTTGTGCCGGCGTGAGAGGCTCGAGCAATGGCCCCGTGTCGAGTGGAGGAATAGGCAGCAATTCAAAGTTCAGACTGCAGCTGAAACTCAGCGTAAACGCAAGATTTTTGCCCGCCGTCATTGGCTTGTTTGGAGTCTCTGCAACAAATGAGACTTGGCACGGTGTGCGGAGAAGCGAAGCGTCCACGTCGGGCGCCGTATCGCTCGTGGTGTCGTTTTCTTTGTTGTCTTCCCAAAGCGACTCGCCCAAGTGGAGCTTATCGGCAAAATCCGTTTTCTTCTTGGTGTCATCGTCCGTTAAAGATGTGGGCGACAGTGGGAGCAGGTTGAGAGATGCGTTCTTGGCCAGAGCCAATTGGTCCATAACCTCGTGGTACAGACTCTTCTTATTGTTCTTGGCCTTGAGAAATATATCTTCACAGTCCAGCTCAATGCACCAGAAATGACCTTTTCCATCTTTAGACTTGGCGCCTTTAACAAACGCCTTGTTAAGCGAGAGGTTATGACGGATCAGGTTTTGCCAGCCCACATCTTCACGACGGTAATACTTGAACGTTTCAGAAATCCACATGTAGATCTGCGAAAGCGTCAACTGCTTATCTGGGTGGGAAAGAATGGACATGCCAATGAGCGTGGCATACGAATACGGCGGCTTCTCGGAGGAGCTGATGGAAAAGCCGGCGTCACGGGCATGGCGTGGTTTCTTTTGTTTCTTCTTCTTGGGCCCCATTTCCCTAGTGTTGGTTTCGATTGGGCCGAATCCCGAAAGGGGATCCGAATTGGGCATTAAAAAGGGCGAGTTTATTGAGCCCAGAACATACAGCCCATTAATCAAGTCACGGCCGCCAAACACGGGTTTTTGGAGTTGCTGGGGCCTCTGGGGAGACGAGAACGCAGGCGAAAGTAGGAGGTTCTGTGCAGACATGGGTCTGGTAGGCGATTCAAGGTTCTGGTGGTTTCTCTTCATGTAACCGGATTGTGGAGGCGTGGAGATTCTTCCGTGCTGGGTGAGAGGCGTGTCGATGGCACGAACCGGATGTCCAGACATACTAAGAGCGGCCTATTGTTTGTGGATTTCGAAAAAAGGATAACGCGTAGCACCAATCTAAATTTGGAGTGGGTTTCTAGATATGATGATGTGGTTCGTTTCGATTCAGGTCAGCGCGGGAAGGGATCTTTTTAACGAGCAAAATTCGTGGGAACTCAGGATAAAGCAAGGGGGATATGATGGTCACAGTAAGGCAAATGAAATAACAGCGAAGATAGCAAATAAAAATCAAAAAGGGAAAGTAGTCTGCAAGCGTAGGATTCACTGTGAAAAGAGGGAGCAATGAGGATAAGGGGGACTTTAAGAAGACGTGAAGGGGAGGAAACGCGGTGCGCCTTCTTTCCTGCACACTTTGCCCCGATGTAAATACGCGGATCGTGTCGGGGTGCACACAACATGCGGCTCATTCCCGTTTTCATCTATATTGCGGTCAGAATATTATCTCAGACTCTCGTCAGCTTGACGCGATTATCCTTAGCAGCCGTGCTAGGCCGACTCGCTCCCACAAAGTAGTGTGGAGGCCACCGGAGTTAATACTTGAGCAACATGTGGCAAATTTTATGATTTTTTGCTTCATTTTTTGATTTTCGAAAGCACCAGATCCAAAGCATAGATAATCGTTTCGATTACCTCAAATGAGTCCACAATGTGCAAAGCCTTGTTCTTAGAGGCTGTAAAAAATCCTATTGTTAGCATTGCTGTGAGAGAAGATTTCAATGCAAATCAGCAACCAGCAATTGCGGGGCGCTCAAGTTTGATCCCAACGGCGGACGGCGGAAATTAACCCGAAACGATTCTGCAGGTTCGAGAAGCAAAACGAAGCCGTTAGTTAGAGTCCAGGCCGCGACCCGAAAGGGCAAATGTGGGTGGCGTTTGCCGATGGGGCAGTGTCTTCAAACTCACGCCGCACATGCATAGAATATGCTTTAATTCCCTGCGGCGGTGTCAGAAGTAGGTGCAGTAAGGCCTGCACACAGTTATTGTTTCAGAAAAACGCGACTTTTGCGCGTGGCGACCTGATGATCTGTAATCAGGGTGGCTGCGGTTGCGCAACGTGACGACCGATCACGTGGTTGATTAGAGGGTGACCCTTTATCGTGCTGGTGATTGATCAGCTGATTGATCAGCCATAAAATATCCGCGTTATAGGCGTTTCAGCTTTGATAGAAAGGTACCACAAAAGGGGTGATGATCTGTCATAGCAACTGGTGATCATGATAAGTTCTTGGCCGAAGTTGCCAAAGATCAGCTGTTCAGTAGAACTGATTTGACTATTCGCATTAAGCATAGCCTGATGCTTACTTCTTAAATGAGAGCCAAATTTAAATGAGATCTCTCAAAGGCTCATCATGGCTTTTATATTGCACCGCAGAGACATGCTGCATAATATTTATGCGTTTTCAATGCGTTTGTGGTACAGCACTATCCGAAACAGGTTTCATAAAATCCCGCAATTTCTGGAATATATAAGAAGTAATATCCCGCTCAAAAATACTCCGAAAAATTAACATAAAAATTTATTTCAGAAATTAAAATGTATCATTGATTTCCTCATAGGGCCACTGACTTGCCTCTTGAACGCCTGCCATGAATTGGCTGCTATAGGCAACATAGCATACGGAGGGCAGAGTGCGGGTGCTACGTGCAGTACAACATGGATATCGAAGTGAGCACCTCCACCTCACACTCACCAGTTAGTCCCTCGCCACTTCCGCCCAGCTAATCAGACCAGCACAGGGGCCACAAACATACAGACATGGACGAAACCACTCGATCACTCCTACGGTTTGTGGTGCGCGGGTTCTACTCGCGCCCTTACATCCTCATCCTCGACGCCGTGCTTCTCCACTGGGTATTATCGGAGGACGACCTCATCTACCTTCTTGGAATCAATCGTAAGGAGTTGCGGTCGCTATGCAATCGGTTAGTGGATGACCGGCTCATGGCCAGCCATAACCAAAAAGAAGAGAATCCCCAGCAGCGGCTCACCAACAAGACATACTACTACATCCACATCACAGCGGCAATCGATTCCATCAAGTGGCGCATCCACTCGATCGTGTCGCAAATCAAGGATGAGATGTCGTCTTATGGTAACCCCCATGGGTACTTGTGCACGCGGTGTGGCAAGAAAATCAGCCAGTTGGATGCCATCTCGTTGCTAAGCGATGATCGCTCCAGCTTCATCTGTGATACATGTGGCGCCGTGTTGGTGGAGGATGACTCGCTGAAACAGGCCTCCATCAAGCAGGAGACCTTGGAAAAGCTCATGGTGCAGGTGGACCCGATCATTGGGTACTTGAAGAAGATTGACAATTCGGTGGTCGAGGACAATACGTTCGAGATGTCGTTGAACAAAGCCATTCCAGCACAGTCGGGTTCTTCGGCATCTTACACTCTTTCGCACCGGATCTCGGGCAAATCCAAGGCTCAAATGTCCCAGTCATTACAGAATGCAGCATCCAAGTCGAACGCCACCTTGCATGTGTCGATCACAGCCTCGGACGAGAACTACGAGAGAGAGCAGCAGGAGAAGGAGGAGAGACGCCAGAAGTTGGAACAAAATGCCTTGCCTTCATGGCACTCTTCTTCTACCATTGGACAAAATAACGCAGCTCCAGACCCTGAAGCGGATATCGTGGATGACGAACCTAGCAAAACCGAAGTCAAGACCGAAGAGAGCGATGCTGCTTTTGTACAGCCTTCAACTCTCACAGAGGCAGAACGGAAGGAGAAGGAACAGCAGGATGTGCTTGCAACATACTATGCAGATTTGGCAGAACGGGAGGCCCAGGAAGATGAAGATGACGATGAAGATGACGACGACGACAATTTCGATGATTTCGAGGATGTCTGAGCGAAGAAGAGATCAAAATGGTACAAATACTTCTTACAATTGTCCTCGAATCAAGTGTCCTAATCAATTGTCGTTCAGTAAATTCGCCGACTCAATACGAAGGCTAAAGTGAACAATTCAGTCAATCCGATCGGTTTGCTTCTTGGTGCAAAAAACAACTAAACTCATCATAGAGTTCTAATACTCTGTGTTTCAAATACAATTTTCATATTAAAGTCGTCTTACCTTCATTATAGATAATAGTAGTAAATTAAAGATAATAGCTATGGATGTAGATAGCGTGGTGTACGGGTGTCATGCACATGGCCGCGCGCGGGCCGGTTAACATAACTTCGTTTCACATTTTTCACTGTTCTCGTTATCTCCAGATGCCAGACAACAAGGTACGTTAAGCCAGGGAAGAACTCGGTGTATGCGGGAAAACCAATTCGAGCAGTTCGGCTAGACTTACCCCTTTCGGCAATGTTCCTGATTCAGGTCTGCAACAGATCATCAGGTGCAGTTCCACATAAGAGCATGACTCTTACATGGATCCACCAATTGAGATTGCATTGATATCACGAGACCAGTTCCCTTCACAGTTCTTACTGCAACAGTTTTCACTGCAACTGCTATTGCATGGCCTGCATACTAACCTCAGACCGATCCTTTCAAATCCTTTATTGCTGGAGGAACGGCAGGTGCCATAGAAGGCGTGGTCACGTACCCGTTTGAGTTTGCCAAAACTCGGCTCCAACTCAAAACCTCCGGGACGTCCCGAAATCCGCTCGTGCTTATCTTCAATGTGGCTAAAACCCAGGGTGTTTCGGCCTTATATGTAGGCTGTCCAGCCTTTGTGATAGGCAACACGGCCAAAGCCTCGGTTAGGTTCTTTGGCTTTGATACCTTCAAGAGTCTCTTGGCTGACCGAAACGGGAAGTTGTCTGGACCCCGGGGTGTGTTGGCCGGCTTGGGTGCAGGACTTCTTGAGTCTGTGGTGGCCGTGACTCCCTCCGAAGCCATCAAAACCGCTCTCATTGACGATAAACAGAGCGTCAAACCCAAGTACCAAAACGGGCTTGCTTCGGGAACCGTCAAGTTGGTCCGTGAGTTAGGTTTCCGGGGCTTATATGCTGGCGTGGTGCCTGTTTCTTTAAGACAAGCATCCAATTCGGCAGTCCGATTGGGAGCTTATAACTCCATCAAGACTTTAGTGCAGCAGACCACCAACACCAAGCCAACGGACCCCTTATCGTCCACGGCCACTTTTGCTGTGGGTGCTTTGGCTGGAACAATCACCGTGTACACCACAATGCCAATCGACACGGTGAAGACCAGAATGCAAGCTCTTGGCGCAGAAAAAGTGTATTCGTCCACAATCAATTGCTTTGCCAAGATATTCAAGGAGGAGGGCTTGTTGACCTTCTGGAAGGGAGCCACTCCAAGACTCGGACGGTTGGTTTTGAGTGGAGGGATTGTCTTCACAATTTATGAGAAGATGCTCGTTCTTCTTGGCTGAGCCGAATCATTCAGAAACAATATAGACAGTTTCGGGTAATTAGACAGTTCAGGTGCTCAAGGCTGAGTATGCCTAGTCTTAGACAGGAAACCACAGGTCCATAACAACATAATCACTGTAATCACTTTTTCGCCAGTATCTTCCAGTCACAGATAATTAAGACGGGGTCTCGTCCATGACCAGGGTTGTGGAGTAGGTGGTCTGCTCAGCCTGCGGAGCCAACATCTGCTTTTCCTCCCGTTTTATATTCCAAAAGTCCACCAAAGATTTGATAATGATAAAGCCACCAAACGCAATAAGGCCATAAGCCATATACGGAGCGTCGTTCTCCATACTAAGTTCATCCAGGTTCTGAATAAACCCCAGCAGGTATGTATCCACCTTATTTCCCGAACTAATCGACAGAGACTTCAGGATATCAAACAGATTTGGATTGTTCGGCTGGTAGCGTGTTGGTATGAGATCAGGCCGGCCAAAGTTGGCTGGCACAAGGCCCCAGCCATACATGATCAAAGTAATTCCAAGGCCAATCCGGGTGCCTTGTTTAGCAGCATGGGAAGTGTGAAGCAAGTAGCAAAGGATGAACCCCACCAATTGGAAAGCAACAGTCACCAAAATGTTCCAAATGAAGTTGGCCAAGTTCCCCACGGGCAAGCCCTTGACAAACACCTCATCCTCGTACATCGGGCTGATCATCGTGGCCTCCCAGTATTCAGGGGATGAGTCGGTGGCGGCCTCCTCGTATGTGGGAGGGAACTGTTCGTCGCTTGCTCTAGTGGCCTCCGTGTCCGGTTTGGCCGTGAGGTTCCGGAACACACCATCGGTGCCTTGGCCCACAAGACGGCCTGTAGGAAGGGCCTGGCGCCGGGCCGGGTCTAGACCATTATGGAGAAGCTCGTAAGTTTGTTTGAAAGGAATAAGGTGGTTCACGGCGTTAAGCACACGTTGTTTTGTGGAGATTCTTATAGGGGCTGAGTTGTCCTGGCCTTCCAAATCAGACGAGTTTGCACCATCTAAACCGCCGGAAAGTAGGGTGGAAGAAGTGCCCTCGTTGAATGTCTCTTGGTGGCTGGCGGCTGCGTGGTTGTCATGAAGGGCTTGGGTATCATGAAGGCTCTGGCTATGATTTTGAAGATGGTTTTGGCTGTGATTGTGACTGCTACGATAGGGACTTAACTGGCCATCTGGGATTTGTTCGGACGACAGGAGATACTCTTCGGAGTTATCGGCAGACTCTGACTCTGAATCCAGCAAGCTAGGCTCGGTCTCCACCCTGGCATATTTTCCACGGGAACTCATTGGTGACTAAAGAAGAAGAAGGAGGCGTGGCTGGGTGCGACTAGTTTTAAAGGTGCGGTAGGTAGCCGGGGTTATGTGCAGGAGCACTCATTTCAACGCGCTGTTTGGTGGCTGCGAATCCATCAGTTGATCAGATAAGTGAGGTAGTGAGTGATGAGATTGAAGATAAACAGAACACCAAGGTTAGGCACTGGATGCAGGAATCTAACATGAAACACACATGCATGCATGATGCATGATGCATGAAACATGAAACATTTCTGAAACACCAACATCTCACGTGAACCACCCTGATTTCTGTGCCAAGTATTACGAGAGTGAACATGGACTTGAACAACTAGATGAATTTGACATGCATAAATAAAAGTTTTTCCCAATTTTAATGCGTGTTTCAGAATTATGCAAGTTGATATCCTCTGTTTCATGTGGGAATGTGCTGGTTGGAATGCACTGTGACAGTCGTAGATTAAGGCTCAACAGTTCAATCCAGTGAGTAGTGAACGGGTGTTTCGGAGCACAATTTTAGCTATATAAATCCTGTATATATCTTATAGACAAATAATTAAAAAAAGGAAGAAAAAGACTTTAATATGATTGGATGCTGAAATTAGTCGAGCCGGTAGTCGGTGCTAATTGGTATAACACTGCGCGGTCACGTGCGCACCACAGTCAACATATAAACCCTATATCAATTCGTGCCCCAGAAACAAAAACAAAAATTAGAACTTGAGATATTTTGGGATTTAAATTGAGCAAAAAGATTGCAGCACCACAATTTCACACATGGTCTCCCACTGCATTACTCACTGTGGCCCTAAGTGGCTTGACTAACGTTGATCGGACGGGAAACAGTATTTTCCACTTGGTATGGCCGCAACCGAAATTGATGGATTTTATCTAGAACTTGGGATTTATAAACAAAGTTATATACAGAAGGAGTGAATGAATTGTAATGAAAAGTGACGATAATTTTGAGTATGGGATTTGGGAGTACCCTCGGAATGGTCACGTGATACAAGTATGCACAACTATTCTTTCCCGTAACAACACGAAGAACCCCAATTGAGAGTTCCCAAGAAGACATGTTGGTGGCGAAACTGTAAGAAACTCAATACTGTCTAAGATTTTGAAAATTATGTTTTTGTGTGGAGGATGAAACAACCTGAGTCAATAGGTCGGAACTGGATATAAGCCCCGGAACTGGATATAAGCCCCGGAACTGTTTATAAGCCCCGGAACTGCCTGACGTACGTTGTTATATACAAAAAAAAATTATGACGTCATTCTAAGTAGTTCTGCATTCTTTCAAGTTTCGTCAAAAACATATCTTCAGAAGAACTTCTAGTTTAAAGTGTGTGAAGAATTAAAGGGAAGCTCCATTAGACCGGGGCATGTCACGTGACATTTCCGAGGTCACATAAAAGCCCATTATTTCTAAACAATACAATTGTAATTATAATGTAGATCAGTAAAGCCTAGTCCATATCATATCAGAATAGAATTTAGTACAGTCCAGTACCTACTAATAGAGTAATTTAGAATAGGAACCGATATAGTTAGAGTATATAGAAGTTGTGTGTATGGAAGCGTCCTGCATACAGTGCCATCACACCGATGTTACACAGTCAGATTAAACAAGCAACTCTCACCAATTGAACCCACAAAAAAATAAAGATGACTAAACCTAGCAAATACCAATTATCAATAATGCTTTATAATGTGCTTTATAATGTGGTACATTCTGTGGTAGCTTGAGTTGTATCAGGTTTGTTGTAAAATGTGATGGCTGATTTCCTGCACATGCCGTGCCACGTTCAATGCTCGGTGCACGTGTGCCTCATCGGGTAATAAATGCAGGACCCAGTTTCGCACCCACATGGCCCACGCGTGCTATAATTATCCCGTGACTAATTATGCCTACGCATATATAACAGTCGGCTAACTTCCCCTTATGGAGTTTCAAATGTCAACACATACTATTCCACAAATCAAAAGTTCTGTTCATCATATTTAATCATTGTGATTTCCACTTCACCGTCTGTCACTGTCAGTCATTTTTACTATCGCTATTACTGCACAGCCCGCCATTGTTACTATCATTATCACTGCACTGCCCGCCATTGTTACAATTACACAGCCCCCCATCTACTAATCCTGACCTGGCTTTACACAAAATAAATTTTTACATATGAAACTCTTTACTTTACTACCCGTGGCTTCGGCATTGAACATTCTATTATCATCCACAGATTCCTGGGTCGCCAGCAATGTGCGCTACTTATACCCAGCGCTCACAGCCGCAGGTCACGATGTGGTGTACGTGGGCCCCCTCAATTACCTAGATCCCGAGGCGTTCGAACATGACTATGAAAATTATGAAAGTTATGAAAATTATGAAAGTTATGAAAATTATGAAAATTATGAAAACAACAATGATGAAAATGACGAAAATGATGTTGGTGGTGATCACAAGAGACTGGACACCCATTTGTCTGGCGACTTCAACCATTTATCCGAGCCAAACCAGGAGTACTATAAGAATATCCGCAAACGGAACGTAGTGCCCCGTGGAGCCAAAAATACCATGTCCAAAAAAGATCTCCAGGAGTTCGACCACTTGTACTCGGCCCAAAAAGATACGCTTATCAACACCCATTCCTACGGGCAGGACCCATTGAATGAGTATTTCTGGTACGTGGACTCCAACCCACTTGTGGCTTTGGCCGTGGCCTTCGATCACATTTTGCCCACCCACTATGAAGATTTTGTTCCCGATTTGGTGCTTCTAGGCCCCAACGAGGGCTTGCACCTTACACCCGATGACTTGCTGCACTCATCTGGATTCAAGACCGAGGACTTGATGGCTCTGAGTGACTGCGTGCACGCTATGCGTCTTTTGGCCCAGTTCCATAGCCTCCCGGTGGTTTCTGTTTCCGTGGAAGACCGTCTGCATGTGTACTATGAGAACGAGGACTTGTTTAATGTGGAAGAGACGTACCAGCGGTCTTTCAAGCGCAACACCATCTCCAAGAACATTGAGTTTGTCAATAACCGTGTTTTGGCCTTGGTGGAGTCGGTCTCAGGGAAATTGACCCCCAACTTGGCTTTGAACGTGAACTTCCCCTCCATCAACCTGCCACTGTCCATTTGCTTCACCCATGGGGCTTTGGGTCCACAGTTTGTGCAAGTGGTCAAGCAAGAAAAAACCAAGGCCACTCTTTTGGGTAAGGTGTTTTCCGTGCCTCAATTCACCATCATCAAAGATTCCGTCAACTACATTGGCTCCAAACACTGGAAAACCTCCGATGCCTTGGCCCATGCACACGAGATCCTGGAGGTCGAGGTGTTGCGGCTCCTGCCATTGTTTGAAGAATCTTTGGCCGACTCCAAATATCCTGGCGAACATGGAGAAGATATCCGGAATGTTGCAGAAGCCCGGGCCTTGGAACGCTGTGAAATCGCCGTTTCTGTCTGTGATATCACTCAGGGCAACAACTTGGCCAAGCCTGCATTATACCCCACCACCTAAGACTTAATGCCCACCAATTATGAAACCAACATCTAGGACTAGATCTAATACACCAACTTAAGGATACAAGGTAACATTTTTTACTATAGCTATTGTGCAGTAGTGTATGCAGGATTCAGGATAAAGGGTATCAACACTACTTTTCCTTACCCTCTACACTAAATCAACCAAACTTATATACTTCTCGAATGTAAGGAGAGCCAGTAATTATCCAAAAATGTTAAAGATGTTTTTTGTGGGGAAAACCGGATGAGTCCATTGGTCGGAACTGCTGATTTCCGACCACCGAGGTTGCAAAAAACATGTGCATATCACGTGCGGATCACGTGCCATATCAATATCCATCGTAGCGGTCTACACACCCCAGATATAATGTTCCATTTACTGTATGTCCGCCTTACCGTTTAGTAGAGCCTATAAATACCCATAATGTTCGAAAAAAAGTTTTTGTGGGGAGGATGAAACGACCTGAGTCAATAGGTCGGAACTGGATATAAGCCCCGGAACTGCCCATTCCGACCATGCACCACCCCCTCGGTACTTAGAAACCAGTCTCTGGATTAAGCACTAAATGTCTGGATAAGTAATTAAGGAAATTTGCATTGACCAATCATGTCTTTAGCATGGAGTTTTGAAAAATGTGTCCATCTACTAATTACTACTACTGACTGCTACTATGCACTACTCCATTATATCCACTACCACACTTCTATACCGTACTATTAACATTAACTTAACGTCTGATTAGTAGTAGTGGACTGTATTTTACTGATGTTGTCTTCTCTACTACTTATAGTACTTAGTACAGTGGTACTGCATACAATGACTATTCATTGGTACTACTTACAACTACCACCTTTGACTACTACTTCCTTTGACTACCACTTTTATTAACCCGTACATCTCTAAGCTAGGCCTTTGTATATCCGTGTTCAAGAAAATGGATAGGTTGTGTGTGTGTGTCGGTGGGTGGGTGCAGGATGTTGCAGGTTCACGTGACAGATAACAATCCGTGCTGCCTTTTTTGGCGACGCACCTGCACGTCTAATCACCACAAGCTTCAACTCCCACCGGAACAACGATCAACTCCAAGGGCGGACCACTGTCTCCCGACCATAGATCCACATCCTACTATCTACTACAATCTTTTCTCATCCACCAAGTCATACCATCTCATTCCGTCTTCCATACTTATCAGCATATCGCATCCAATCAACTAGCATAACTAACAGTGAGTCACTAGCCCACTTCCATTCATCCATTCATCCATTCATCCATTCATCCATTCATCCATTCATCCATTCATCCATTCATCCATTCATCCATTCGTCCATTCGTCTATTCATCCACTCATCTACTCATCCATTCATCAACTCATCTACCGGTTATTGACTACTCTGTCTACCATCTAATTTCTTCGACTTATTAATCACTGGATGGCGGAACCAAGAAAACTAGGTACACTCTCGTGTATCTCGCTAATCACCAATAAGATGATTGGAACGGGGCTCTTCAGTACCCCAGCCATTATCTTCAAGTACTGCAGCGGCCACGTGCCGTTGTTCTTGGCATTGTGGCTTCTAGGAGCAGTGATCATCCTCTCCGGTCTCCTCATATACTTGGAATATGCTCTCAATCTACCGTTCAAAAACGGAGGCGAGAAGAATTACTTGCTCCGAGCATTTCGCCGGCCCAAGGGGCTTATCGGCTGCATTTACCTGTTTCAGATGGTGTTTTTGGGCTTCAGTTCGGGCAACTCCTTTGCCTTTGGTAAGTACATTTGGTTTGCCATAGCTGGCTCTGCCGCCGAGGACGATGCGTGGCCGCTGAAGGCTATTGGCGTGGCGTGTATCACGTTTTGCATCTGGCTTCATATCAAGTACCCGAAAAAGGGCACTTCCTTGTTTAATTTCTTGGGCATGTTCAAGATTGTCATATTGTTTATGATCGTGGCCATTGGATTCTTGGTGGGAATCGGCGTGGTCACGGTTCCTGATCCCACATTATTGGACTCTTTTTCAGAAAATGGGATTTCATGCCTTACAGGAAATACAGAGAATGTGTCTGATTCCCCAGTTATAGACCCCTACTCGGTATCGGTGGCACTTCTCCAGGTGATTTACTCGTTTAAAGGATGGGAAAACGCCAACTACGTGCTTTCGGAGCTCAAAGACCCCTATACTGCACTCACCATCACGGCCCCATTGTCGGTGCTTTTGGTGACCGTGCTCTACTTCTTGGTGGTGGTCAGCTACTTAGTGGTGATCCCCCAGAAGGAGTTTCTTTCCAGTGGAGTATTGGTGGCAGGTATCTTTTTCAATAAAGTGTTTGGAGAGTCGCTCACGGCCCGCGTGTTGCCGGTGCTCATTTCGTTGCTGACCCTAGGAAACGTGATGGTGGTATCGTATGCCCATTCCAGAGTCAACCAGGAATTGGCCAATGAAAACTACTTGCCGTTTTCCAAATACTTCCGCAACTTGAACCATTCGCTTCTTCTCCATTGGGCCATCTCTGTGATTGTTCTCGTGGGACCTCCCAGCACCGAGATCTACGAGTTTGTGGTGAATCTCTACATATACCCGGGAACCTGGATCAACTTGATGTTGACGGGAGGACTCATTTACTTGAAGTTGAGTTCCACGGAAGACTGGGCTAACTATAAAAGTGTCGAGAGTCCCTCCCAACCACCATCCATCCAACCCCAAGTCACCTCCACTCCCTCCATTCCATCCACTCCTCCCAGTGCCTTCCCGAATTCCTTTGCTTCTGCTCCGTCTGGATCCCAGAATTCCACGGAAACATCTCGGTTACTCTTTCCCAAAAATGGCACGGAGTCTCCTTTATCTGACGACGAGTCAGACAGCTACATTGAATTCGACCTGCTTCTCTCACAGACGTCAGGCAGCAGGTGGCAGAAAAGTTTCTCCGCCCCATGGATCTGCATCTTCATTTTCCTCGCGGCCAATCTCTTCTTGGCGGTGTTTCCTTTCATCCCTCCTCCAACTTCCTACACACAGGGCTCCATTCCATACTGGTGCTTTCCGGTGGTGGGTACAGGCTGCTTGCTAGCAGGAGCCGTCTTTTTCTACACGAGAAGGTACTATAGTCAGATGAGAGGATTGGACCAGCCATTCTATGGAGAAGTATTTTTGACCTGATCAAAGGGACTGATGGAGGCCCAGGCTTCATAGACAGTCTCATTAAAACATAATGATTCGCTAATACATTTAATTTAATTAATTAGTAGGACTCATATAATTGAATTATAGAGTTACAAATTATTTTAGTAATAAATTCTATAGATTGGGGCCTCGGATTAATGCCTCGGTATGGTGGGGTATGTGCCTATATGCAGGAAAACGAGCATCCTTCATCAGCCTCCACACTCACTCACTCACTCACACTACCATATACTAAACTATACCCACACCAAAGCTTAAGTGTCGTTATTTATACCTCCTGATACACGAATAAATATGGAATCGTTGGGAAGTTCGGGCACGGAGTCGCTCTTATACAGCGACTACAAGTTGGCCCTCAAGCATTTCATTAATAAAGACTTTGAGAAGTCCTTTGTCATCACCAGCAAAGTGTACAGTGCCGCTGTCCGCAGCTTTGAAAAAGGCCAGATTCGTGAGAAAACGTTTGTCAAGATCGTCAGCTTGTACCTCACGGAAATCGGCATTCTCTTGCCGGCACATAGCACCGTTTTGGCCCATGACAGAGCCAGTATAGTCCAGGGTCTCCAGAACGACGTGTTGCTCCGGAAATTGCACGCTTTTTACGGCAACACCGCCAGCATCCCTCGGGAACTCCTCTATCAGATCTTCTTGGTGTATTATACGTGTCTGAGCTTGATTGGGGACTCCATAGTGGATAAGTTCAAGCTCACGTACCATAACCTCCAGACAGAGATCGAGGACCTTGGAAACGAACACGATGTATATTTCCAAAGGTGGATTGAGTTGTTCATCTTCAATGTTCTTCCCGATTCGGGCAATTTCGAAATGGCCTTTGCTATACTTGACAATGTGTTCCCCAATAACATTAGTGCCAAAAGCAAGCTCCAGCAGATCGAGAGCCGTAAGGCTGATGAGGCCAAATTGGCACAGGAAAATAAAAGTAAGGCCAAACAGGCCGAGGCTGACCGGCTTGCTCAGCAAAAAGCAAAGGAACTTCAACAGACGCAGGAAAAGAACCTAAAGTACATGTCGATGAAACAGATTCGAAACAAGCACGAGAGTGAAAATGCGAAAAGGGAAACACATGAGTCTAAAGAGGACAAGGTGGCTGTTTTGCTCCAGAAAGTCCAGTATTATTATGAGCTCATCAAGCGCACCATTGGAACCAATTCACCAATGATTCTATTGGTGCTTGTTGGATTTTTGGTGGCCACCAAGTTCCTTAGGGCCCGGAAATATAATTTGAGGGAAAAATTCAAGGAAACCATGGCCATGGCCTTCAAGGTCACATACTTGTGAGCACGTGAAACGTGATTCCAAGGATGAGAAGGACAAGAACCCGGAAATGTCAAGGTAGAGACGTAACTGCCTGGAAGGACTGTATGGATATATGGACGGGAAAAATGCAACTTGAAGTGGGTCAAAGAAAGAAAGGTAGGTCCATGGTGTTGTGTGCAGTGCTAGCAGTGGCCAGGGTCGGGGCTGTTTGAAACGACTGGTATGAAATTTGCGCCGTCGGCTCGGCCAGCTTGGTTTTCTCCTTCTTTTCAAGGTACTCTTGGACATTGGTATAGGCCGATTCGTGGAAGAGATCGCTGAGGTCTGCGGTGGTGGGTATAGCTCCGTCGCCCAAATTAGTCTTTTCCAACATATTAAAGGTGATCAAAGTACCGGGGTAGTTGGTGGAAATGATGTTCTTGCAAAGCAATTGAATGGAGAGAACGCCGGCGAAGTCCTCCATGATCTTGCATTTGGACAGAAGCTTGACTGCTTTAAAAATACGGATAAACGGCGAAAACGCCAAAACACAGAGCACCGTATCCTTGACGGGTACGTTTTCTCCCTCCACCTCTTTATACACCTCCAACTTCTGCAACATGGTACGGGCACGTGGGTACTCCAACTTCAGGTAGCCAATGGCACCTCTGGACACGAAATCCACGGCATTCTCGCCGCCGTCTTTCCGACAGTTGCTGATCTCCAAGTAGAGATCGTGTGTATCGAGGTTATCCAAATCCTGGAGCAAATTGACCAAGATATCACTTTGCAAGATGACCTCATAGTGTAAGGCCGAATGGTCTAGAACAAGACCACGGTCTTCGTCTGCAACCTCTGCCCCATAGGGGTATTCAAGCTCAAGATAAAAGGTAGAAAACTCAATCATCTCATTCATAAGTCTGTCTTCAAACTCCACTATTAATGGAGTGCCTGGACCCTCGTACCTCAAGTAGCACGTGACCTGGTCCCCCGAATTAAGTCCTTTTCCTTTCAAAGGTACGGCAGAAGCAGCAGCCGCAAAGGAATCGCTCAAAAGTTGAGCATCAATGCCGATTTCTGTTCTTTGGAGAATATCATTTCCATTCAGATTCGTTCCAATCAGATCAATTCCAATCAGATCAATTCCAATCAGATCAATTCCAATCAGATTATCTCCATTAAAATCACCAATATCACCAGTCCCATTTTGGTAACGAAAAGAAGAGAACATCGACAGATCTAGCGTCACGTGACAATTAAGAACATGATTATACTCTGAATAAAACGTTATGCCGCTCAGCGATACAATCATGAGCGCATGGCGATCCACAGCAGTGATGGAGGCTAAGACCTCGGCCAAATGTGCCACGTGAATGGTTGAAGCTGAAAACAGGACATGGGTAGAGTCACTATGCAGGAACACTAAACTATGAGGCCCATCATGGGTTTGAGTTGGCGTTTGGGGGGATGAAGGGACGAAGAGGGGCATCACCGTTGATAGAGGGACGCGAGTACGTGATAGTGTATGTGTATGTATATGCAGTACACCAAAAAGATAAAAGCGCACGTCAATATTTCTATAGTCTTTTTATTTTCTCAAGTCTTTCTTTTTTTTTATTTTCTCTAGTCTTTTTATTCATATTCTTTGGTTTATTTTGAATGATTCGATTTGATTGGATGTTTATTTTTTTCTTTTTTTCTTTTGTTTTTTTTTTTCTTTTTTCTTGACTTGTAATGGTTAGGTGTTCCTGGTGGCTAAGGTGGAGGTGATTGGGTTGTTCATGGGTCATGAGTATTCGCATTTTTTTTCATTTTTTGGCTATAAAAACGTCAAATGCGCGGTGCCATACTTTACATTCTCAACACTCATACACACTGAAATTTACTCTTCACTATTGTAAATTTCAAGATGTATCAGTAAAAAAGTAGATGTATTAGTAGATGTCAAGATGTATTAGTAGATGTCAAGATGTATTAGTAGATGTGTATATAACATGACTTGTATGCACCACTATACAAATACTAATATACAAGTCCTTCTACTAGTGCTATTTCTATATCCTACTTATAGAGTAGTTAGAAACTACAGAACATCCCAACTCCATACTATTTCTTGTTTTCTATTAACTAGTTTATATTCTACTGATTTACTGTACTACCGTTTACGGTTGAGGTCTATTTAGAGGAGTTGATGAGCTTGGTCTGGTCTTAATTAGAGGACTTAGAAGAGCTCATCCATGAAGTCTTGATTTAGAAGTTCGGAGGTTAAGTTTCTTTATTTTCTTCACTTTACTGGACTCGTTAGTCTTGTTTCCGAACTTTAGGCTCCAAATTTCAATTTTCCAGTCCCAGTTTCTTGTCCAGTTCCTTCCAGTACTCCAATCCTTTAAATCTCATGGAATTTAATGATTTAATTTTTTATATTTTTTCTTCAAATCTCTAAATCATACCCCAATATCCCATCTTTAATACTACACCTCACTCTTCTAGTGTACTGTATTAATATAAACTACTCATTTTGTTCTTAAGATAAAGTCTTTTTATTCTGACTTGTGTATCTATCTATCTATCTGAATATCAGAATGGTTATATGCAGGAACCACATCCATTCATCATCTAAAGATTATTATTCCAAGACTTTAAATAAGAAATCATAAATCATAGCGTTGACTATGATTGTTCATTTGGTGTTGAGTTGAGACCCAAGTTAAACCCGTGCACCAAATAGCATGTATATGCAGGAATTTGCACCCAAAGCACTCTTTCTAAATTATCTACACATTAAGCTCTGAATTAATATATAAAGTTTCAATTTAATTAATCCCCACTATAATAACATATAAGATCTTCCATCTCTAGGGAATAAGTGAATCTGCACAGAGAAAGAGAGATATACATCACAAGTCACAAGTCACAAATCTACTATCACTGCATCTCCATCAGCATTGCAGGTCACGAGAACCCATGCATTGAACCATCTTTTTTTGTTTCAGATTATTGTGATTATATCAAAATTAATTATAAATATCTGGAATATTCAAATCCTCAAGAACCAATTCAGTTATGGTGTCTGACAAAACAATAACAAAACAACCAATCAGACGTACTGGTGAATGATGATTTGAGCCAAATTTTGTAGACCATGTAAAGTTTTTTTTATTTTATTTTATTTTATTTTTATTTTTTTATTATTTTATTTTCATTTTCTTATGTTTGTGCTATACACAACCAAAGTTGGGTTTGTACACTGGACGTGCTCTATAAATCTGTCTTGTTCCCTCACCAATTTGAGCCCACTTTTTTTTCACCAACTCTTAATTCCAGAATTATACAAACTAAACTAAAGTTTTGCTCCCCAGACTCTAACTCTCAAACTAAAACCCCTAGCTTTTGATCTTAGACTCTGATTCCCGACTCCGAATCAGACTTAAACTCTAGATTCCATACCTCCTAAACTCTACAATCCAAACCTCTTTAACTTTACAATCCAAACCTATTTAACTCTTTGCTATGCCTGATCTTAACCCCACTAAATTTGCTGACGAGCTTTTCGACTTCGACTCTGCAATGGATATCGATTTCCCTCCAAATTTGGCTAAACCTGGCTTGAATCCCCAAATCAATGGCACATGGATACCCTTTTACACTGTTCCAAGCCCTATCAACCACTCGGGATTCAACCAATTGAGCTGGACAATAAAGCAGACATTTCCTCTAATTGAACTTTATTACCCAGCTGAAATTGACCCAGCTGAAATTAACCCAGCTGAAATTGACCCAGCTGAAATTAACCCCGATTACACTGACCCAGAAATCTCCAAGGTGACTGAGCCTTCATTTGCTATGGATACTATGACCGATTTCTTGGATATCACCAACGACTCGAGTCTTCACTCAATGATGGTCGATAGTCCTTTGGTTGGAGAGATGGACCTGTTTATGGATTTGATGTCCTCTCAAAAGGGGTTTCTCTTGGAAGTGGCCATGGACTCTACTCTTGAAATGTCTACTCAGTTTGACGAGGAAAGTAAACAGAATGGAGCCATCATTTCTGGTGCACTGCCCTTAGACCTTTCAAACTCATGTTCCAAATCGTGGGACTTCCCTGAAGAAACTGGATGTGTTCAAAGTCCAGTTCAGAAATTTGAAGGGGTCCTGACGTTTGGACATAAGTGCAAACCATGTTCCCATTGCACCTCTCCCAAACTGGGTACTACTCCTAGAGCATCCTTCAATTCTGGAGTCGAAGAAAAAGATAGTGGTGCTCAATACCCTACTCCAGACCCTACTCCAGACCCAAATCCTGGGCCTGAATACGAGTTTCTGTCCAAAGACAACGACAACTCTAAAAATTGTCCAGTAGTAGATGGACATTCGGCCAATGAAGCATATAAAGCTGCTGAATTACACACCAATCACCGCTACAGAAAGTTTGTAAGTGAAATTACCAATGCCCAAGAAAATGGCACTCTCAAGCAAAGCTCCCCACGGAAACCTTCCACCCAACAGTTGATGACAGGTGGCATACCAAGGGACCTGTCTAATAGCCATGGAGGTTTATTTAACCCAAACAAAAATACATCTGAAATGGACTGGAAGTATAATCACACGGACCAAAACTGGGACATATCACCTAATAATTTTGGCATCGTGCCCAACGTCCCTGAAACCTATGACACTGTGATGGAAGAGTGCGAGGCCGATGTCTTTTCCAGCGCGCACTTTTTGCACCCATCAAACGTGCAACCATACTGCGACTCCTACGAGAACCATCTCTCTGAATGTTCCCATCCATTCTACCAACCAGGACCAAAAGCCACAGAAGTCTGTCGGGGAATAAATTCTTCCCGAGCACATCTAGAGGCGTGTGCTCCTCAAAGGCCCAATCCATTTAAACTTCCATGCTCCAATGCATATGACTATAGTCCCTTTTCAGCTCAGAAAGGGCCAGTTCCAGAATCCAACAGAGCCCAGACGTATGGAATTCCAGCCCAAATATTTGGAATTTTAGTCCAAGATACTCCAGATATCCAAACAGTGCCTACTAAATTCAGAAAAGCTTCCTGTTTTATTGAATCCCGAAACGTCAATCTACAAAACTGCCAATACTTGGACTCCAATGCTTACAAAGGCCAGTACCTGGACCCAAACAACAGAAACTCAATTCCTTCCAATGATAATTGGGTCTCGGCTACAAATATGAATCACATCCAAAAAGAACCAAGCCTAAGCCTTCAAAGCGCCTCAATGGCCACTTACCAACGATCATTGGATGATCTCTCTTCAGCAAGAAACTCACTGCTACAAAAGGGACAACCATTAGATTTCTCAAACAATCAACAGCTCAAAGAAATGGAGCAGTTTGCTTCTGATTTTGAGTGTGAATTGAAGAAGCAATTTTGGGTCCATAATCAAGCAGCTACCCAGACTAGTCTAACCTTTTCAAAACCAACAAGAAGAGGTAATAGATTTAACCCAAAATGTCAGAATACTTGCCGAGTCTCCCAACAAAGAAAAAGAAAAGTCACAGGGACTCAATCTAGGCGTCGACAAGGCATCAAGGCTCATTTGGGTAATTTGACTAAAGACAAAATTGACCAAACAGTCCAGGAACCAGTCCAAATTCAAATTCATGAAGCACCTCTGATTCAAATTCATGAACCAGGTCAGATTCAAATTCATAAACCATGTCAGATTCAAATTCATAAACCAGACCTAATTGGAGTTCCGGGAAAAAACCCAGAGACCAAAGAGAAGATACTGAGAAGAATAAAAACTCAGTTCAAGTATGAAGGAGTCCAAGTGTCCCAGAAAGTCATACACACTCCTCGGTTACAGAACTTGGCCAGCAACAAAGAAACCCAGTGGTATAAAAACCAACTCATCCGGCTCAATGGTTCAGGAGTTTGTCCTATAATAAGAACAAGGTACCAGCGTCACAGTTTGGCCGAGCTCCAGAAACTTCACAAGAATGTGGTATACGAGAAGAACGATGGGTATGGATGCAGTCGGCCATACCAACAAGAATTCAACCGTATTGAGTTGGATACAGAAACTGGGAATTTGAAGTTGGAGACCCGGAGTGCCTTATGTGGCTATTGTGAAGAAATCAATTTCTTCGAGTTGAAGAATTCTCGTTACTCACACCACATGAATTATACTCATGGCATTTACTCAGACAATTATTTGACGCCCAATCCTTTATACAGTGGGAAGTATAAGGTGTGGAAGAAAGCATCGGCCAAGAGAAAGACCCAACCTCGGATCAGAAACCGTGAAGGGGTGGTTTGTCCAGCATGTTATGAAGTGGTGGAGGTGCAGTGCCGGTCATCGACTCTGGAGAAGAAGCCTCTAGCGAGTTACTTGAGGCATTTTAAAGATCATCACCGGATGGATAAACGGAGAGAAGCATTTTTCGATGCCCTAGCATAGTTAGCTTTAAACTGCATATTGCTTAGTATTTTGGATTTGTAGAGAAACTAGGGACTGACTAAACCATGGGTCTTGTAAGCGTCGATTGATGTAAAGAATGGGGTTTATTCTTAATTGTAGTCTTAATTGTAGTCTTAATTGTAGCCTTTGGGAACGTCCTTTTTATTCCCCTTTGACATATAATTGTACAGAGGATTAATACACTCGACATGGGCCGAGGCTAGAAAAAGTAGCTCCAAATTTCAGTTCTTGACGAATCTATAACTGATAATCAGAGCTTCTTGGTACCATAATTCCAAAAAAAAAAAAAAAAAAAAAAAAAAAAAAAAAACAAAAAAAAAAAGAAAAAAATAACAAACCAATGGGCCAAAAATGAAATCCATGAATTTGTGGACAATATTGCGGTACTTTCCTTGGCGGTATTGAAAGGGATGGATGTTTAAAGGCTTTCCTCTTATATAATCAGGGGGAAATCATCAAAGGTTTAACCAGATTGGTTGATTACCCCATGAACCCCACGTTCATTATGCACACTTCACTTCAATGAAAGGAGTCCACATTTTTTCCAGCATAGAACCTCCCAAAAATAAAAACTATAAACAGAAAGAAAAAAAAAAACAAGTGGATAGGTTCACTGGTTTTGAGACTGCGATACATGTAGGCATCGCCGCGCACTATTATATCCTTAAGCTCCTTAAGTACAGGACTACAACTATAGAATTAGGACTGGACCTAGAACCAGAACCAGAACTAAAACCGTCACTAGGACGGAGAGTAAAAAAACAATACTCCAAAAAAGGTTTATTTTCTTTTACTGAGTATGAGTAGGAATATACAGGATTATCACTAGGTCATGACTAGGACGACCAAAGGTTGAGGGTATTGACTTCTGAGTACTGAGTACTGTAGACAATAGTAGTGTTGGATATGTTAAAGGAGCTGGAGGAAGAACAAAAAAAATTCTTTTTATTAGCACCCATATACTATACTATACTATACTATACTATACTATACTATACTATACTATACTATACTATACTATACTACACCTTTATTTATAATATTTTCTGGAATGGAAATTCCAAAGTGTTTCCTATAGTTCCAGTAAAACACACTAAATAATACTCACTATTATGTACTCTACAGTATTATGACCATTCGATACTGTTACCTTTCATGATGTATTATAGATTATTAATGGACCATGGAATTAAAGAACTTCATGATTCTACTCCATAATCTCCATCTTCGACCATACACTTCTGACTATCCTCCATGAGTTTATCATATTTTTTTATAAAAGAGCCGTAGGTAGTTACTTAGCATAGTAAGATCTTAGGGGTGTACGGGTTTGGCGTTGGTGGAGAAGAGTATGAAATGAGAATGAGAAGAGAATGAGAATGAGAAGAGAATGAGCATGAGAAAATGGGTGCGAAAAAAAGAGACTTATTATTAGTGCACTGCCATCAGTGCGACTGCGACTGCGACTGCGACTGCGACTGCGACTGCACCACTCACCATACAAATAATTAACCAAGTACATGACTGTGTACACAGGAATAAGTATAGTAGTTATTATGTTAGATAACAAATCAGTATACCAATAAAGTATAATTGGTTTTCTGCCATTTTTTTTTTTATTTTTCATACTACATTTTATAGAGGTTCTGAGCCCACATGGCCTAGCAGCACTCAACTACTAATTTGTTGTTTTCCGTTTAGATAGAAATGTTTATAATGGAATATTACTAAATTACAGTAAAATTTCCAATCTTACATGAAATATACTCATATAATGTATTCATTATTTTCTGTCTAGTAGCACTTAAAAAGTGACCAAAAGTAACCAAAAGTAACCAAAAGTGACCAAAAGTAACCAAAAGTGACCAAAAGTAACCATGAGTCACACCAAAGTCTTGAAAATCCTCAAGCTCAAGAAGACTATTAAAGTCCAAGAAGTGGCCATTAATTTCTTTTTCCTGTATAGACTTTAAACAACTGTGAATTTCATTAATTTTAAAGGTATATTACATCTTGGCGAGTTGTCTAATCTACTACTCCATACTACTGTAACAAGGAGTCGATAAGAAGTCGACAGGGAGTGGGAATTAAAAAAAGAGGAGCCAGAAATAGAACCAAATGTACTACTCTAATACTTTACTGTACTATTGTACTACTTTACTGTACCACTCTACTACTTTACTGTACTACTCTACTAATTTACTGTACTACTCTACTAATTTACTGTACTACTGTATGCGGCGCATTATCTGTATACTATATGCGTGCGATCGATACCAAAATATTAGGTGCGATACTTGTAGTGCAATGGTTATGGTGCGATATTAGGTGCGATATCAGATGCGACAGGTGCGATATCAGGTGCGATATCAGGTGCGTCAGGTGAGTCAGGTGACTCTAACTACACTACACCAACCACTAGCGTTAGTTCACCAATCATCAACTCTACTCCATACTATTGCAACTGTACTACACCAGCACTACAATATGATTACTATCTAATACAAAAGTATACTACTTTACTGTAATAGTAGTAGCACTGTAATAGTAGTAGCACTGTAATAGTAGTGGCACTGCAATAGTAGTAGCACTGTATTATAGGATCCACTCTACACAGTACTAGACGAGTTAACAATTGGATCAGACCATCAGTATTATTGATTGAATGTTTTTGGTAATAAAAAAAAGGGAATGGGACGAATCCGGTATCCAGAAATATAAGATAGGTCAAGACGACAACATTATGGATTGGACTGTCTATGGGATGTACTGGCTCCAGTAATAACCAATTCTCACCAAGAGTCTAGCCTGGTACTCATTATCCACTGCTAATCTTAGTCAGCCATAGCCATTAGTCAGTAGTAGTAGTCAGTAGTCAGTAGTCAGTAGTCAGTAGTCAGTAGTCAGTAGTCAGTAGTAGTAGTCAGTAGTCAGTAACAGTAGTATTGAGTGGTGACTGAAAATCAATAGTAGAGAAGATTAGAAAGGGACGGTATTGTACAAGTACGGATAGGTAGTTCTATGAACAGATACTGAACACTTCAAGATGCATATGTTTCCAATAAAGCAACGGTAAAGGTATGAATTAAATTTGCGTAGGGGAGAGATGCTTGAGATAATCTACTCTTTACTACGCCCTGTTTCGACAACGACTGTATATATACAGTGGGGCCTGGAATGGCAGTGTAGTACTAGTAGAGTAGCATGTAGGTGGTATGTCATTCAGTATAGTAGGTGTAGTCTAGAGAAGTATATGGTAATCTATTATGACTAGTAGACTATTAGGGACGTCTAACACCAGTAAGGCGTATTCTCCGGGAACTAGTAGACGGAAATGTAATTGTCGATTCTGTTCTTCTGGTTCTGGGCAATGCACTCGGCGATCCACGTGATGTTTCTCACCTCCTGCTCTTTGGACCGCAACCATGCCCACACACTGGACAACGTGAACTGCTGCGTGAACGCGTTTTTGTTGTATTTCATCTCCAACAAGTAGAACCAGTCTTCGATGCTTTTCTGCCCGCTGCCCTGCGAATCGCTGAAAATATCGCTGAACTCGCCCACGGACTCCACTACGCTCTTGATCTGCTCCACCTCCTCGGCCTCCGCCAAGTCCCGGTGGTAGACGGGGTACAATTGCCCGAACTCGGGGAACAACGCGAGCTTATCTTCGGCCGACAATTCGTCGTTACTCAAGGAGTTGAGCGCAATGTTAATGACCCGTTTGTCAGCCTCGAAATTCAACAACTTGGTCATGATCTCCAAGTCAGGCCCCGTGAACTCCTTCTCCACAAAGCCAACGAATGCTTCCAAGTAGTTCTTGTAGAGCTTATTCCGGATGATTTCAATGTTCAAGTCATCCAAGTCTTTAAGTGAGAGACAGTCCTTGAAGAACGGAGCCAATGGAGTGTCCACCAACACAACATTGTACAAGGTATCAATGTCCGTGGCCGTAGATAACGTGGGCAAAGTATCGAACCAGCCGAGGGGGTGGCACTTGGGCAAAATGTCCGCCAAATCCCGGTCGTGCAAGCTCCCTGTAATCATCA
Source organism: Metschnikowia sp. 04-226.1 (assembly GCA_002370245.1). Taxonomy (NCBI): domain Eukaryota; kingdom Fungi; phylum Ascomycota; class Pichiomycetes; order Serinales; family Metschnikowiaceae; genus Metschnikowia; species Metschnikowia sp. 04-226.1. The sequence continues at coordinate 101,275 of NLAD01000767.1, forward strand.
ACGACACGTTGTCAATCATGTATCCATAAGAGATGTAGTCCAAAAACTTGGCCAACTTGCCGGACGCCTGGCTGCGCAAGTATTGGAACTCCGAGTACAAGCGCTTGGAAAGCCTGTCCTGGATGATGGACGTGGACAAGTTTCCGCCCTGGGAAGATAAGAAGTTGCCGTAGTCGGTGGCCGATAACTGCAACTTCAAGTCCTGGAGCGTATCACACTGGGACAAGTTCGCATACTGGTTTCCCGTCAACAAGCCGTTTCTGTAGCCGCGCACGACACCTTCCACGAACCCGTAGTCGATGTTGAAAAACAAGCCCTCCATTTGGTGATTAGTGTTTAGGGGTGGAGGAAGTTGAGTGCGCGGATACGCCAGTGTTGAGGTAACGTGATCCGCACTCACGTGGTTTTCCAAAAGAATGAAAATTGCACCCTCGGATCTCAGGCCACACCCGTACCTCCACTTACCTCAGGCCCCATCTCCCTCCTCTATCCCTGTATTAAATCCTCCCAAATTTTTACTATTCGCTCAGATTAATATCTTTGTATATGTAAATTAAGGACCACCTCCGGAACCCTTTGTGTATGGTTTTTGTGGTGGTTGTCTAGAGCCCTCGGAACTCGCACGCACCAGTCTCACCAACTATCCTCCACTGCACCCACGAAACACACCCTCGAATCGAAGCACCCTCGTATACTCTCGTCCTCCACTCTACCACCACACAACATCCCCCATGTCTGATCTAATCATCGAGACCCTCAAAGACGGTCTAGAACCTTCCGTCCTTGCCCATCTACAATCCAATGCCGACCTCACACGTGACGTGTCCAAGTACTTTGCCGATTTATTCGTCAATGACCAACTTCTATCCACTGAAACCTTCACCAGCAACTCTGCGGCCGGCGGAAAAGTCACCATAACAGAGGAGATTGCCGAGTTGGAACAGCGGCTGCGCCAGATCGATATGAAACTTGCTGCACTTGCTAATTCCAAAAGAGACATGGTCATCGACTCCAGCCAAAGCTTAAACCTGGCCGCGGATCATATTTCAAACGACTTGGGCGCCCGCTTGGCTGAGATTTCGAATCAGGTGCTGGGATTGCGGTTGGGAGGAAGAAAAGGTCGGAGAGGAGATACACGTGACCAGGCACGTGACCAGATGTTTTTCAGCATTGATGCCATTCTCGATGTTCTTGAGCTCCCGACGCTATGTAAGATTTGTGTGCTCCAGGGCAATTACCAGGAAGCACTTGAAATCCATACCCTCGTCAAGATGTTGTGCATCAAGTTTCCTCATCAAACGACGTTCCTGCAGATAGAGCGCCGGGTCCGTGGGGAGCTCCAGATTATGTTCCGAGGTCTAGTCAAGCTTTTAAACACCAATTTGAAGCAGTCGAATATCCTCAAAATCTTTCAGATCTTAAATCGGCCCGATTTGGTGGACTTTGGGTCCGAGGCGGCGTACCTGCCTGCAGTCCGCGAGAGGTCGCTCCAGATCCTCTACCTTAACTCGCGGTTCCGGTTCATAACAGCAGAAACGGGAAACTTAAAGCCGCTCTTGAAGCTCAAGAAACTTACGTATTTGAAGCGGTACATCGAGGTGTACCGGGAATACCTCTTCAACTCGCTCTCGATATACTATGCGATATTCCGGTCGTCCGGGGTGGATTCCGAGGGCGCCAAGTCGGACCGCTTACTTATTCACCTGTACCTCCGGAACTTGGTGGGGCTCTTGGTGCAGGAAATGAAGGCCCACTTACCGACAGAATTTGCTGCGGACGACGAAAACGACTTGCGTGGCCAACGAGACGGGGTGCTTTTACAGCTGATGTACCTTTGCAAATCGTTGGAAAAGTATGGGTTTGACTTTGAAGCTGTGTTAGCGTGGGAGCTCTGTGTGCAGGACCGCTTTGTGAGTCAAGAAGATTGGACTCGAAACCTTTCCAAACTCATGAAGTTCCGGGCATAATTTCGTGGTTCTGTTATCGGTTGTGACATAGGTAGTCTATGGCTGTTGTTACTCTTTGAATGAGAGAAGTTTGTCACAAGGTGTTAATTAGCTTCTAATTGAGGATTCATTGGACTCATCCCAATACAGTTCATCATGCCAATACACAGGACAATTTGAACTACATCAGATTCAGATCCAAAGAGTGATCCCATAGACTCACTCAAAAGGGTATTCTTTACCCATCATATCAGTCATGAGTGTTCAGACAGTGTCACAGTATAGGCTGTGGAGACGTTCATATTCGCACCCACATCCACGCACTTGGTTCGCACTAAACTAATACACCCATCAATGAATTGTAAACATGAACAATCCAAAGACCAAATATCCGTTTCAAAAAAGAAAAAAAAGAAAAAATAAAAAAGAAAACAAAAGAAAAGAAAAAAGAAAAAAGAAAAAAGAAAAAAGAAAAAAAAGGCTCTGGGTTTACAGTTAGACAGTAACAGTAAGGCAGCAAACTCCCAAGTCAAATGATTATTAATTACAATTCACAATTCATCATCAACATTAAGTATAATATCAGAAAACACAATTAGTCAGTGTAGAGTAGAGTGGTGAGAAAATGTGAGAAAATGTGAGAAAATGTGAGAAAATGAGAAAAGTATAGTGTAGAGTGCGATGAGGAAGAGTGTGGGTGAGTGTGAGTAGAGTGCAGTCATAGTGGAAGGGAGTGAGTGGAAGGGAGTGTAGAGTGTATTCACTAGAGTAAAGGATTAGTAAGGGTAGAGAAGAGTATAGAGTAGAGTGTATTGACTAGAGTGTATGGGTTAGTGAAGAGAGTGTAGAGTGGTGTAAAATAGTGTATGGGATTAGTGAAGAATAGAGTACAGAGTATATACTAGTGTATAGTATATGGATAGAGTATAGACTTGGAGTAGAATGTAGAATATAGGATATAGGATAATATAGCATGGATTATTATAGTATATACAAGACAGAAAAGTATAAAGTATAATATGGAGTATAGAGTATGTAATAGAATAGAATAGAGGAGAGTAGAGTAGAGTAGAGTAGAGTAGAGGAGAGAAGAGTAGAATAGAGAAGAGTGTAGACTATGGAGTATATTAGCATGTGGAGTAGACTGTAGACTCTAAAGTAGGTAGACTAGACTGTAGAGTATTGTAGAGTGTAGAGTGTAGAGTGAGACTATGGGAGAGTGTAGATTATAGGAGAAGAGACGAGAGTGTAGGGATTAGTGGAGAGTGGTGTAAAGATAGTATACAGTGATAAACAGTAGTATAGTGTATACTTATCATATCTCCATATCTCCATATCTCCATATCTCCATATCTCCATATCTACTTTCGACAATTTCTAAATATCTCCTGTCTACACTTTTCCATCTCTACCATTGTACCATAAACAGACTGTAGAGTAGAGTGTGTAGTAGAGTAGAGTGTGTAGTAGAGTAGACTAGACTGTAGAGTAGACTGTAAAGTGGACAGAGTAGAGTGTGTAGTAGAGTAGAGAGTAGAGTAGAGTAGTGACCTGATTTAGCCTCTTTAAAATCTGGTAATAGACCAGGAGTGTTTGTAGTCTCTACACTATACTGCTCAATGTGGTGGAATTGTCATCTACAATATACTTCAAAATAAAATATATTTTGAATTTATAGATAAAATTAATAAACTAGTAACTTGATAATATGTATTAATTAATAATATTTCATATGAAGTTAATAGCTCGCGAAAATAGGTAAAATCTACTGATATAAAGAGAGATGAGGGTAAATTTATTAATGATTCAATATAACCAATAAATCAAATTAACCATATATCAAATAAAGGATCTAATTTTTTTAAAGAATTTATTAAAATAAGTTTCTGAGTCGACTTGTATTGATTACTGATTGGGAAAGAGCTTTAGAATTTCTATTGACTGGTCAAAGGGTCTGAATCTTATTGGTCTATTTTATTGACAGAGGGGAGCCTATTGAGGTGATGGAGAAGGATCTAAAGATATCAGATCTTAAAGAGACTTCTAAAGTTCAGTTCATCGAATTAAATCTCGATTCCAATATTGGAAAATAATCTATACAAGATAAAAGTAACTTGAATTATGCTTCTCTGGCTTCATATCATAAAGAAGCATGACTATTCTTCATAGACTATTCTTCATGATTTTGCACTCTTTTGGAATCAGTGTAGATATCTACAAGAGCCAGACACTCTACGTGTAGTCTCTTAGAATTAGAGTCTTAGTATTAGTCTCTTAGAATTAGAGTCTTAGAAGTAGTCTCTTAGAAGTAGTCTCTTAGTAGTAGTCTAATGTAGTCAGACTAGTAGACTACTCAAGCAAGGACTTCTTTACATGTAAATATCATTAGAGTTTAAAACAATGGAACACTGAAAGAGGGAAAGAGCGAAAGAACTAAAAGGAGACTAATATTGAGGGACCAAGGATTCATGGTCTAATCAAGTGTAGACTGTAGAATGGAGTGTAGTGTAGACTGTAGAGTATTGTAGAGTGTAGAGTGTAGACTGTAGCCTATAGACTGTAGCCTATAGACTGTAGACTGTAGAGGAGAGTAGAGTGGATATGACTGGGATTAGATGAGAGATCCGATTGGTCATACTCTAAATTTCTAGATATTCTTGGTCTACTTTTCATTACTGAATTAACATTATTGGCCAGTCTGTATTAGTCTCTGTCTTAGTCTTTGTCTTAGTCTTTGTCTTAGTCTTGGTCAACGATAGAGTAGTTCTTGGTCAACGATAGAGTATTGTTCATTTAATAGTCAGTGGAGTGGTAGACACTAGACAGTAGACTACAATAATATTGTAGAGCATGCAGTAGTATATATTAGTCTATGAGTATAAGTATAATGGTGAATGTGGGGTATAGTCTCTGTATAGTCTTATAGTCTCTGTCTTAGTCCTAGTCATAAAAAATACCTAACCAATTTTCTAGTCTTAGTCAAGTCAATTTGTTGTCTAATCAAGTCTGTTGTCTAATCAAGTCAATTTGTAGTGTATTCAAGTCTTATTTTTTGGTCTTACTTAAGGTATCATAATGTGTCATAATCCTGGTCTTCTATTCGTGGAAATATGTACTTAATAGATCCTCCATAGTCTTACTTGAACTCATATCTTTATCTTACTCTTATACCTATAGATATAGTCATGGAAGCCTTCTAGACTTTGTAATAATCTCAGTAATGTCTTAGTGAAGTCTTAGTCATACTCTAATTATTCCTGGTCTAATCTTTGTTAAGTTCTAGTCTTGGTATTCTTTGTCATGTTTTTGGCTCTGGTTTAGACCTGGTCTTGAATAAGTGAGATTTGGAGGTTCATATTGACGAGCTGGATGTTGGTGGATTCAAAAGACTGAAGGATCCGGGACTAAACAGTTATACCAATTTCATATATGAAGATTTCTGTCAATTGACAATCTGATGTTTTTTGTATGTCAATTTTTTATTGTTTTTATCACCTTTAAACAAGTCAGTAGCCATAATGGAAGGCTTCCGGCTTCAGGTAAACATGGAGTTTTGTGTTAAGCTCTAAAGGTTTTTCTTAGACACCTCGGTATGAGGACCCCTCGGAATTGCACCTCAGATTCGATACTCATTATATCACCCAGTACAATATGCAAATCACAATAAAAAAAATACCTCACTGATGTCCGGAATTTCAGCAATTCAAAAAACTTAATTTTAATACATTACCTCCAGAAAATGGAACTTTGCGTTGGTCCTTTTTCTGCTGAGGTTGTCTGGTGTACGGGTGTACGTTTCCAATTCCGCGGTGGGTCCCCAAGGCCATATTGATTTGCACCCAATTCTTTACTCAACACCATATTATCATAGCTATCATATATTATCAATGGAATGATTTTTGAAATCATATCCGGCCATAGGTCTATTCCAAGCGTCCAATCTAGTCCAGTCCATTCCGATTTATTCCGATCCATTCTAGTCTGTAGTCTGATAACACATTCTCTGGTGAGCCACTCAAGATCTGGAATCAACTGATGACTTAAAAACATAGCATAGAAGCTCATGAAATATTGTCAGTATCAAATGAGACATGAACAATAAAAACACTCTCTTGATCATAAAGTTTTCCCTGGATTTTGTCTGGATTTTGACTGGATTTTGACTGGAGTTTCATATTAGGATAGGTCTTCGTCTCATGAGTTCCAGACTTCCCACCCATTTACTCCGTCTTCAATCCGTCTTCACTCGTCTTCACTCCGTCTTCACTCCTTGATCCAGTATTCACTTTCATTGATTCCAAAAGGATGTCCAATTGAAGTCAAGTTCCTGGTTCAAGTGAGGAAACCTGTTCAAAGTAAGGAGAAGTCCTTTGAAGAAGTCCTGTTTGAGCCCCTGTTTGAGCATCTGTTCGAGCCCTTGTTTGAAGGCGGCGAGAGGGAGAAGGAGTAGGTAAGCGAGGATAGGCTGCCTTTTCGCGAGGAATTTTGACGAGGCATTTTGACGAGGCCTTTTGATGACGCGTTTGGAGTTCGGCCCAATGAGGAATGTGAGCATGAGGTTTGAGGGTCATCAAGAGACTCCCCAGTAGCCCACGTGTGCGCGGACGATGTCCCAAATACCATGCACTTTTTTTAGTCCATAATTAGTGCACTTTTTTGAGTATCACATTTTGAGCACTTAATTAAGCACGTTTTTGATCTCACAATTGAGCCCATATTTTGACCACCAATTATTAATGCTGACCATAATTCTGGCACCATCTGGCTCAGTTCAGTCACATCCACATATTCATGTAACCAAAGTATCAATTGAGCCCACTACTTGATACATAATTAACAAACAATGTTTAGACAAAGTTAGCCATTAGTGGTCACCGAGGTATGGATGGAAGTGAAGGTTCATTATCTTTTGAATCCACATCCTGAACGAATTTGCTTTTGGTGGATCACTGCAAAGAGTTCAAGCCGAACAAGTAGCCAAGCTCCTTACGGCCCAAGGAACTACTGGTTTTCAAGGCGTTTTCATCCATGGCCGACCCAATCAAATCCTTCTTTCGCTGCTGCAAGTCCGTGATTCTATCCTCCACACTGTTCTTGATAAGCAACCGGTACACCTTGACCTGCCGCTCCTGCCCAAGCCGGTGTGCTCTGTCCATGGCCTGTTCCTCCACATAGGGGTTCCAGAACGGGTCCATCAACACCACATGGTTAGCACACGTCAAGGTCAACCCCACGTTTCCGGCCTTGAGCGAGATCAAAAGCACCCGCGCTGAGCCCTCGTAAAACTTGCTGATGGCCGCGTTCTTCTCGTCGATATTCATCGACCCATCGTATCGCAAGTATTGGATGCCCTTGCGCTCGAATAGTAGTTGGAGCAAGTCGAACGTGATGACGAAATGCGAGAACACAATGATCTTCTCGTCTGGCGTATCGCTGGTGATCTTCTCCACCAACTCCACTACTTTGCCCAATTTGGCCGACATGTTGAACTTCTTGTCTGGACCGATCACAGCCGCAAACTTCTGGCTGGCCGTAAGCTTCTTGGCCGTGGACGTATCATATATCCGTGACATCCGTGTATAGTCCCAGCCTTCGTAAACCACTTTGGAAAACACCGAGTAGTCCACCATTCCCAGTCTGCGTACTTTGGTCTTGCACACCATACATGGAGCAGTCTGGCCTTCATCTTCACTTAGAGCAAAGAAGTCCTCAACACACCCATCGCATATGGAATGGCCGCATTCGGAGAATACCACAATCGAGCTTTCTCCTGCCACGTCCAAACATACTGGGCACGTGAGCTGCGCCTCTTTCCCTTCAAGAGTGTCTGCTTCGTCATCCACGATCTCCACCACTTCCTCAGATGTAATCTGGGGCGATTCTGATTTTCCTGGAGTAGCTTCCAAAACAGAACCAACATTCCTCTTTGCTTGCAGACCCATATTCTCTATCAGGTCGTACATATGGGCCCAATCGGCGGCTTTGCGCCTTTCTTCATGGTTGAATTCGCCAACCTGCACCAATATCTGGTGGATACAGGCCTGGCGAAGCCGGAGAAGCAACACCAAGAAATTCCCCGACAGAGCGGACGTTTCCATCAATTTCCGTGCTTCTTTTTGGATTCCTTTTTCCAAGTTGGTGTAGAAATTCTTCTCCTCACTCTCCATCGTCACGTACACAAGCTCCACTTCCTTTTCGGGAAGCTGCAACAAGGGCTTTCCATCGACCTTGGAGTTTTTGGTGCGCCGAAGCATGATTGCCAGCAAGACTGCCCGAAGTTTCCGCATCAGTTGGTTGAATTCGTAGTCATCCATATCTTCATTATTGGTTTTGAGAGGCACCAGGATATCCATTTTGAACTTTTTCTCGTCGTCATAAGGCTTGGAGCGTAGAAAGCGGATGATAGGGTATAGTTCCTCCACGCTGTTCTGCATAGGAGTACCGGTCAAGCACAACCGGTGCACACCTTTGAGACAAGCCACGGCTTTAGATGTCAATGATAACTTATTCTTGATGGACTGGGCTTCATCCAAAACAATCCGGAAAAAAACAGCGTCTTTCGAGTAAAACGGCGACTTGTACGTGCGACCACCACTATTCAAATCCGGAAGCAAGTTCTGGCGCTTCGTCACCTGGGCCTCTTCAAGAACCTGGGCAAAATGATTCTTGAATTCAGACGCTAATGTGGAGTACGACACCAACACAACATCATAGCGTCGGAGCCTCTGGAAAGAATTGTTGCGTTTTCGGTCCTTTCCAATAAATAAAAACACCTTCAAAGCATGTTTCCGCTTGATTTTCTTCCGGATTTCTGCATCCCATTGTCTCAATAAGGAAACAGGACCCACAATAAGTGTTGTTTTGCATGATTCCTCATTGGACTTGTTGGACTCGATGAGCGCTATGGTTTGCACGGTTTTTCCCAATCCCATATCGTCAGCAAGGATGCATCCAGATTTGGACTGTTCTTTTTTGAGAAGCCAGTTAAGGCCTTGTCTTTGATGGTCGAAAAGCTGACACAGAAGAGTATCTGGAGTGGGGGCCATGCCTTTGACGTCCTCTTCTTTGGAGATATCGTTGAATAGCTGCTCGAAATGCACATGGTCTTCATTAGAAACCCCGATGTTCATGTACGGATTGAGGTTCTGACCATTTTGTCCGTAAACACCCATTCCCGGGTTATACATATTCTGGGCATACCCTTGACCATAAGCTACTCCTTGAGCATATTGGTTAAATACCCCAGAGGCGGTGCCTTGGGTATACGCAGAGCCTTGTGCCGGAAAAGCACCCGGAATCTGGGCATAACCGGCCTGATTAGCACCAATACTGGCATAGTCGTAGCCCTGCGGGGGGTATTTCTGCGGATACATCTTGATATCCTTGACACTGTCCAAAATAGACATGTACTTCCGCACTTTCTTGGACCTCTGAATGGTGTCCTCGGCCTGATCGAGTTTTTCGCTGATTGCTCTCATCAATTGGTTCCGCATTGTGTAGTTCTCCGAGTCCAAATTCAGCACTTGGCTGCGTAGTTCCGTGATCTCATTGAGAACCAGATCCCGAGCGGCGGTGAGCCCCGATAACTGTCTGCCGAGGTTATTTTCATGCTGTTGGAGCTCGGGGAGCGAGAAGGGCTCGAAGTAGTTTCGAATGGACCGGTCCTGGGCCATGGACTCGGCACTCTGTGCTGAACTAGCGTGTTCTCCAGCATGGTACACCGGAGCTGGCTGGTTAAAGCCAGGTTGAGACGGCGGGGAATCTGAGGAGTGACTCTGGGGGTTTGCTTCAAAGGAAGTCTTTTTGAAGGTGCCTATTCGCTCAGCTTCTTCTTTGGAGAGAACTGCAATCTCATCATCCGAGTCCACATCCATAGGATCATCCACCTCCGATGGCAGAGGAGGTCGAGGGACACTTTGAGGGGGTACCAGTTCATTTTGAACAAAGTTTGAGCCGGTGGCAAAATGATTATCTGGTTCCGTGGGGTTGGGTCTGCCGGGAAGACTTTCGGCGAGTTTCGAAGAGGTATGGTTGTTTTCGTCAGAATCAGACTCCACTATGAAATCCTCATCGCTATCAGACTCCACAACAGCCTTTGATTTGGCGGTTCTTCTTCGCAGAGGCTGTGGTTGTTCAGCGTTTTCATCGTCACTGATCACCACTATAGACTCGTTTGAATCGTTAGCACGTGTCCGGGCCCCATTCATGGAGGCGTCTTCAATAGGCAGTTCGGGGGCCTGTATCTCGGGACTTTGAGCTCTGGGCTCTTCAGAATTAGGGATTTCTTCAGAATCGTAATTTTCTTCGGATTCTTGGTTACGAGCATTGGCATCCTGGGTAGGATTACCGGACTCTTGGGACGAGGAATCGACTTGGTTGGACTGGGTGGAGTGGACCGTAACTTGGCCCAGAGGTTGGCCCAATAGTTGAGCCGAATCTTGCCCAAAATCATCGTTTTTTTCGCCGGAAAAAGCACGAGGGCTCGTTTTCTGCGTATCTTCTTCATCGTCGGATAATACTATGAAAGTCTGGCCTCGTAGCCCCAGCATGGTGGGTAGGCTTTGGATTATGGGTATAGGGGAATGGCGAATGGAGCTGGTGTGGAAGGTAAGCCAGTTAGGGAGGACGCGCCTGTATGAAGCAAAAGGACTATACGCAGGTTGTCAAACAAGGGCCTCCAGTTTTGCGTTCCAATTCTGGGTCTGCTGTTTTATTGTATTTGTAGATGATATAGTGAGATGTGTAGATTGAGCGCGCCATACCGCGCCATACGCTGCCTGCCTGTAGTGCGCCTTTCCTATACTCTACACTCTATTTTACTACTACACTACTATACTACTAGTCTTTTCTATATTACTAGACTACTATGATCCTATTCTTTGAGTGAACTAAAACTTTTCTAGACGTTCAGACGGTGTTCATCCCACTACCCAATTCAAATCATATCACTGTGTGATGTTTAGATTCAGACTCCTTGGCTCTGGGAAAAGACTATGTCCAGGGCGAAATCCTCAAATCTTTCACTGTGGCTTCGGACAAATCAGTTGGTACCTTTTTCATGGGGGATGCCATTACCGACTTTGTCGAAGCAGTAACTTTCATCTTTAGTCACAGTCCAAATCTGGTCCAACTCGTCTAGAAGTAGTCAGCTTGATGTCTAGACGTCAACCGAGTCTCAGCTGGACCCAAATAGGCCTTATTGTCTGTCTTCAACATACCATATTATCATCTCCAACCAGTCCCACATACCCTTTCTCAAAACGCTCCCTTCTCCTTCATACATCTCTTTCAAACTCTTAACTTGTCTCTGTCACTCACAATTCATCGCCGTTCTCCTCCAAGATCTTGTCCAAACAAATGTTCAACTCCTTCTTCAACCGGTCATTATCCTCGTCAAAAGCCAAGCCCCTCTGGTAATCTGCACGAGCCTCCTCGTAGTTGCCCAAGAAGTAGTTGGCCACACCACGCCTCACAAAGTTCTCGGGAGTGCACATGTTCATGTTGATAAGCATATCAGCATCGTTGTAGGCTTTCAAATACTCAAAACACTTCAAGTAGGCATCCGTGCGGCTCATGAGCAAAAGACTGAGTTCCTGGAGCGTGCCCTGGAATGCTTCGAACTTGTTCCTCCGGTTGATCACCTCTATGCCAATGGTAAACTGCTTGGCGGACTCAGAAAACTTTCCCTGGTTAAAGGATTGCACTCCGCCCTCGTAGAGCTTGCGGATCATCTTGGATAAGTCCTTGTTGAAGTTTTCGTGGGAAGGTCTGGGCGGATGCTGCTCGTTGAGGCCTATGACCTCTGTGATCAACGTATTCATCTGGTCTAGCTCGAGCTGGAGCTTGGCATCGATGGGGCCGGGTGTGTCTTTGAGACTCATGCCTTTGATTTTGGCGTCGTATCTTAAATCGAATTCCATCTTGGGTTGTGTTGCTGGAGCTTTGGGGTTGGTGGAAATAGTAGAAGTAGAGGTGACGTGTTGACCGCGCCATAATGTGCGCTACACCCGTACACCATCTATATGCAGGCAACCGTTTGAGAATCTACCATACCCATACTTTAAACCATAGTAGTCTAATATTATAATAATTAATAATGTGGAGACTTTCCTAAATCAAGCTTTCAATATTTATGTGAAATTTAGTGAACACCGAAGCTATGTCGTAGTTACAATATGCACACCATTCACTCAGTGGTAATACCATACTCAGTTAAACTATAAATAGACTGTTCAATTTAGTTAGATGCAGTAAATATTATCAAACTATTTCTTTTTCTAAGTTTACACTCGCTCCTAGTTTTATAGACATTAATTGTAGAATGCATTGACTAGTATCCCAGACTGCCCTTCTAGTCCCACCCCTCAGAATAAAGATAGTAGCTAGTATTCAATAGCAGTAGTTAGTAGTAGTAGTTAGTAGTAGTAGTTAGTAGTAGTAGTTAGTATAAGTAGTTAGTAGTATAGTAGTAGCGTAGTTTTAGTATTGATAGTCTGAAGTGGTAGTGGAGTCGAACCAGAGTGTGTTGTAGTAGTGCTCACTTGAACAACAGAAAGAAATGTAAAGTGTAGATTCCTAGAATTCTTAGATTCCTAGAATAATGATGAATTCTTGTTGTTTGACCAAATAGACATTAGTTTCCAGCTTGTCCATTGAGTTCTTTTCCATGGGTTCTTTTCCATAGGTTCTTTTCCATAGATTCTTGTCCATAGGTTCTGGTGGCCAGTTCAAGGTCTCGAAGTACACGATACAGAACTGACGTTCTTTATGTTTCGATCGAGAAGTACTTCCTTTGAGTTTTTTTCTTAAAAATTCTCGGTGAGGATAAAAAAAAAGTACTGAAAAAGATGGAGGGGGAAGACCCGTATTTATACATTGGGGAGAGGAGTGCGATCCATTTGCAGCATTTCCTTATTCGCAGCCTTTCCTCTTTCGACATTCGCACACCACATTCCTACACAACCTCCCCTCACTATACTACCATAACACTACCCAAACCTCCAAATCTACTCACCTAGAATATTGTTAAATTCTTATAGTGGAGTGGACAATTATAGTGTAGTGTAAAATCATAGTGTAGTGTATAGTATAGTATAGTAGTGTACAGTACAGTAGTGTGTAATAGTGGAGTAGTATAGTATGATATAATGTTGAGTACTATAGTCAAGTGGATCTTCACTCCAAGATCCATTTACGGATCATAGATTATTGTTCATAGATACTTTAGCTTAGGTAATACAGTAGTAGTAAGATTAAGAGAAGAACTGACGGCTGGAGGTTTCTCCAGGGATACAAATACCTTAATTTCTTGGTGTATGGATGCAAATTGAGCTTGGAGATTGTGGGTTTCCAGCCTTAATGTCCCAATGGTGAGTTTTCTATGGCCGCACCAGATTAGATGATCCATCATGTGTCACTACCTTTGAGAGTAGACTTAAAATGGGGTCGTGCGTTACCCAATTATCATCACTTTTTCCCATTTACCATTAAAAAACCCAATAGACTTTAAAACCATCATAATCCAAAGAATGAACTCCCCCCCCCCCCCCCCCCCCCCCCCTCATCTCAATATATCACTTCGCTTCTCTATTTGTATCTTGGGTGGCTGCAGTGGAGACCTGCACACACACCCAGGGCGGAGTCGCATTTTGCACCCAATTTAAATCCATCCACAAATATCTCTCCTCCTACACCTTTCTCGCTAGGCTCCACTATGCTCGAGTTATCTTTTGGAAATAGTAGAGGCTCCGCAGGCTCTGCAGAGTCCCGCTACACGTTCTCGGATCTGTCGATGATCGACTTGGTCCGTGGCTTGAATGGAGCCACCTTCGACCCATTCAACGGTGAAACTGAACACCACGCCTTTGACTCTGATCTGGACGACGACGCAATTGAAGGGCTTGTGCCAGTTCCCAGCCAAAGACCTCCCAGCGTTAATCAGAGAAGAAGATTGAGTACCAATGTCAGTGGACTCCGGAGCAGGCTCTCCAACCAGAACCTTGTAGGGTTCTTTGGGGGGTCACAGAGAGGACGAGACGACGAATCCAAAGCCAAAAGTGAATCCAAAAGGAACAAGCTTTCACTAAGGGGGCGTCCAACCTCCATTGATACAAGGGACATAAAGGCTTCCGAGTCTTCATCGTCTTCGCCCAAGGAAAGGAGAGGTGCTCCTGAGAACAACGAGAATGCAGGTGCTGGGGACACCGTGGACCCTGGCGAAAGCACCGATACGTTACAGGTGGAAGCCGAAGTCAAGATGTCAGAGAAGCTCGACCTTCTGGAAGTTTCGAATTCCGTTGATGAAAAGCCCAGACAACGCAAGCCTACACGGAAGGCACCAACAGATAAGGATCCTGGGTTCTTTGGAGTAGTGAAGGAAAACGAAAAGGCTGATTTGTCCAATGAAAAGGTTCAGGATTTCAAACCTCACAATTTGTCACAAACCCAAGGCAAAGACAAAGAGCTGAAGAAAGAAAAGAAGCAATGTGATGCAGATCTCTCCACTGATAAGCTCAAGTCAAGAAATGCAGCATTAAATTCACTTGACCCACTCAAAACTGGAGTATCGGATTGTCCACTAGTTCCCACCAAAACCGAGCTCGAAGGCAAATCCAAAGATGGCCATGGAGGCACCACGTGGATGCGCAAGTCAGCGTCCAGTCTCTTCCCTCTGCTTACACGTGAAGGAGGAGCAAACACACTCCCACCATTCCAAAGATGGTCCAATTTGCTCGGCAGCCACAGCAGCCATTTGAATGATGACTCATCTGTTTTCCTCCCCCGAGCAAGTGCAGACTGCAACACCTTTCATGGCGCTCAACACTTGCAACATGATGGTATAGAGCCTCGCACCAGTAGTCCAGAGTGTACCGATCACGGCAAGCGGATGTACTGGCGCAAGTTGATGAAGGGTCGTTTTTCATGGAGCCGCAAGAGTTCCAAAGTCAAGGAAGAGCCTCTTAGCAATAGTGCGCCAGTTGCAATGACCAGGAAAAAGAGTGGTGTGGATGGAGAGAAGCCAGTGAGGCCCGTGTTGAAATCTGGAAAACGCGAGGCCAGAGCTGAGGCCAGGAATGATACACATGGGAACAAAAATGGAGACCAGGGAACCAAAAATGGCAATAATGGAACCCGAACTGGAGATGTTTTTGGAACACCTCTGAAAACGGGTACTTCGTCGGCTGCAAATAACCGCAACTTTACAATTGTTGGAGCCCCGGATCCCAAGAAGACCCGGACCTCCGAGCATAAGTCCAAGTCAGGATCTTCCGCCGAGCCCAAGCAAAAGCTGCTGGCATCAAAGAGTGCACATAGGCTGGCTACCAAGAGTTCTGAGACGAAAACGAAGAAGAGATCGGCCAAGCATAAGAAATCGGAATCCCTGCTGAAGTAGTCTACAGGACGAAATAAGGCTACAGCTCTGAAACAGCTCTGAAACAAGTCTAAAACAGCTCTGATACAGGTCTGACATAAGTCTGAAACAGGTCTGAAACATGTCTGAAACATGTCTGAAACAGGTCTGAAACATGTCGGAAAAAGCCGATGTTGGAAGACATATCTGCAGGATACTGATTATTTAACAATATCCTGCCAAGATTTCTCCAATTTCTCAATTTTTGGCAGTATGGAACCTTAATGTTCCATTACTAGACCAAGCTAATCGTTGCTCCTGCATGTGGCCACGCGCTTATCTATCGCTCTGAGTCACCGCACTATAGCTCTCCACCACTACTTCTTTTAGTTTCCTCCATAATAGAATGTACAACTTAAAAAACTTGGTAAGACCCAATATTTCTAAGCTTGAGCCGTACCGCTGTGCACGTGACGACTTCAAGGAGGGAATTCTTCTCGATGCCAATGAAAACACCCATGGCCCTGCGCTCAAAACCATCAACTCGTTGGAAGACGCCTTGCAGCTCAACCGGTATCCCGATCCACACCAAATTGAGTTGAAACAACAGATTGTGGAGTTCCGCAATAGCGAGCCTAATGTCTACTTGAAAGATGGGCCGAAGATCTCGCCGAAAAACTTATGTTTGGGCGTAGGACTGGACGAAAGCATTGATATGCTCTTAAGGTGCGTGTGTGTTCCCGGAAAAGATAAGCTTTTGGTGTGTCCCCCCACGTACGGCATGTACTCCATCTGTGCATGTGTCAATGATGTGGAGTTGGTCAAGGTGCCGTTGACGGTGCCGGACTTCCAGGTGGACTGTGGTGCAGTGCTCCAAACCATCCAAAACGATCCGAGCATCAAATTGATTTACGTGACTTCGCCCGGAAACCCCACAGCTAAGTTGATTTCCGTACTGGACCTAGTGGGTTTATTAGAGCAGGCACGTGACTCATGGAACGGGCTTGTGGTGGTGGATGAAGCCTACATTGACTTCACTGAGAGTGTGGATGGAAAATCACAGTCTATGGCCACTTTGGTTAACCAATATGATAACCTTGTGGTGATGCAAACACTTTCAAAATCGTTTGGGCTTGCAGGTATCCGGCTTGGAATCACTTTCTGTAGCGAGGAACTTGCGCTGATTTTGAATGCCATGAAGTACCCCTACAACATTTCACTGTTGACGTCGACTGTGGCCATGAGAAGTACGGAAAAGGATGGGCTTTCTGTGATGGCCAATCATGTGGAGCTGATCAGGTCCCAGCGTGCAGTCGTGGCTAAAGAGCTTGCCCAGATGGAAGGCATTGGGAATAATATCGGAGGCACGGATGCCAACTTCCTACTTGTGGAGATTTTAAATAAGGACAATGTGCCATGCAACGAGACGGCGAAGAAGGTCTACAACCACTTGGCGACCTCCGAGGCCGTGGTGGTCCGGTTCCGGGGGACTGAGTTGAACTGCACAGGAGCATTGAGGATCTCCATTGGAACCGCGGAAGAGAACCAGATCATGCTTAAGAAGTTGGAGGGTGCTTTGAAGAAATTTAGATCGGATTAGGTGATAGCCCAGAAACAAGGTTTATTATTCAGTCTGCATTCCAGTTGCAAATGACTCCAATCACTTTCCAGCCTTCAATATGAACCCGAGCTATTTCAACTTGAAAGGTTATAACATCCAGCATAAAGTGATTCAGATTCAAAGGACTTTCAAGAAATTAGCTTCAAAACGGAATCCAAACCTTATACTGGTTACTCTGTCCACTGTTGTCGACTTTTGTCGACTGTCTCGACTCTAGTCTCTCTTACTAAATTCCGAGTCTCTATAATCTTCTCCTTTACTCAATATCTCAATGGTTATGACACGGGTAGGATTTGCCCTATGGTGTGTCTGCTACAGTGGGTCTCACTATTGGTGTATATACACTACTGATGATTCTGTACAGTCTACTCTTACACTGATACATCCCGTAAAAAGAATAATAGTGAGGAATAAAGAAGAAACTAAAGATATAAATGGAAAAAGAATGAAAAAACATTAGAAAAAGGAATAGAGAAAAACAGACAAGTCTGATGATATTGGTGCGCGCACGCACACAAATTTTATCGCTAAAACTCACGCACCTGCAACACCCTCAACAGCACACATCATGGCCAAGCAGAACTTCGTGGGCCTTGTGGTGTCCCAAGGCAAAATGAACAAAACCGTCAAGGTGCGTGTGCAGACCAAGGCCTACGATAAACTCGTGCACAAAGAGGTGTTGAAACGAAAAGACTACCTAGTGCACGATGAAGGCAACATCTGTAAAGAAGGCGATGTGGTTCGAATCGAGAGTATTCCCAAGATCTCGGCGCGCAAGTATTTTGCGGTTGCAGAAATGAAGGTGAATAAAGGTCAGAAGTTCGCATTGTACCAGAGCTTGGCCAAGGAGAAAGTGGCTGCCGAAAATGACGAGCGGTTGCAGGCCTTCTTAAATAGTCGAGATGATTACGAGAAGGTCATCAAGAAGGTGGAGGATTTGAAGACGTTAGACCGTATTACCAAGGCATTCCACAGCAACCCCGAAGCAGACAAGGAAGCCATTTTACAGCAGGTCAACGAGATCAAGCAGAGGTATAACATTGAGAACTGGCCCACCACGAAGCCTGTGCTCAATGCCGACATCAACCAGAGCGAGACTGACTTGAGTGTTTTGGAGAATCGAGTGCATCACATCAAATTTATCTTGGAGAAGCTCATGTCGCCAGAATATGCTCTGCAGAGACAAGAGATGTTGGAGAAGACGTGCAAGGGAAAGTATGGAGATGTCAACGGGCTCGAGAAGGCCATTCAGAAGAACCTTTTGCGCAAGTACGTGTTGGATGCACGTAACTCGCTTCCTCTATCACTCTAAATTGTACATAGCGAGTAGAGGCCTTGTCATGGAGTAGCATGGGTACTCCGAGTCAACAGTATATAGTACCAGACTATATATAGTACCAGACTATATATAGTACCAGAGTATTATAATAGTGTTACAGTATAGATTTTGATGCTGGTATTTCATAAAGTAATACATACATTGAAACAGCAGGATAAAATGTCCATGGGTCTTACTCTCTTGGGAACTCATCCTGCAGGTCATCTTCCATAATTTCAGCAGGAGATAAGAAGTAAATATCCATTGAAGAACACTCCACGCCGTCAGGATTGGCTCCTTCATCAAAAGTCACCTTTGGGAGAAACTGGATAGGAGACTTACAGAGATTCATGTGAAGATTCAAGACTTTGGAGTCCTCACCCAACTGAAGTTTATATGGCTTCACATACTCCTGTCTACCAATTGCAAAATACTCGTGGAGTCTCCCAAACACCTTGGAATCTTCACCCATCATAGTCGTGGCTATTCCATTATTGTTTAAAGTAAACAAGGGTACATTGGGAAACCTGGAATCAGCCATAGTCATCACTCCAACATCGGGGGTGCTCACGAGCTTGAGCCGTTCGTATCTTCCATCGACTTGAGCGTAAAACGTTCCGGTGAAATCAATTGTAGCTGCTGCCAAAAAAAATGCCTGAAGCAGTTGCACTGGGTTCATATTGTCCTTGAAATTGGTATTTGAAATTGGTATTTGAAATTGGTATTTGAAATTGGTACTTGGTGGTAATTTCGACTGGGATCTGGTCACTTATATATACCCAATCAGTCATTCCGACTCCATGCTTTTTGGAAAAAATATCTGAACATAAAAATAATAAGCTTTCAAAAAAGCCTTGAAATTGTAAATTTGAAAAAAGCTTTGAAATTGTAAATTTGAAAAAAGCTTTGAAATTGTAAGTTTGAAAATGTAAGTTTGAAAATGTAAGTTTGAAAAAAGCTTTGAAAATGTAAGCTTTGAAAAACGGGAGTGAGGGTGAGATAATTTGAAAAAACTAGAGTGAGTTGCGAGATATAAAGTGACGGAAATGAGCTAAAATATAAATGAGCAAAATAAGCTTTGGGGATCTTGGGGAACTTGGGAATCCCAAAAAAAAAAAAAAAAAAAAAGTTTTGGGGTTTTGGGGGAAATGGGGAAACCCAAAAAAAAAAAAAAAAAAAAAAAATTGGGCCAATTGGTGTGCATGGGAATTATAACGGTGAATTTATGAATTTTTGGAATATTTTACATATAAAATCATATGTAGAAAAATAGAAATTGTACAGAAAGGTTTTTATTCCAGTACTTATCATAGAATGTATTATGAGCCCTGTATGTTTTGCGGCCATGGTGCACGTGACCAACTAGTGCAATAATGAGAAGATTAATTAAGTGAGACAAATAATTACAAGCATGTTACGTAATTTTATTCTGATATTTAAATTATTAATATTTATTATAGTGGATATTTTTCTAAAGTATGAATAGACTATATGCACTACTTTCAATATCTTGTCCCTATTGGTGTAGATGATTACTCTAGTACTGTAGTACTCTACTTTTTACCACTCTATACACTCTCACGACTCCAACACTACAACACTACAACACTCTATACACTCTCACGACTCTACTACTAACTTCTATAGTCTGGTGTTGAGAGGTGGTTTAGGGTTGTGTACCGTATATATATGGAATTATATTCTATTTATTGTCTTATTAAAAATATATAGTGTATTATTCATGTCTTATTTATATTAGTAGTATACAGTGATCAATTAGTTCCACATTTAGTGGTGGAGTAATACTCCCAATCTTATTGTAAATAGAGTATAGATTATAATATAGTGTAGATTATAGTATAGCGTAGATTATAGTATAGGGTAGATTATAGTATAGTGTAGATTATAGTACAGTATATTGGAATAGTTTCAAGAGTAGATAAGATTATAGGGCGGATTCACGGAATCAATAATACTTTTGAGCTTCAGTGCTCATAACCAGAAATGTCGCACAGGGTTCATAACCACCACTCAGGTTTCCGATGCTTATTCTAGTCGTAATAGATTATACTATTAATAGTAAAGTGGCTTCATGGGTGTAGAAGACCACAGTAAACTGGATAACCGGAATTATTAGAATAAAGCCTGTATGGTCAGAATAGATTCAGATATCATAGTTAGTAGAGGTAGTAGTTAGCATAGTTATTATCAGAGTAAAATTGGTGGTCTTCCCTAATAATCCATGTCATAGCTCTAGATATGTGGAGAGCGTGGAGCCAAAAAGGATTGCAGCACCACAATTTCACACATGGTCTCCCACTGTATTACTCACTGTGGCCCTAAGTGGCTTGACTAACGTTGATCGGACGGGAAACAGTATTTTCCACTTGGTATGGCCGCAACCGAAAAATTAAAATTTGTTTTTACTAACAGGCTTAACGTTGAATTGTAGAAGGAATCCCATCAGACTCTTACGAGAATTCAAAGTCACCTAGAGTGGATCAATCTTGGCTCGCGTATTAGTAAGTCTAAAGGTCAATTCATATAGTGATGAATTCATTCAACTGACTGTTTCAGAGTTCATCTACTTTTGGAAGTAATTCAGTTGGAATTCCAGTAATTTTTGGTGGTCAGGGCTCGTAACCAGTAACTTCCCAAAACCGCATTCAATAAGATAAAATGTCTGCTTTATACATTAACTATGGTGATCTGGTTATCGTAGAAATGTACCGTTTCTTACCATTCTCTAGTCTACTACACTTTTACTAAATTATACTAGTATTGATATTATCACCTGTATACAGGTCTACTAATATACTAGTCTATACTATTCTCTTAGTCTTTAGTGTTTCATAAACCTAGTCGATATTAGTCCAACATACTAGTCTCTATGCTGGTACTGTATATAGTCTATAGTCTATAGTCTTGTCCAGTTTCCTCCAGTTCTGTCCAGTTTTGTCCAGATTTGTCGATATTTGTCCAGATTTGTCTAGTGAAAGCCCAGTTAAAGTCAGTAGCATTGTCAGTGTAATTGTATATACTTGTATATGATTGTAGTGTATATAATGGACTACTCTATAGACTGTATACTACTCTATGTTTGGTTGCTCAATTTCTGTCTAGTAGACTGATCTGCAGATTTTCCAGAAAAAAGCTTTATATTTCCAGAATTACATATTCCTATTTTGCAGCCAGGCTAGTGATGCACTCATATTTGATAGTGTGCAGCACCAATCTGCAAACATGATAGAAATATTCCAGTTCCGAGGGTCCAAGTGGCAGTTCCGGGGCTTATATCCAGTTCCGACCTATTGACCCATGTCGTTTTATCCTCCGCCCAAAAAACCTTTTTCAAAAAAGAATTGTATTTTTGGAATCCCCTTATTTTCGCCATAAATATATATCATGGAGAAGTCTATAAGTTGTTTGTGTGGGTAAATACGAAGAGATCGGTCCAGGTCACGTGACCATTCCGAGGGTCCCACAACATTCCTTTATTTTAAGCCCCAACTCACACGATCTTCTTAAACATTCACTTTTGGAATCATCCATTTCAATGAATCTTTATTGGTGTTAAAAAGTGAGAGGACTTGGAGAAAAGGTTACGAGCCCATGCAATCAACTGCGCGATTCATGCTCACCAAAATCCATCACTATCATCTCCACTTATCTCTCCCGAATGACCCCATCTACTTCAGTTGGCCAGCCAAAATCGGTGAACCACAAAATATACTTCGACATCTGAAACCCTCATCATCATCATCATCATCATCAACATCATCATAATCATCAAATATTATTATTGGTTGAACCTGATCCTGAAACAGTCTACCCACACTCGCTCATAACAAGATACCCCACCACCATACAATACTCCATACTACCACACCACCACACCACCATAATATACAATCTATCATACCATACAATCTATCATATCATACAACCAACCATCACAATCTTCCTAATAATCGAATATTCTAGATGAATAAATCGGTGACGTCTCAGATGCTCCGACGAAGGCTTACGGATGCCAAACAACTCATTGGGTACCTGGAACACAATACCATTCTGGTGCTTCGGTCGGACTCTCTTCTTAAATATAAGGATAAGTTCAAGTGTATTATTATCCCGAGCCACCTTGAAGAAATGGAACGGAAAGCTGCATTGATGAATGATGAACCGTTTGATGTGAGCCGTACCCAGTTCTTCCTCCAACACTCTCTCCACATTCCCGTGTTAACGGTGACCAACTTAAGTGTGCAGCCAGGAGAGAAATGCTTTGTGATGTGGCTTATGGTCTCGGCGTATTTCCCTTTGATCTCGGCGTGTCTTGCTCCACTTGCTAACTTGGTGTCGTTTATAGGACTCCTTCAGAATTGGAGATACGACCAGGGTCTCGGTAGAGACCACCACGAAACCCACCCTGTTTTACCTTTAAACATCATTGCTTTTGTGGTGGGCATTCTTGGAAATGTGTCTCTAGTATTGAATTTCCTGGGTCTTTTTCGCTACTCCTTCACCCAATGTGTCTCCATCACATGCTGGATTTTGGCTGCGTCTCTCTTGATGGCCGCAATTATTGTCACGGCGCTCGATCCGGTACCGAATGTGATTTTGACCGAGGGTTACTGGCTTGCTGTATTTACCGTGGGAATGTACTACTTGTGCCTGCTCATTATGCTGTTCAACTACTTGGGGTATTGGCTCCAGAAGTACCCGGCCACGCTCAACTTGACTCGCAAACAACGGCTGCTCATGTCTTTCACCATCTCGTTTTGCGTGTGGCAGGCTGTCAGTGCCATAGTCGTGTCCAAGCTTATTCCGGGTCTTCCCTATGGGAGCTCGTTGTACTACTGCACAGTGTCCATGTTGACCATTGGCCTTGGTGATGTTGTGCCTTTGAGTGCAGGTGCAAAGGTGTATGCCTTGGCTTTTTCGTTTGTGGGAGTACTTATAATGGGTCTTATAGTGTCGGTATTACGCCAGGTTGTGCTTACTTCTGCTGGGCCCAGTATATTCTGGCACCACGTGGAAATCCGCCGTCTTCGGGCTCTAGAAAAGATGAAAAAGAAAACAATGAGTGAACAAAATCTTCAAGATCATTCTCTGAATTCTCTGAATTCTCCCTTTTCAAACACTCTTCTAGAGCTGGAGGAACTTGCTGATGATCCCTCCTTTGCTCATATTCGCCAGATCAGGCGAAAAGTCCTGGCCAAACAATCCCAGCGCCTGCTTCTCTGGACCGTGGCCATCTTTATTCTGTTCTCCCTTTTAGGAGCATTGGTGTTTTCGAGAATTGAAAAGTGGAACTATTTCAACGCGGTCTACTTCTGCTTCCTCTGTCTTCTTACCATTGGCTACGGAGACTTCCACCCCGAAACACGGTTGGGCAGGGTGTTTTTCGTGATCTGGGCCATTGCTGCTGTACCCTTGATGACCATTTTGGTGCTGAATGTGGGTGATCATATCTACGATATGGCCTTAAAGGTTGACGATTTCACCTCTCATGCCTTTAGTTTCCAAACCTACATGGGGCTTTTCTCCCGATCGCTCCGAGAAAAAGAGAAGGAGTCCCAGCAACAGGAGCAGAAGAAAGAGGCTTCTCCAGAACCCCGCACCCCCGAAGAGGCCCAGCTCTACAAGATACAGGAAGTTGTCCAGAGTCTCAGTGCCTTCAAAAAATTGTTTGTCAATTTCATGGATCACCCCAATAAGCAGTACGACTTAAAGGAGTGGAGAGACATGCTCGAACACTTCCAGGTGCACGATCTCTCGGAGAAGCACTTTTGGATGGGGGAGTTTCTGCCATTGAAGTTGCCTCTCAAGGAATCCAATTACTTGTTGATGACAGTCTTGTTGAAGATGTCGGATGATTTGAAGGAATTGCAGGAGATGCAGGAGAAGGCCATGAATCCTAATTTGGACTCGGACATTAACCTGTCTGTCATAGAAACTGGGCTACATTTTAGAAAACCAGAAAAGGCTGAAAATTTTCCATCTTCCATTTGATCCTAGAAATTACCTATTTTGTCGCAGGCCGACTTTGGACTACTTCTAGAGACCACAGTGAGGTATATCCATTCCCTCCCCCATTCTCAATCCCTCATACTCCACAAATAATTCTCAAAATATCTTTTACAGCACGTGACCATTTTCTCCACTCTCTTCCAATACCTTTTCTTCCATCTTAACAATTATCTGTTCTACCACTGGATGTGGTCTTCGTCTGATTCGTGTCTGATAGGCTATGTGCAGGCAATCTCTATGTGCAGGCAATCACGATGCGCGTCGTTTCAGCATGAGGTTACCATACCAGTCAAGTGACCACTTCACATTAAAGTACTTACCTCACTTTCCAGTCTGTTGATTACATAAGACAGTTAATTATACAGGACTCAGTTGATTATATAATCCAATTAAGTTGAGTCTTTGCTTAGTGTCACTTCTGTCACTGAGTTCACAGGGTCATTACCGAGTTTGAGTGTCCAAAGTGACGTCGGATTCTACACAGACAGAGTCTTTTGAATTAGACGATATGACGCTTCAGGGGGCGCCGCAGCCGTATGACCCCGTGGTGTGGCGTTTTTCCCGCTTCAAAATCTCCCTTTCCCAGCTCCAATACGCCACTTTTACCATTATTGGTATAGCACTCCTCTGGCCCTGGAACTGCTACCTTAGTGCCCTGGCATATTATGGCGACCGGTTCTTGCACTCGCCGGCTTTGGTCAAAATCTACTCCTCCACCATGATGTCGGTGTCGACCATTGTTCTGACCACGTTCAATTACTTCTTATCGCAGAAACAGAGAGGTGCTAACTATAAGTACCGGATCAATGCGGGGTTGGGGCTCACGATAGCTATTTTTGTGGTCATGGCGTTCTCCTGTACCATGGATTTGTTTATCCGAATGAACGATATGGTGTTCTTCTTTGGACTTATGTTTATGGTGTTGCTCAGTGCTATAGCGACGTGCGTGGCTCAAAACGGCACTATGGCCACCGTCAATGTGTTGGGCCAGCTTTATACCAATGCTGTCATGGTGGGCCAGGCCATTGCTGGTACACTTCCTTCCATAGCATTGATCTTGTCCATTTTGCTTATTGGAGATCGTCACCACCAGGGTGTTTTTGGGCCTTCTCTGCAGGAATCAGACGATTACTACCTCGATAAGAATTATGGGCTTTTCATCTACTATATCACGGCCAGTTTGGTTTCTATGGCGTCAATCTTTCTCCTTTCGCTCTGTGGATATCATAAACGGGAACTGCTGTATCAGGCCTTGTCTGAGATGATGGAGGAGGGACTCGATGAAAATATAACCACCGAAAATATCGACCCCTTGGACGAGGTTCAGCAGATTCACGTGCCTTTCACTGTTCTTTGGTCCAAGCTCAAGTTGATAGTCATGACCATCTTCTTCACTTTCTCCATCACACTCTGTTTCCCTGTGTTTGCATCAGTGGTGGAGTCTGTGCATACCGATTCAGAATGGCTTTTTTTCAAGAAAAGCATTTACATTCCGTTCATTTACTTGGTGTGGAATGTGGGAGACTTGGCTGGACGGATTTTGTGTGGCCAGGCCAACTCCAGGGTTCTTATTCGAAACCCTAGGGTTTTGTTTATGTACTCTTTGGCCCGCTTGGCGTTCATCCCGTTGTTTCTAACCTGCAACATCCATCCTCAGGGGAAACGGGCCATTTTTCCGTCTGATTCATGGTACATTATGCTCAACTTTCTCTTTGGGCTCTCCAACGGTCAACTAGCAACGTCGTGTTTTATGATTGTGGGAGACCACTGTGATGGGGCCGATGAGAAGGAAGCTGCTGGTGGCTTCACCACAGTGTTCTTGAGTGTGGGTCTTGCTGTGGGTAGTGTCATGAGTTACCTTTTGGTATTAATAGTGGGATAATTCGATTACTTGTCTGGAGAAATGCCTCACGCCAAGTGAAAGAGTGAATCAGTGTCTCCAGAAATAAGAGGATTGAAGAGCCCGCTCCACAGTACTATTTATTGAATCTTCAAGAGTCTGGCTTCAAGAAATCATGGTACAGTAAGTCATAGTATTTAAGTACAGTTCAGTACAGTTTAATAGAGTTAAGTGGTAGAGTCCAGTACAAGAGTTCAGTAGCAGTCTAGTCAACCTCTAGTCGTGGCAAGTCTTCATTTAGTCTAGTAGTATCTTATCTCAGATCTATGGCAAGCTAATACCATTTGCATAACCACCAAGTCATCTGACAAGAGCAACCAATTATATAGTAGTTTGTATAGTATAGTAGTCAGTATAGTAGTCAGTATAGTAGTCAGTGTAGTAGTCAGTGTAGTAGTCAGTATTATACTAGTATGGTATGGTATAGTAGTCACTGAATGGATATCGGGAGGCATTGTTGACCAAGGTTTTAAAAGTGAACACGTGATTTCTTCTCTGGTATCAAGAAGCCCAAGTCAATTGAATGGTAGTCATTGAGGTAGTAAGGGGGGGTAGCAAGGGGATTGAAAAATAGTCATGGAGGTATATTGAGGTGGTGAACCACTGGTATAATTAAGGTGCACCTAATTAAACTCAAATTCAAACAATTAATAATTGATTGTAAATTCCAATATTCCGTTGGCCTCGAGAAAACAAAGTCTATTTAAGTTATTGGCAAAGAGGTTGTGCATGAAGTAGCTATGCACTTAACAATAGCATGAACTATGGTATGTGCACGTACCTCAAGGACCAGCTATTGAAATGTCAAGAATCCAATCAAGAATTCAAAGTGTAAAACACTGTAGTAATCATAAAATATATGTACATGAATTCGGCTCATAGTCATGCTCATTGGTGTTGTAGTCTAGTGAAACAGTACACCCCCCCCTAAATGAAGTTCCACTCTATTCCATTCCAAATAAATCACTTGAAAACTAATATTTGAATCGTAACCTCGAGAAATTAACTATAGTTATATTTTAGTAGTTTAAGTTGGCCCAGTATGTATACTCAAAGTGGCACGTGAGACAAAGGGAGTGTTCGGGGGAGTGTGGTTCGCAGTTCGCATAATTTGCACCCAGTGCGAAAGAAAAGCAAATAAAGTGAGAAAGAACAGCGAAAAAAGAGCGAGAAAAAAGCAGAAAGAGAGAGCGAAAGAAAAGCAGAAAGAGAGAGTGCGAAAAAGAACAGCAAAAAGACCAGTTAAATACAATACTAGATTTCGAAAGAAACAAAGGAGAAGAGTACGGACAGAGGATAAAGGAAAGGAAAGGAAAGGAAAGGAAAGGAAAGGAAGAATGCATATCAATAGTAATTGCAACCACCAAGTATTATTATTATTATTATTATTATCATTATTATTATTATTATTATTATTATTATTATTTTTATTATTATTATTATTATTATTATTATTATTATTATTATTATTATTATTATTATTAGTATTAGTAGTATTCTGATATTATTATTATTAGTATTAAGATTAGTATTTTTTATTGTGTGCTGTTGACCATTTAAGGTACCCATTGAGGTTGTGAGTGCAGAGTGCAGGATGCGGGCACCCCAGAAAAACGAGCGACCGCACAGACCATCATAGCCCGCATCATGTCATTCTGGGACCAAAACAAAGATACGTTCAAATCCGCCGGCAAGGCCACGCTTAAGGGAGTGGGGCATGGAACAAAGGCATTGGGGTCTGCTGGATACAGGACGTACAAGAACCGTTCTGGCGATCCATCTTCCGAAAAGGAACCGGTGGAGTATGTTCCGGGGTCCGTGCCTTCCTTGACCAAGGACCAACTCCACGCCATGCCAGCGCCACCACGTCGGGGACAATCCCAACCTCAGACTCAAACTCAAACTCAGACACAGACTCAGAATCAGACACAGACACAGCCACAGATTCAACCACAGATTCAAGGACAACCCCAATATGGACAACCCCAATATGGACAGCAGACTCAATACCCCGTTTCGGCCCAAAACAACCCGGCCCAGGGTGTTCCGGCTCAAGCTGCCCCTGCTCAAGCTGCGCCTGCTCAAATGGCCACTGCTCAAACAGCGCCCCTGTCTCTTCCAAACTTGTTCCAGCAGTCGGCTCCCCACTTACAGACTCTTGGTAACCTCGTGTCCAACCCACATGTTCAACAATTGTACCACCAAGTGAATGACCAGGTTTCAGGCCAGAATCCGGGGACTCAGAACCTGCAAATCCCTTCATACCAACAAGCAACTGCCACTCCTCCTGGTGTCCCTCCAAGAAACTCTGGTGTTGCTCAGAATCCTGTTGCTCAGAATACTCTGGCACAACCTCTACCAGATCAATTCGCGGCGTATGCTCCCCCCTTACCGGCAGGCACACCTCATGGCACCTACTCGTCTACGGCATCTCCAAATCTTGCCCCTACTGCATCGTCGAATGTGGCCTCCACTGCTACATCCCCAAATCCCGTACCTTATATATCTAGTGCTGGATCTGCTTCCACAGGAAAAGAAACAACAAAAAATACTCCTGATCTTTCAATGTTTACTCCTCCTCCAATCCATAACAATAGAGCTACTTCCTCTGGCTCTCTGAACACTCCACTGAGAGATATGTCGCCTTCTGCTCCGCATTTACCCTCTCGTTCCAGTGCAGGTGAAGTTCAGGAAGTCCAAAGCTCTATGACTTTCGAAAAAGTGCTTCCCTCCTACTCTTCAAAGACTCCAGGAAGGGCTCGAGGCGGACCGAACAAATCTGAAGTTTATGAGTGTCAGCCAGTACGCTACACTGAGCTAGATCCCTCGAAACTCGGTCCTCCACCTCCAAGAAGACACGACTCCAACGCCAGCGACATCAGCCCTTCTCCTGAAGGACAAGCTGCGTCCATACGCAGGGAGCCAAGTCGCACTGTACCCCCATCCCCTCCTCCCAGATCTGGTTCTGCTACCAGTGCCTCCGCTTCGAGTACTATTAATGTTCCTGCACTGGCAAGGACTGAAAATGGAGTAGTTCTCAAGCCCAAAAAGTTGCCTCCTCCAAAACCAAAGAAATTGCTGGGTTTAGCTATGAATGTTACAGGAACCTCAGTTGCTGAGCATGTATCAGAGCCAGATACCACCGATTTCGAGCAGCACGAACCCAAATTACCGGAGCAAACGGGCCAGATTAACTTTGCGGCCGAGATTGCCAATTTACGGCTTGGAAAGGTTCCTTCTCAATCTTCCTCGATAACTCCAGAGCCCGAGCATACGAAAGCTGCACCTCCCAAGCCGATGAAGCTCCAAGCATTGAGTGAAAAACCACAGTTTGAGTCCAATTTCGGTGGTGAAAAAGTGGCCAAAATCCCAGCAAATGTGCCTGGCAAGCATATTAAGCCTACAATTGCCGATAAGCCAGTGAAGCCTGCCAAACTCATGGCTGCTGAACTAGAAGCGTCTAGCCCATCTTCTCTGCTTTCTCCTCCTCCTGTCCCTGCACCTCGACGCTACAGAAGGGAAGCTGCGTCGTTACCCGAGAGTGTGGACGAAAATGAGAATGAGATTAGTCCTCAAACTATACCAGAACGTGGTATCGATCTCGATCTCGCTTCGGGTTGGTATGGTAAAGATATGGATGTGGCAAAAAAAGGGCCAGAATCGATTCAAGGCCTCTCGTATTCGTCTCAGCTCTTGTCGATGAACTCTACACTGTACAGCAGAACTATCGCGTTGACATTACGCGATTTGTCTCGCGTCACGTATGTCATCGAGTGGAACGACGAGGAGTATTACAATGCGTCTGCAAAGGAGGTGAGGTTCACTCAGTCTCCTATAACACTGAAGGTGCCCACGAGAAATGTTGCCATTGAGAACTCCAAAACATTTGGACCATCTATTGTCAAGTGGTGCCAGCAACATCTCGGAAAGTTGGTTGGACGGGGTGAGTGCTGGGACTTGGCGCATCATGCGTTGGAGCAGGTGCCTGGAGGGGCCTTTGTGTCTATGTATCAACATCACGGATATCCCATTTTGGAGATTTCCGGCACCCCCGAAGGCATTTTGATCAAAAAATGGCCCTTGGACTTGATCAGGCCCGGAGATATCTTGCAGTTCAAGACTGCCGTTTTTGAGGACAGCAGTAGCATTATGACAGCAGGCTCCCCAGATCACACTGCAGTTGTAACAAGTGCAGAATTGGACAGTATTGGTGTGTTGGAAGCAAATGTCGACGATTCGAAGACGGTGAAAAAAGGACAATACTTATTTCAGAACCTCACACGTGGACAGGTGACGGTGTATAGGCCCATGCCTAAGACCTGGTCTGAGTAGGACTTCAGCTCCTATTTTGACATTTACGAGCAAGTACATTCGAATAAACTGGTCTTGTAACAATAGTAGACTTGCCTTATTTCCACTCCTAGTCAGATCATTTTAGTTGGAGATATAGTGTAAAGTGCCTGTAATCATAAGTAGACACAGTCTAACAGTATAGATTTAGTATATACCAGGAGGACAATACAGTAGACGGACCAGTGTAGCCCGTAGTGGTTTGTAGTGTAGTAGCCCTGGTAGAGTATAAATGCAGTATACAGGAAAGAATAGAGGATAGAAATTTCTGACTTGGGTATTCACTGCTTTTGCAGCCATTATAAGGTCTAACGTCCAATACAAGAACTAGTACCAGAATTACTGACTAGTACCAGAATTACTGACTAGTACAAGAATAACTGACTAGTACAAGAATTACTGACTAGTACAAGAAATATACGGCTACATAGGGTCTAGAGACGTGGATTACGTTTTTCGATATACAAAAACAAAAACGAAAAAAAAAAAAGTTGAATCAAGAAAATGTCCCCTTTAAGAAAAATCTGTAAAATTTAATAATTTTCCTGCACTTTGTTGGTGTATTTATTGATGGCTTCAAGGCACTCCAAGCTTATGTACACTGGGTGCGAAAACGGACATCTATTCATTCACTCTTTACCAAATACTCTTCACCAATTCTGCACACAACGATATTAAAAGAAAATTCCAAGGGTTAATCTTGACTTGAAATCTCTGGAAAAAAGGCCATAGAGGCGGAAACCTCTTTTTGGCGACGTAGAGCTGTTTTTTTCGGAGTCGTGTCCGACTCATAAGAGTCATAGTACGTAGACAGTCATAATAGGTCTAGGTCATGGCCATAGTAAAGTACATATTCATAATATTCATAAAACTAGAATTTATACTAGAGTTTCTACTAGAGTTTCCACTAGATTTATACTAGAGTTTATACTAGAATTTATACTTGATAATATTTTATCCAATCATATTGTCGTTATAATTTCTGTATAGTCGTTGGTCATGGAGCAGTGCATATAGTCCAGAC
This sequence comes from Metschnikowia sp. 04-226.1, assembly GCA_002370245.1. Lineage (NCBI taxonomy): Eukaryota > Fungi > Ascomycota > Pichiomycetes > Serinales > Metschnikowiaceae > Metschnikowia > Metschnikowia sp. 04-226.1. The sequence continues at coordinate 132,815 of NLAD01000767.1, forward strand.
AGTAGATGCTAATGAAAGCGCATCGCAGCACCAGATCCTCCCCAGTATACTCCCCCAATGCCTAGCTCCGAGGCCCATGCACCGGCACTTTCGACTCCTCAAACGGATGAAACCTTTACTTATGCCAAGGTAAATAAGCAAGAGCTAAAAAGAGACCATTTGGGCTTGGCCCCGGGCGATGACTACATGGAAAAGCTCCATGACTATTACTCACTAGAGGAGCTAGCGGCATTCCTCGATACTAGGGACCCGAAAAATTCAGACCTTAGGGTGTATCAAAAAGTGACTCTCCAATTTCCTGATTCATTGATCTGTGACTCTGCTTCCATTGTTCAGAGTCTTCAAAAAATGCTCCCCCAGTCACATCTGGGTCACGTGCCTGAACTAGAGAGTACCAACAATAAGACTCCGACTTCGACTCAGACTCTGTGCTGTGGACAAGGACAAAGTGAAAAGGAGAAATGCAATAGCCTATGTACTTCAGATTCCCAATGTACTACCAAAAATAACCAGTCTCTGGGCCAGAGACTTTGGATCTTGGCTGATACTTCTTATTCTGCATGCTGTATTGATGAAGTGGCTGCTGAACATGTGGGTGCAGATTTGGTGGTGCATTTTGGTGATGCATGTCTTAATCCCGTTGCTTCAATTGCCTCGGCTTATGTATTTGGAAAGCCCAAACTAGATCTCCTGGATCTCAAGGTCAAGTTCCTCCTGCGGTACCCTGTGCCTTCGGAACAAACTGTGGTTTTGATGGCCGATGCTCCCCATAGTTACCTCCTAAAAGCAATAGCAGAGTCTTTGCCGGATTACACCATCATAACTGCAGACTTACACGTGCAGAACGACGTCACGTGCATTGGGTACCGCCCCCAACAAACTGGTGATATTACTGCCCTTGGGCGACTTTTAAGGTTCCCACAAGGCTATACCCCACCAGAAGACCTTGATCTACTGTCATTAGATCTCTTCCACGTGACCGTGCCCGAAGCACCCCGGCTTCTCCAGCTCACCACGCAGTTCCTGTCTGTCTCTACGTACCACAACGGCACCGTCTCGCAGGGCCCATTCCCCAACCTCATGCGCAGATATAGGTACATGCACATGGCCCGGTCAGCAGGCACCATTGGCATTCTAGTCAACACACTCTCATTGGCCAATACTAAACGACTCATCCGCGAGCTCTCTCACAAAATCAAAAGCGCAGGCAAAAAACACTATTTGTTCGTGGTGGGCAAGCCCAATGTGGCCAAGCTTGCCAACTTTGAGGCCGTGGATCTCTGGTGTGTTTTGGGCTGTGACCACCAAGGAATTTTATTGGATCAGACAAATGAGTACTTCAAACCCATTGTGACTCCGTACGAGTTGTTATTGGCCATTGGAGATGAATTCTCCTGGACAGGTAAGTGGGTCACGGACTTTCAAAGCGTGCTCACTCTTACAGGCGAAGAAGAAGAAGAAAACGAGTGCAAGAATGAAGATGATGATGCCAGTGACGAGGAGCCCGAGTTCGACCCAGTGACGGGGCGGTTTGTGAATGCCCGGCCTTTGAGACGTCTTAATCATCTCCAAGTTACTCTGGGGCCTGCAGATGAAGAAGACTCTGAAACTTCCGGAAAATCCCTGGCTCTAGTGAAGAAGCTTCTGGGGGCCGTGGCTCTCAGGAATACAGTCTCCACATCAGCTGCACATTTGCAGACGCGTGAATGGACAGGCTTGGGAAGTGACTGGACGACTCACGAGCAGCTTAGCCAAGAAGGAGCCGATGTGGAGGAGGGTGATGTTGGTATAGCACGTGGCTACTCTTTCGACACCAAAGGACACTAAAGTCATTGTGTTACTAAAGTCATTGTGTTACTAAAGTCATCGTGTGACTAAAGTCATCGTGTTACTAAAGTGTCTCACTAGAGCTCACATAGTGTGGACCAGAAAGATATTGCCATGATGCTGATAGATGCCTAAGGGACGGATATTCTATTTGATTACCCAAAAAAGACGTGAATATATTCTGCTAATTTGCATCAGATTGAATGGATGGTGGTGGAGGCAGAGCTCACAACCTGACTAATACTTTACTTCCTAACTTATATCGTTGTGATTCTTAATTGGGATAATCATGAAATCATTGAGAAACCTAACTCATGTTGATTATAATCTGAACTTACCCCCAATCTCCTCCACTCTCTTATACTTTACTATAAATGTATAGGACTAAATGGTGCTGTAGTAGTAGTAGACCTATTGTTGATTAGTAGTATCCTTGTCTAGTAGTATCCTTGTCTAGTAGTAGTATAGGCTCAAGTAGTAAAAGTAGTACTACTTATAGTAGTAGAGTACAGATAATAAGCACACAGTTGTATAGAGGAGAAGTGGTATATTGGAGTGTAGATGTAGACTAGTATGCAGTACCACTAATAGTAGAGTAAGTTAGTGAAGGTGTACTTTTCTAGTCCAGAGTGTAATATAGTAGCAAGTTAGTGAACTGTTAGTAGAGTGTAGTGTCTACTGTCGGTGTTAATAGAGTATAGTGGTGCCAGTGTAATGTAATTACTGGTAGTCTTCTGCATATAAGCACTCTATAATAATACTACAAAACTCTTATTAAAATGATGGAGTAATTCTGTATTGACCAGAGGCGAAGCTCAATTTAATCTCCTCTCACATAATGAAACCTTGTAATTAATTTGTCATGAAAAGAAACTACTTCCATCCACACCACTATTTAGTATAGTGCTAGTAATACAAAGTATAAGAATTGAACTATATACCTCACGGCATGACTGACCACAACAATGGACCACAGTTTTAAATTCAAGAGATGATCAAATTCCTGGAGGATTCTCCAAGTGGTAAAAAAAAAATCCACTGTTTACCAAAAATCAATATTCGTGTTTCTCTCATATATCGATAAATGATCATAGGACAATGAAACTCCAATACGTATTAGTATACTGATATCCTATTATAACATAGTATCTGTGTAATACACGACAATGTATTTGAACTCATTAAAAAAAGGAAAATATCCAATATTATAATATCAAAAATAGTATACTATTTATAGAAGAAGAAAAGGAGAGATTTCAAAAGTGGTCCATTGGGTGAGGAATTGAGAGGTGGAAGTTTATTTGATTGCGAAACAGTTGCAGTTCGCAGCATTTCTCTTTTTTCACCTTCCACTTCCAGTTCTCACTCACTCCCTCACTCACTCACTCACTCACTCACTCACTCACTCACATTGACTGCTCATTTTTTTCCACACTTTTTTCCACACCATTCTCCACCCCACACTTTTCTCCACCCCAACCATTACCAATATTTAGCCACAAAGCCATTTTATTTTTATGGTAGTTTGGTAGTTTGGTAGTTTGGTAGTTTGGTAGTTTAAGATAGAATGACATGGTGGAGGAGGAGGAGGAGGACTGTACAGTTATAAATACATAGCCTCCTTTTTGGGGTTTCTATACTACAAATCGGGGACTTTTTTTACACTTTTTTTTTTCTTCTTCTCTTTCCAATAAATTCTCTATGAATTTCCCGTTTAAATCATGTCTTGAATTAATTCTAGACGAAATCCTGAACGTGTTTCACATTTCTGGATTCCAGACAATCCCTTGGGTGGGAAAATAGACTTGAAAAAATAGACTTGAAAAAATAGACTTGAAATGGAGAATAAAACGGAGTCAACGGGGACGGGTAACTGAGATCGGAGAAAATATTATAACGGAAGTCCACTTTTTCATCCACGTAGAAGAGAAACTTCAAGCATATTTTCAAGCAGTTGGGCCAATAGGTATAGGATATTGAATCCTAAGGAAACGAACTATAGATCCCCTCTTCTCTTTTCTTCTCTTATCTTCTGTAGACTCTGTAGACTCTGTAGACTCTGTAGACTTATCTTTGGTAGACCATCTCTAGACACGTGACTAGACACTTGAATAAACTGGTGTTTAGACAAGTGAATAGACTGGTGACTAGACAAGTGAATAGACTGGTGACAAGACTCATTCTGTGCATTCTCTCATTCTGTCTAATTCTGTCTAATTCTGTCCTTTCTGTCTCATGACTAGACTCTTCTGTAGACTCTTCTGTAGACTCTTCTGTAGACTTCTGTAGACCGGTAGACTCATTATTTAAAGCACAATGTCAAAGAAAAGTATGGTTTGATTTACTGAACTAAGGAAAGACACTTGATTGGTTTTCACTCATCTTATCCACTCTTTTGCTGTGCTCAAGCCAGTTTGAAAAAATATATAATTTGAAAAAATATATAATTTAAAAGAATATATGATTTAAAAGAATTTATATATTTTAAAAATTATACAGTTCTAGAAGACTCTTATATACCGGCCCATAAAAAATCTAACTTATTGGAATGGATGGTATGGGGTCATGGCTCACGTGCGCACCGCACTTTCCCTGCTCCCACCTCCTCGTGTCTCCATGGCCGAGGTGTCTCCATGGCTGATATAGACTCTATAGTGTACACGCTCTGCCACATCCGCATATACATCTATGTGGTGGCTGCTGCTGCCTGTATATACTGGCAATGGCTTGTGCCGGTCCTAGTCTTGGGTGCAGGAGTTGAAGGGTTCTACCAGTTTAATGAGAGGTTACAATGGACCCATGATATGCCTGCCATTTCTGAAAATGATGTTGCTGTTGTTACGGGTGGGTCACGTGGCTTGGGCCGGGAGTTAGTACTGCTTTTAATTCTGAAAAAGTGCCGGGTTATAGTATTGGATATTGAGCCCTACATTCCAAACGGCCCAATGCTTAACGACTCCGTCCTGTATCTATACTGTGATTTGGCATCGGTGGAAATGACCCAAAACACGATCCTGCAGCTAGTCGCAGACTTGTCTCTTCAAAAAAGGCAAATTTCTATTCTTATCAATAATGCTGGTGTTCGTCATAATGGACTGTTCCTAGCTACTGACCAAGCTACTCTACTGCGAGTCTTCAACGTCAACACATTTTCGCCAGCACTGATTTTACGAACGGTAATTGGGGACCACGTGACTAACCATCATCGCCAATTCCTTAGAGTGGTTAATGTTTCTTCCATTTTGGGCACGTTTGGCCCATGCAATCTTCTGGCGTACTCTGGGTCCAAGGCGGCCTGTATGCAGTTTCACGAATGTTTAAGCGAGGAACTAAATTTATACCCGGAGGTCCGATTGTTGCTAGTACTACCTGGTCAATTGGATACGGCTATGTTTGGCGATGTTATTCCTAGCAGGCAATTTTTGGCCCCAGTGGTGGACCACCGGATACTAGCACAGAAAATCATGGCACGGGTGGAGCAGGGAGGCACGGGTGTCATGTGTGAGCCATTATATGCCAATTTTCTCCCTGCCATAAAAGTAATGCCTATGACGATACAAAGACTCGCACGGTGGTTTTCCAAGATGGACGAGAAAATCAATGCCAGTGAGAATCAATAAGAAAAGTCCCTGGAGGACAGACCTGTATATAGACTATATGAATGCCATCATCAAGACGGCACAGACATCAAGAAAGCTTAGACACGTGCAGTTTAGGCCATGACAAAAGGCGGAATTATGACTAATCACTGGGATTTCTTCTCCAAGAGACCCTTGATAACTGCAGAAGTTTCCGACTCGTTCAAGTAACCAAACTCATCAAACATCTTGGTAAAAGGAATGTTCTCCTCAAGAGCCCTTCCATCGCCAAACACAACCCTCACTCTGTACAATGGCTCAAAAGGCTTGGTCGACGTGTACACAGAGACCTTGAGCTCCTTGTTGTAGCCAATGTATGCGTTGTCCTTATACTGTGGTGCCTTGTTGAGGTAGTACAACACAGTGCAGATGGCAAAATATACCAAAATCAGCGCCACAATAACATAGTAGCTATCCTTAAAGGAGACCTTCTTCTCCAAGTAGTATAGGAAGCCACTGATGGCCACGGTGAGCAACCCTAGAGCGAGCTTCAAGTCCACCAACGTGAATGACTGTTCGTATCCTAGTTGCAGGAGCGCCTGGGGGAGGAAGTCATCAGCCTCAGTTTTCAAGTCCACAAGGGAGCTGGCGTTAGTAAATTGACCTTAGTGTAGAAGATCTTGCTTGATGGACATACTTTAAGTTGACCTTTTTACCCATGATACCTTGGACCTTGGAACGGATGATGTGTCCGCTGGAAATACACCGCGCGCAGTCACGTGGCGCAGGAATGCAGGTAGACCACGACCCACACTAACTCGTCTGTTCTCCATAATGCTCCATAATATTCCATAATTTGCATGAATTTGGAAACAGAATTGCTTTTCTGTCTTTTCTGTCTTTTCTGTCTTTTTTCTGTCCTATCTGTCCAGTTATTCTCTTTTTCTGTAATTCTGTCCCCTATTTTCTCTTTGGGTTCTTGTCTTCGCGATCACTCTGACTGACCATACTTCTGACCATGACTCCAATTCTGACATGACTTTCAATTGACTTTTTTCTCTATTCGGATTTTTCCCACTTTGGTTATGAAGAAAGCAACACGTACTTTTTCTTTTTCTTGCTCTTGGGATTCTGGGCCTGTTGCCTCTCGATCTCCTCACGTGCCTTGCGGAGCATCTCTGCAGTCTCCCAATCGTCTTCATCTTTTGGCACTTGCGTTCCCCATACAGATTTTTTCGTCAGAATATCGGCAGAGTTTTCTGCTGCAGACTCAGATAAGGCCGGAAGGTCCCGGTGGTCGGAAATGGTGAGACTGCCCATCATTCCGGGGATCCACTCGTCGTAGTCATTGGCCCGGGCCTGGCCGTTATTCTCCCGCTCGATGTATTCACGTGCCCGCCGCTCGCTTTCATTGATAGCACGCAAACGGTCAGTTTCTTCTTTCCGGAGTTTTCGGGAACTGGCCTTGCTTCTCTTCTTGAGCTCGGGTTCAAACTGCTTCCATGCATCTGCACTTAAGAATTCATTATTTTTCCACGAACACTCCAAAAATCCTAGAAGTGTCCCGAGGGGGAGATGCGAGAGGTACTTATACTTTGAGGTGGCGGTTTCCTCATCAAGCTCCTCGTACCGGATATTCTCCACCTTGGCCACCACCGAGTCCGGGAGCTGCGTATAACTATCGTTATAGCTGGCCTTTAATACCTTGACGTCTAGTGGCGAAAGAACGTATGTTGTGGAAGACTTAAACCCCGTTTGGTAGTAGTAGAAAGTCTGGCCCGCCTCTTCCGACGGTCCTGTATCTGTAATAAGGCCCTGGTCACTGAAAGATGTAGACCACGCCTTTATGTCGCCATCTATGGCCTGCATGGCCATCTCCACATACTTACCGTCATCCAGATAAAGCTCCCGGTCGAGCTTGTAGGCTGTTTGAATGTCATCTTTTTCTTGTTCATACATGGCCTGCACATAGCCCAAGTCGGCCTTAAACATCCGCAGGTATCCAAGAAGATCCAGAGCCAGGTCCACCCATGGAAATGTGTTTTGATTATAATTATCCATGTAGCGAGGCAAAGGAACAATTCCGGTAGTATTTCGTGCCATAAGCGTGAGAATCACATCGTCACCGATTTTGGGTACCTCAAACCGCTCATCCACCTCCACTAATTTCACCGGTTTCACATCATGTTTCCGGATAATCGACCCACATAACGGACAGTCGTTATACTTCTCCACTATGGCCTTGCTTTCCCGTTTCATATGTACAGGAACCTCATTGGACAAGAGTGAGAGGAGACAAGTCAAACACAACATATGTCCACATGACGTGATCATACGTGGGGCCACCAACTCTTCCGTAAGGCATATAGGACACGACGGTCCCTTGGGCACCACTATACGTATTATATCACGTGTATCCACCGGCACATTGGGATCAAGTTGCTGCGCCTGGTACTGCTTGCGGCCATCCACAATAAATTTGTAGTTGAGGTTGATAAAACGCATGCCATGCAAAAAGAGGCGCTTCTTCTTTTTGGTCTCGAAAGATCCCCTTTTGGCCCGGTTGGGTGGGTGTTTCTGGTGCTGCTGATGGTACTCGGGCAGATCTCGGTACAGCTGGTAGTCGAAGAAGTTGTTGACGACATTGTGGTGTTTTCTGGCCCGCAGACTGCGTTTGCCGGCTTCGTCGTGCTTAAGTTCGGGGAGTTTCTTCATTCTGCTATCGTCATTCATAGCATATCAGGTATGCTTAAATATGGTGAGCTATCGAAATGATTTAGGCTGGGTTTGAAATGATTCTAATGATTCCTGAGACTCTGAGAACTGTTGGATAATTGTAGTAGAGACTAACGTATAACCTTGGATTAGGTTATATTCTCTGGTAGACTGCTCTATTCTTGGAGAGGTGTGACAATTCTTGAGGACAGGATATATGGTATTCTGGGTGTAGAAACTAAAAGATTCTGTGTTTCTGGTATAATGCTGGAATATTTTTGGTTCTTCCAATGAGTTTTGATGGATTTCTGGTCAGAATCTGGATTATGATCTAGTTTTCGAGTATATAAAACTGTAGGTATGTCAAGACAAGTTGGTCTTTCTCGGATTAAAGTGGAGAATGGTAAAAAACTGCTTTTGCTTTGGATAAGAAACAGTAGATTCCTGGGAGTGCTGTAGGTCAAGTCTATTGTGGTGTATATCCAGGATTTCGGCTAGTCAAACGAGGTTTGATGAAATATTAGGTTGCTAAAACTGGAGTATGTTATAGAGACTGGTAATCTGGTACAGAATCTGGCAACAATGGTAGATGAAATGGATAGTTCTGATTCTGGTATATTAAGGGATTAACTCTTTTTTGGTGAAAAATGGATTTTCTGGTAATTCTAGTGAAAACTCTCGATTCGAGTATTAAATTGGATTCCAGATTGAATTGGATTCTAATCTAAAAAACTGGATTAATAGAACTGGATATTGTAGTATGAATGTTAGATTCAGGGATGGAGATTTCAAGGAGCAGTTTCCGGTATATAGTTAAATGGTTGATGCACCAATAAAATGATTTTTCGTATTAACTGGAATTCTGGGAGTTGGACTATTCAGGCCCGTAAGGACTTTGAGGGAATGCTAGAGGATGGGTCAATGGAACCGAGGGCAATGGACCACGTGCGTTAGATGCCGAACTATGGGGGTACGGGTTTCTCTAGAACCTGTATATAGAGAGCACACGATATATAGTAGCACACAATATATATTTGCTTTGGATCTGCAAAGATGGTGATACGGTGTGACCCAGTCGAATGGTTGGTTCGGGCCCATGATGGCGCGAGCGGTCACGTGGATTTCCACGTGATCATGCACGTGATAGATAATCTCGTGTCACGTGATCACGCACGTGATGAACACTAAATTCACGAAAAATCCCTCACTTCCCCTCCACCAGTGCCATTTTGGATCCCCAGATACCCTTCATGCACCTAATATTCTCTAATTTTAGTAACCTTTTACTCCCTAATAATTCCCCTCTGGTAGCTTCCTCGTGTGACGTTAGGTCTGGCTGCTCCACCACATCTTATGTGCAGGAGCAGCCCGCGCACACGTACCAGGCTATATCTTACGATACTACGCCCCCATACTTCTACCCATTCTTTTAGAGTCTCCACCCAAAAAACTAGCACATCGAAGCAGGTCGTTACGTGCTGCAACCTGATCGGAGTGTATACTAGGACTAGCTAGAAACTGTTGTCCAACCCCAAAAATCTTCCCTGAGGATAGGAGGCTGAAACCAGCTAGCATACAAGCTATTAAAAGATACTACCGCTAGCAATAGAAAGGGAGGCGAAAGTTGCGCAGAAATCGCGGCAGAAATCGTGCTACAGAAGTCAAGAAAAGGGGCAACCTACTAGCAGCTGATACCTTTTTAAGCTATCTAAGAAGCTATTTAAGAAGCTGTCCAGCTACCCGATAAGCCAACTAAGCTATTTGAGAGGTCATTCAAGGAGTTATTTTAAAAGCTAACAAGAAGGCAACTGAGCTATCGATTCAGCTATCTATCCGGCTATCAATCCAGCTATCTATTTGGCTACTTCAGAAGTTAACTTAGAGGTAACTAAGCTCACTAAGCACCCGAGAAGCTAAGATAGTTGAAATAGTGAGAAGGTGCAGAGACTAGCAAGTACCAAATCCGGAAATTTGAAACTAGAAAGTCTCTCATTTGTTGATCTCAAAAATAGTCTAGATGTCTGAGTTACCGTCACATCCGCCCGAGTACGATGCTCTGCATACTCAGTACCGTGGAATTGAACAGTTTGAAATCGATGATTCCGACACACACCAAAACACCCATCCGTCCCGGTTGGTGAAGGCATGGCAGGCATCTCTGAGGGTGTATGTCACTTGTAAAGGTCTCTTCATGGCCCCCATTCTCCATTACCTGGCGCCGCTCCGGGAAGCATATGCTTTTGTCAGCAACAAATACGAACTGTACATATTGAAGGTGGGCAATCCACTTGTGGTGAAACGGCTTCTATACGTGTCGTTTGTGGTGGTTCTCATGTATGCAGTGTCCATGAATGAAAACAGCGACGGCGTCAATGGTGCCAGTGGGGGCGCCTTTTCTAGTGGCAAGTTTTACGACGTGGCCCAGCTAGGTGATTCTTTGCACCTGTACATTGATGCCAAAACACTCAAGGAGAACATCGAGTACTTGTCGTCGATTCCGCATGTTGCCGGGTCCACAGGTGACTTGGCCTTGGCTCGGTATGTGGAGAACTATTTCTCCAATAACGGACTCGAAACCGTGGACTTCAACGAGGTCGATACCTTTTTGAACTACCCTAAAACTGACCATACTTATGTCAAGCTTGAAGACGGCTCGTTTGCTGCTACTCTATACGAAGACAATGACTCCGACATGCACCACTTGGCATTCAACCCCGACTCGCCCAGCTCCAAGGGCGAAATCCAAAAACCATATGTTTACGCCAACTATGGGTCTCCCAGTGACTTCAAAAAACTCAAAGATGCAGGTGTGGATGTGAAGGACACAATTGTCCTTGTCAAATACGGAGGAAATGTTTCCGAGGGAAATAAAATCGCCCAGGCCAGCCACTTGGGTGCACAGGCCGTGGTGTTTATTACCTCGCCCATTGATTGGGCTGGAAATAAGCACGACGACGTCATCCAACGCTTGAATGTGGCTCTTTCCAGATTCAGTCCCGGGGACGTGTTGACTCCCGGTTGGTCTTCTCACGACGACTATGTTCTACGGCTTAAATGGGAGGATTCGGCTGTGACAGCCAAAATCCCCTGTATTCCAGTATCCTGGAGAGATGGAAAGGCACTTGTGGAAAAGCTCGGCAAGGACGGTGTGGATTTTGGAGATGGTCTTTTTTCAGGATCAAGCCCTAAAAGTCGGGCCTCAGAAATCTCCCAATTGAAACTTAGTGTGCAGAATGACGAGAGGTCTACACACCTGATTTGGAATGTGGTTGGCTCCATTTCTGGCCGTGAACAGACCAGCAAGGGTATCATCTTCGGAGCCCCACGTGACTCCCTTTGTTATGGTGCAAGCACTTCCGCAAGTTCTACTGCCATTTTGCTTGAGCTTGTTAAGACACTCACCTCTCTCCAGAGGCGGTACTCGTGGTCTCCATCTCGGACCATTTATTTCATATCTTTCGACGCTACAGAGTACAATTTGGCAGGGTCAGCTGAATGGCTTGAAAACAGAAAAAAGCAGTTGAGTGAACAGGGCTACACATATATCGAGCTCAGTGGCTTGGCCGATGGTGATATCTTGGATGTGAATGCCAATCCTCTTCTCCACGATGTGATCCGGGAGGAGATGAAGAAGGTCAAGGTGGACCCCACAAAGTCCAAGTCGTCCAAAACACTTTATGACTTGTACAAGGAAAGCCACGACCTGGATCTGTTCCACTACGACTTGTTGCAAGAGAAGAACTACGTGCCGTTTGTCAACTCGTTGAACATCCCAGCCATGGAGATTGGGTACCGGTCCAAAGAGGGCACCGGCCCTGTCAACTCGTGCTTGGACACTTTCGCCAACTTCGAGGTCCAGACGGCCTCGTCTATGCGTAAGTACCAGACGATGGTGGAGCTCTTGGCCCGCATCGGGCTCCGGTTTGCAGAAGATCCGTTGATTCCTTACAACTTCATAGCCCTTCTGGATGCACTCAAGGGATACCAGGAGAACCTCGAGAAGCATGTGGACAAGATGATGGCCGCCAACCTGAAAGTGGTGCAGCCCAAGCTACATTTCGAGGTGATGACGCAGGCCATCCAAACCTTGAGCAGCAAGAGCAAGTCGCTTGAAGAGTTCCGGGTGGATTGGAAAAATTTCATTGAGTCGTCTTCGTCGCTTGAGCCCGTAATGTTAGCAGCCACGCGGAGATCGGCCAACGACAATATGGTGGCCTTCAACGGATTCTTCGTTTCGGGAACAAGCACTCCTCTTCGAGCAGGATACCTCAACTACCTCTTTGGGTTCCCCTACGATGCGCCAGTTTTTGGTGATGGAGAGCATGAGTGGAACACGTTTCCGCTTGTTCGGGAATTCGTGGCCAAGGGTGACCTTCCTCGGGCCCAGCACGAGATCGACCGTATAGCGGGCTTAATTGAGGAGAGTTCGCTGGTGCTCATCAGGTTTCTGAAGTGATTAAAAGTACCATAGCTATTTAATGCCCTACAGAGGACTTGTAGAAAGGACATGAGTATGTAGATGATCTTAGTACTCGGTACTCCAACAAGAGATGCATAGCTTTATATGTTAACGCCACCAATACTGTATTAAGAGAAGTAGTAATTGAGTAGGCAATGGACTGTCTTAATATCTTAGAGTGTATATACTAGTATATAGTGTAGTATATGAAATAGTATGGTTAATAGCATCAAGAATTAACAATAGGATTCACTCCAACCCGGCAACTCCACCACTACCAGTGTACTAGAACATGTAGTTGTACAGACGAACCTCTATGACTATGACCGCATGAGGTACTAGATAGAATTGGATGGTACTACATAATAAGAGTATGAGCACTGGCAGAAGGGCATGAATAAGTACCTTACTATGAAGACTTTCCGACCACAGACTGACCCTTCATACTATATCCGAGAGTTAGTAGGACACCAAGTATAAAGACATCACACTTTGAATTGTAGGCTCGAAGGCTTCGCCCAGATTATAAATTCGACCAGTCAATGACCACCAGGTAAAGTCAATTAGAAGGACAATGATAGTAGATCAGAGGAATCCAAGAATATCAATTGGTCCAAGGTTATTTTCCGAGAATGGATATGGTTGAAGAATCAGAACTGGGTGTGTGTACCAATGGATTGGAGAAATGAAGACCCGAACCACCCACTGTAGGCTGTTTAGTATAGTAGAATAGTATCCCAAGAAACATATGCGGGTCCATTTTCAGGTCCAGGACAAGTTGTTTCTTCGGATTCTGAACCTAAGTAATGTAGTATACACCAATGAGTTTAGGAAGATTTAGAATTCTTTCTAATCTCAACTCTTTTAACCAGCAGTAGTACTAGTAGTACTAATAATAGCAGTCAAGGTAGTGTATTAGTGTATAGTAAGACTCGTTATTTGTACGGTCACATGACTCATAGGATTCAGCCAGATTCAGTCAGATTCAACCGGATTCAACCGGATTCAGTCAGATTCAACCGGATTCAACCGGATTCAACCGGATTCAACCGGATTCAGTCAGATTCATATAGTGAAGATAATTTGTAGTAGTGAAGCGGAGTAGTGGTGTAGGGTAGTGGTGTAGTAGTAGTGAAGTGTAGTGCGCACTGAGAATGCAGTACTTCATTTTTTACTAAGAATTTGAAGCGTAGAGGTCAAGTGCGATTTGAGACAAGTTCAAAAAGGGATATAAATCAGTTCCACTCTACAACAATTCTTTTTATTTCATCCCACAAAACAATTCCATAGAATCCAAATAATTCTTATAATCCAAAGAATCCAAATAATTCTTATAATCCAAAGAATCCAAATAATCCAAATAATTCAAATAATCCAAATAATTCTTATAATCCAAAGAATCCAAATAATTCATATAAATCTTTTATTCCATATAAATCTTTTATTCCATGATAATACTTTATTATGAAATCTGATAATTTGTGCCAATATGTAAATTGATATTTATTCGTCAATGGTTCCTTGGGAATTAAGGAAATATAGCAGTCTAATATAATCCATAGTAGTTCCTATTGTGTAGTGTATATAGTATCGGCTCAGGTATATAGTATTATTATGTGCAGTATAATAATAATAGTCTTATTATCTTTAGTGTATAAATTATACTGGTTAAGAATTCTTCTAGACATGGCTCATAACTATAATGTCAGTGCTCATGCTCATGCTCATAACCATGCTCATGGTCATAACCGTGCTCATAACCAAAATCTCATAACCAAGTGCTCATAACCGCACCGTGGCTCATAACCTTTTTCATAACCTTTTTCATAACTAAGGTGCAAGAATCTTAAAATTATAAAAATGATAAAAGAAATCATGTTAATTTATAATGAATTTCAATTACTAGAAAATTGTCCAATTCATAATAATATTGTTGACATAACTTAAAGCCAATTTATCATGAATATGCTGCTACTTCCCACATACACCAAAACCCACTGAACTAAAAAAAAAAAAAAAAAATAAACCTCTATTTCCCCACTACAAAGTCTAGATCACCAAATTATCACAATTTTTTTAAAATTATCATCACTATCAAAAACTAAAAGACAAGACAAGACAAGACCAGACAAGACTAGACCATATTACTGGACTAAAAGACTAAAGGACTAGACTATAAAACCATACTATAAAACTACAAGACTAGACTATAAGACTAGACTATAATATTGGACTATTATAGTGGACCATAATATTGGACCATAATACTAGACTACGATACTGGACCATAATATTGGACTACAAGACTAGACTATAATATTGGACTATATGAATATACCCAAGTCTTTAGTTTAAGACTATTCTATAATACTGGACTATAATACTGCACCATAATACTATAATTCAAGACTAGACTAGACTAAAAGGGATACGGAAGACAAGACTATGACAGAGACTATACTATACTAGACTATACTATACTATACTAGACTAGACAGACTATACTATACTATATATTACTATAGTCTACGTCAATATACTTGCTTCTCATTCTACTACCACATTAAATTCCATTATACTCCAATACCATACTATAATCCTATCACCGTACTACTATACTATACTATTCTACTATACTGTATACTACTACACGTATACTTAACCTATACTAGTATTCTGACAATCACTGTCAAATATCCACCAATCACTAGTCATCTTAATTACTAATACTCTACACTACAGATAATCAATTAATAAATGGCCATTCCCAAACTATCATTCCAATACTACTCTACCTCCACCAGACTACTACTATATACTACTATACTATACTACTATACTACTATACTACTATACTACTATATACTACTATACTATACTACTATATACTACTATACTATACTACTATACTCCAATACCATACTACTATACTATTACACTATACTACTAGTATACTACTACTAGTATATACTACTATACTCAATATTCAATAACATCCAGCTATACTACTCCACTTTCTATCATACTACACTACTATGCCTATAACAATAGACTATAATCTTTACTACCACACTATACTCTTTAAATATATTCTTACCACTATGCCTTACTACTATACTCTTTACTACTACTGAACCACTATACCTATACTAATACGCTACTATACTACTATACTATCACACTACTATACTCTTTACTCTTTATTACTATACTATTTACCACCATGCCTTTACTCTTTACTACTACTACTAGTCTGTACTACTATACTACTTTTATACTCTTTACTCTTTACTACTACTCTTTACTCTTTACTACTAGTCTTTACTACTTTAGTGGGGCACGCACTGGATAAAATATGCGAGGGATTGACCACGCACGGTTTTTGGATGAAGGAAGAAAACCGCGCCATGAAAAATGAGAACCAAAAATGAAACCAATTTTGTGAGACTCTAGATTCAAATTATGGATTGAGGATTGAGGATTGAGGATTGAGGATTGAGGATTGAGGATTGAGGATTGAGGATTGAGGATTGAGGATTGAGGATTGAGGATTGAGGATTGAGACTGTAATATTTCTATACTCAAAATAGAAGTTACACCAACCACCAAAAATAAATTACATATTACACCAAATAAATTAAACCAAATAAATTAAACCAAAAAAAAGTTTTCCTAAATTATACTAGAATTTGATTTCCATTGACAAAAACACTTGTTCACTATTAATTGCCTCTATATAAGCCATTACTACAGTGAGGTTTCATAAGTGTTTCAGAAGTGTTTCATAAGTGTTTCAGAATCTGTTCTATTTCTATTTATTTCTTTATTTCTTTATTTCTTTATTTCTTTATTTCTTTATTTCTTTATTTCTTTATTTCTTTATTTCTTTATTTCATTTATTTATTTTTATTTATTTCTATTTCTTTATTTCTATTTCTTTATCTCTATTTATCTCTATCTCTATTTATCTCTATCTCTATTTATCTCTATTTCTATCTCTTTACTTCTTTATTTCTTCATTTTTCTGCTATAAGTGTTTCAGAGTTTCTGTTGTGTACACTTGTTTCAGATTGCCCCTGCCGGATTGGCACTCCTGCATTTAGCCCGCTTTCTTCCTTCTCCCATCATCTGCTCGCGATCTGCAAGCTCTACTTCCTCGCGCTACACTTCTTCACGCACTGCGGGCAATATTTATCTTCAACATTCCTCCCGCTTCTCACTAATCCTCGGGTGTTGCTTGCAATTGTCGTCTACAGTGTGCTGGCCTTTTCTGTTTGTGTTTCTATAAAGCTGTGGGTTTTCCAACTGCCACTTATTTCTCCAGGGGCTTTTTACCTCCTCCACTAATCTTACTGCCATTTAAAGCCCAACATTCTTCAAGCCTCCTTGCAACCCAACATACCGAAATCGCTGACATCCATTTGTTAATCCTTTTGTACCAATTGAAGCCATTTCAAAATATCATCTGATTATTGCTCCTTTGAGTCTCTGCAACGTGTTCTACCACATCCAGCCAATCATCTAGCCCAAATTTCAAAACTCTCGAATATTCCTTGTTTACTACCCAATTGTAAACTCAACTTATCCTCAATTATTTCCCAAATATTCCACCATGCTGACGCTCATCCCTACGGCCTGTGGCTGCCATACGCTCCAGTCTCCGCCCATTGAAAAAGATGACCGCCTCAATTTACATGTACGGACGGGTTCGGCGCTGATCCTATACAATTCATTTGTGTTCACTTTTGGCGGGCTCACTATTGGCCTAGAACTCGATGGCAATCTATCTATCGATTCAATTTCCTCTATCTTCATGCGAAAAATCACCAATAACAAGCTGAGCAATCTCTCTCGGTATCTCTCGGGCGAAATGTTCTTTTTGGACTTGATTTCCAGAGCTTGGTCTCGTGTACCCATTCCTGCGGGTCAGCCTCGTCCAAGACCTCGGCTTTTCCATGAAATTGCTACTGGTAAAGGCTCCCTCTACGTTTTCGGCGGATTAATCATCTCTGAAACCAACAAGGGGCCTGGCAAAGTCTATGGTTCCGATGCTGATGCCTTCCAGCTTGTTCCATGCAACGATCTCTGGGAATTCAACCTTCTTACCAAGTCCTGGCTGCTTCTACACGATGGAAGTGGATGGGAAACAAATCCTTTGATCCCCCGCCCAAGATATACCCATAAACTCGCCACCATCGACCATTTAACGTTTATCAATAAACGGGACCACTTTGGGATCTTGATAGCAGGAGGTTGTGATGCAAACTCCGCTAAAATCTATTACAATTCCGTCTACGATTTTGTCGATAAATGTTACGTGGATGCAGGACCGCCATTGAAGTATCCTTCCAAGACAAATGCTGGCCGTAAAACTCTGGGGGTATCTGAGGCTGGCAATCTGGGCACCACATCCAGGGGCTCAAATGATCTCAGCATCAACTATCTAGATACCTCGGTGGTCAGTTTCACTGAGGAGGCGGAGGCAGATCCAGTGCAGGCCAATCCGTCTCCATGCACTAGGGTCACGACCAAACCCACTATGGTGGAGTCCTTGTTCATATATGCACCCACAGAGGCCAATTCCGACCAAGAATTGCGTAATCCCATCATGACTAGCAGGCTAGGAAGACAAATATACCCTCCCAGGGTACCACCACTCTGGCAAAAACAAGGCATTCAGTCAAAAGAAAAGAACCGCCAATACGTCAAGCGAACCGTGCCCTATAACCTCCGGTACCCCACGGGTGGCTTGTTTGGACAGAATTTGGTGTTGATTGGGTTTCTCGCCAATGACTACGATATCTCCATCTTCATCTTCAACAAGCCTACGGGCAAATGGTCCCGGTTGAATATTTTCTGCCACCATGAGTATGGTTCACACCGGTTCTGGGGTGGTTTTGTGTGGTCTTCTCACCATAAAGTGGTCCTTCTAGGGAACTATGTGACGTCGCAGACCACCAGCAGTGTACGGTACTTTTCCTCTATGATCACCGTTAGTTTGCCGGTTACAAACATTCTTGCATCTATGGAAATGGCCGGTGGAAATATCCCTGGAAGAATTTCCCACCACCCAGCCTCCTCGGATATGAGCTCCATCAGTGATGCACTTTCGTCCACATCGGCCGAAGATCCAATAAGTGAAACAGACCTGTCGAGACGGGGAGCATCTTTTTCTCAGAACAACGAAGTGCACGCTCCAAAAGCCACCTTCAACGACTACGTGGATTACGCAGCACCCAAGGTGAAGTTCACCAAGGTTCGTTCTACGTTTCCACCTGCTGCCATCACTTTGGGACGGAATGCTCTACGCTATGGTGATCTTATTTCCGATTTCGAGCTTGTTTCGTCCAATGGAGACCGCATTCCGGTGTGTCTATCGATACTCAAGGAAAGATGGGGCAAATACTTTATTGATTTGTTGGCCAGAGCTTACGTCAAGGCAGTAGATCAATTTGAACACAACCAGATCCAATGCAACTCCGATAGCAAGTTGGGATCCCTGAAGTCTAGCCGTGGCAGTGAAAGTGTGGATTCTGACCTCGATAAGCAGATGCAACAGATGGGAGACTCGGGCCTGATAAATGGGCCATCGGCACGTGACACGCCTGCAATGAAGGATCCGTTCCAAAAGGATATGCCGCAGTTTCGTCTTCCTTTCCAGGACAATCTGAGTGTAGGCACCGAAGACGGGACATCTGTGACGTCACGTGATATACCTTCAGTGGACCCATTCAAGCAGAATTCGGAAAGGCGAAACTCCCAGGTCTCCAACCTTTCTGGAACGTCTGTGCTCAAATACCATCTCAAGGAAATCCCCTCGCAGCTTCCCCTTCCGAAAGAGCCGATTCCCGATATCTCGGCAGCACCTGTTTCGTTCCGGTCCAGTTCCCGAAAAAACTCGTCTGATTTCCCGTCTCCCAGAGGCTCTCTTTTGCACACACTCACAGCTCTCCGCAACCTTCCGATCAGCAAGTCGTCCAAGGACCCGTCACCTTTGCCCAATTCCACCGAATCGGGCTCAGGAAGCCACGAGCGGCTTATTGATGAGGTTGTTGTGAAGGCACGACAAGCGGCTAAGGTAGAGAAAGATAATGAAGCAAAGGGCCAAAAGGAAGAAAAGGGCGAAAAGGAGTTTAACTTTTCGAAGGGTGAAAAGGGAAATGACGTCACTAAAGGGGACAGAGAGAGTGACGATAAAGAACAGTCCGCAACTACAAGTGAAGATACAAGCTTGGACATCCCTCGAATCTCCAATAGCTCATCTTTTTCGCCAAATTTGCAGTCAAGTCCCATCAAAAGCAGGAGTCTCTTGGACTTGCAGAAAATCGACGTGGAGAACTTCAGCATGGAGCCTTCGCTTATTCCCCGCAAGTTGTACGTCCCGTTTTCAAGCAACTCGGTGAAGGCATTTGCAGAGTACTTCTATACAGGCCAGATCGGGAACAAGTGGCCTCTCCACCCGTGCACGCTAGACTGTTTCTTGATGTCGAGGTACTTCCGGGTTCCTTTGCTCTATGACCTCATTTGTGAGGTTCTCTACGGAATCATAGGAAGAAAAGAGTCCCTTGTATTGGAAGAAGGCAAACTCTACAAGCGGAAGTTCAAGGAGCTCTTTGACAAAGTGGGAGTGACCACGCCTGAAACGTTCCGGTTCCCATTGGACGAGTATGCCGACTTTATGGATTCGGTCGACGATGGGTACATGGATATTGCGTTATTGCGCAAATCTTCCAACATACATAAACTCTCGACTTCCTCTGGAGGAAGCAAGCGCAAGAGTTCTGTCCGAACAACAGATATACTTCTCTCTCCTATAAACGAGCCAAAGAGCGACAGTGAAAGAGAAGGTGACAGAGAAACTGATGGAGAAAGGGAAAAAAAGGGAAAAAAGGGAGAAAATGATTTGAGTGAGGAAAGAGAGAATGATGGTGATAAAGGAGGGAAAGGGGAATCTAAACTTCCGGAAGATACCCCAAATCTTAGAAAGACACCTCCAACCAGAGAAAGTACGCCTGCTCCCGCGGACGACTCCACCAGTGCTAGCGATGAAGACATGCCAGGATTGCATTATTTGGATTACACGAACACGGGCACCATTCCGGGAATCCGGTACAAGTCTATATTCGACAAAACTGTTTACGATACGGTGAACCCCGCCAACTTCAACGACAACGAAGAAGGCCCCTCGGAGGTGGACAACTTGGCCAACCTCACATTGGAAATGCTTGTTTCCCCCGACCAGCCTCAGCCAAGCAACTACGTCATTGATCTCATTCTCGATATCGCCTCTGTGTGCACGGATGTCAAGTTGATGTTGAGATCCATGAACGCTCGCCAGATGGGTCTTTCGTTGGAGCAAACGAAGAAGGATTACAATGCACTTTGCAAGAAATACGAGACGGCACTCGACCAAACACCGCAAGCAAATGACGAGGCGACGGTTTCTCCAGGCACAGTGAAGCAAGGTGAGTCCGAAATGCCACAGTTGGCCAGCAAAAAGTCATCCACGATGTCGGTTTCAACGCTTAAGTCCATTCCAGTCACCATACAGTCGCTAAAAGGCGAGTCATCTACGCCCGAGGAAAAAAGCACGAGTTCAGAGAAGTTGAAGGTGACTCCATTTAAGGAGCAGAAGTCCGAGTCACTTCAGCTGAACCGCAAGCTCGATAGGCACATTGCGCAGATGATTAAGAAAGACGAGCGCAAGAAGTTGAAGGCCGTGAAAGAGGAAAAGGAAAAGAGCAAGACCATCCGCAAAGTGCCAGAAACCAAATCGGAATTTGTCACGCCCAAGTTCTCCCGTGAAGGCAGTCAGAGCACTGTCTCACTTGCCACAATGGGCCGAGGTGGAGTGGTGGAGCAAGAACCCAAAACGTCGCGGTTGAGGGAGTTTGGCAAGAGGTTCATGTATAAGAAGGATGCGGCTGAATCCGCGTTGCACCGGCTGAACACCACCACCAGTTTCGAGTCTTCCTATAGCAAGAGGTCCAATACGAGCAAATTCTCTGAGTCGACTGTGCGGAGTTTCTTTGGAAAGAGGAAGTAGAAAGAAAAAAGCATAATGGTGAATGGTTAATTGAGGTGAAATTGGAACGTGGTGATATGCGTATTTTGGTGAATTACCGAATGCATGTGATATAAATGCATATGGTGTGAGTGTGGATATTCAAACATATGATGGATTCCATGTGAGGTTACGTGATGTGGTTACCTGATGTGGGTATGGTTACGAGACACTATAATTGCTCTATGCATTCTGGAGTTCCGTGGAATCCATGGATTCGTGGAATGGCTGCTGCAGGCCCTTCAATGCACCGAAGACTGAGAGTAGCAAGAGACCTATCCACGGCGCGCATTCTGCAGGAACAGGCCTGGAAGCAACATCCTCTACGTGAATTCACTATTGCTGTGGTGTTAATTAGTCGCAGCAAATGCGCAATCAATGCAGAATGTCATAATGCGTGGTATGCAGCAATGGCTCTGGAACCCTGAGCAATGCACATATAAATACCAGACATCGTTGACTCCAAATCAAACAATTGATTTCAAATTCAAACCTTGTTTCAATTACAACCCTTGATTAATTGCAAACTCGCTGGATCGATTTATTATGTCGTTGCACGAAGAAACTACTGTGTTACCTCTTAACGACGGCAACAAGATCCCTGCCATTGGCCTTGGCACTTGGAGAACCACTCCTCCTGACAGTGCCAAGGATATTGTCAAGGCAGCACTTGAAAACGGGTACAGACATATTGACACCGCAGCCGTGTATGGAAACGAAGATGAGGTGGGCCAAGGTATCAAGGCTGCAAACGTGCCCAGAAAAGAAATTTTCGTGACCACCAAGTTGTGGAACACCGAGCACAACAACGTCAAAGGTGCGTTTGAAGAGTCGTTGAAGAAATTGGGCATGGACTATGTGGACTTATACTTGGTGCACTGGCCTCTCGACGGAGAGTTTGACGATAAGCATGCTTCCATCAACGAGTCCATCGACACGTATTTGGAGGTGCAGAAGCTCCAGAAGTCCGGAAAGGCCAGGTCCATTGGTGTGTGCAACTACACACAGAAGAAGCTCGAGAAGCTCTTGGCGCATCCTAAAGTCACCGTGACGCCGGCCGTCCTTCAGATCGAGGCCCACCCATTGTTGCCTCAACCGGAGTTGTATGAGTTTGCCAAGAAACACGATATTCGGATCACGGCTTACTCGCCTTTGGGAGGAGATGGGGCTCCACTTTTCAAGGACGAAACCATTAAGTCGTTGGCTGAAAAGTATGATGCTCACCCTGCTCAGATTTTGGTGTCGTGGGCCGTGCAGAGGAAGACGGCAGTGTTGCCCAAATCGGTCAAGACCGAGAGACTCATTTCCAATAGGAAGGTGGTGACTTTTTCCGACGAGGACTTTGCTATTTTGAACGAGTTGGCTGAAAAGGAGGGTGCCAGAAGAACAAACGACCCAATGCCTGCGATCTTCAAGGACTAATCCATTCATGAAAAGTTCAAGATTAATCCATGTGTTCAAGAAAAGTGATATAAGTTGAAGATGAAATCATTCTATGCAGGTCAACAAACAATGGTTGCAAGTATAAACCGAAATTTATGGGCACTGATTCTCCATTAGCAGTTTCAGTATCAGTTGAATTAAGACATTGATAGTACTAGTAGTAAGTGCTGCTTAGAATAGTACTAAGTGCTATACTCCATAGCAGAAAGTACCTGCATCTCACTAACTAACTAACTAACTAACTAAATAACTAACTAAATAACTAACTAAATAACTAACTAAATAACTATCTATTTAACTGTGCATACAACAGACACTGGTAGACCGGATACCAATCTTATCTTCATCATATTAAAACTTAGTATACTACTATACTTGAAGTAGTAGTATCAATGACTTGCTGAGTTGAGAATTATTGACTAAGTTGATAATTCCTGACTGCGGGGCTGTCTGAGTAAATAAGTAACTAGCGATCCATGCATTGCATCTATGCATTGAGTCAAGTAAGACAAAAGCAGTGGGTATTGAATGGAGGGACCAAAGTGCATTGTTTCCTGTGCTTGCTTCTCGCTAAAGACCTTGTCTGGAGTGTAATGAGCAACTTGATAGGTATGAAGGACATGTGTGGATATTGGATTGTCAACGTCATAGACTCGTGCATAACTGAAAGAAATGGTTTCTGATACTCTAATGAGTGGAGATTTCAGTAGTCCTCTTGATCTTCTGCTCCAACCATTTTGTCTGTTCCAACCATTTGACTGTTCCAACCATTTGACTGTTTCAAATTGGACTGGAACTGAGTGAATTCCTGAGCTGTTGGAAGATCTCCGAGAATCACTGTCTCTTTCTCTGTCCCTCCTTCTTTAGCGAAGATTAGCGGATCGACACCCGTGCCCTTTCCTTGCGTTGCTTGTGTCGTGTTGATTATGTCTTGCATAAAAAAGAACAATGTTCATGCAGTACCTTTGGAAATGTACTGGTTGCTTATCTTGGCAGGTATTGTTTGAGCGTACTTCTACTCTTGCTGCTGCTGCTGTAACTGCGACTGCGGCACCTCCATCCATTGTAAGCCAAAACCCACGATCATGAACCAGAACACATTCGGGCTTCTATAAAAGACCGTAATTCCTCTTCTCGTTTTCTTCTTCTCTTCTTCTTCTTTCCTTCTTTTTTCATCTTCTTTATCTTCGTCTTCTTTTCTATCCAATTTCCCAATGCAATACTCCACTTTTCTCCTCATTGCTTCTGCTGTGTTGGCCCTTCCAACTAACCCTTCTCTCTCCCACCCCAGCATTGAGCTTAAAGAGAATGCAGAGCTTAAAGAGAATGCAAAGCTAGAAGAGAATGCAGAGCTCGAAAAGAATGCAGAGCTCGAAAAGAATGCAGAGCCCGAAAAGAATGCAAAGCCCGAAAAGAATGCAAAGCCCGAAAAGAATGCAAAGCCCGAAAAGAAGGCAGAGCTCGAAGAGAAGGCAGACGAATGGGAGGTGGTTGAAGACTGGGTTTTGCCGGAAGGTTTTGTTTTCGGTCAAAATGATGAAAACTCTGAATTCATTTCAGACAAGGGGGTCAAAGTTACAGAGTCCAGTACCCAAATCTCCACTGATACGTCTGAGGGAACCCATGCTGCCACGGCATGGGAAAGTTCAACAGAGTTCAACCCCAAAAAGACAGCCTCCCCAGAGGCAACTCTCACTGAGGAATACTCCCCTGAGGAAACCACGACAGAGACAAACCCCACAGAGGAATACTCCGAAGAGGAATACTCCGAAGAGGAATACTCCCAAGAGGAATACCCTGAAGATGAATACCCTGAAGAGGAAATCCCAGAATCTGATTAATTCTCCACGCTAATGATTATTCCATATTATCATCGTAGTACTAAAGAGCAGTAAATGAATACTATGTCCTTATAATACTGTTACAGCTTCCCAAACTGTACAAGTACCACCTTCACCTCTGGTCCTATCTATGCTAAGCACTAATATCAATTGTTGTATGAGATAGTATTATAAGTATTGTAAATTCCGGCATTCGTTATTTAAACTTGAGTGGTGTTGTCAATACTAGTTGGAGTGTCCTGGCCACTGGCTAAATTCATGATGTAAACATTATTAAAAAAACTGGAAGCTGAAAGTGGTTAGTACCAATTGCACTGGGAACAATCCCAAACATTCGCCAGTCTATGTAAGAGACGGTGATGCTATTATGAGCCACAATAGGCCAACAGCCATCCATGAACATGGCTTCCCTAAACCGATCCACATTGTTGCCTAGCTCCGATGACAATTGAATTTTGCAAGTATGAATTTCATGACAAATTGTTTGGCTGCCTAAATTTGTGGCGATACCATGTCTTATATAGTTGAGCAGTGAAGCTTTGAGACAGCAGTGAAACAGCGGTGAAACACGGTGGGGGTGGCGTGCATATCCACGCAGTTTCGGACGATAAGCATGCATATAGGCCCCAATTAACTGTACGGCCGCATGACACCCGTACATCCCCGAGGCCTTGCATGGCTTGGTCTTCCATACTTGCATCAAGTCAGCCAATGTTCTATGGCCACTATTTTTGTAACTTTGTATTGCTTCACCCCGATTAGATACATTTTCCTTGAGTGTCGATGCATGTCTCTGCAGGCCAAGTCCAGCCTTTTTCAGGCCCTCCCCAGTCCTGCACCTTGCCCCCCTCTATAGTCAACTACGACGATCCCCCACTCGACCACATTATAGTCGACTATGGTGTGAGCGGCTATACCAGAATCTGATTGGTCTGTTTCCTTGTAGAAGTAGTGGCGCGGATGTTTGGTGGATCTAGATCATGAAATTACACTGGCCATTGTGCAGGCGTGGATGGCCACGCGCATACTCAGTAATAAGAAGAAGTAGGGCCCATCACCATCCTAGTCTTTACGTAAGTAGCCATGCATGTTTGAGGGTTGTTTCAGGTGCCACTGTTCTACGCAGTTCTATGCAGCCGTCTGTTTCAGATCCGAATTCCTACATAATTGCTCTGTTTCATCTTGTGGCGGTCCAAACCAGAAACATGGTTCACGCTTGACGTGCGTCTTTTGCCCCGAAAAATGTCGCGATTGCTATGCACCTACCCCACGTCCAAGTATATAAAGCCCCGGCCATCTCCCCTTCCCCCATGCTATTCCCGGAATCATTTCCAGATTGTTTTTGAAAGCCCCAAGAAACATCATGTCGTTACACACCAACACCAACACCTTGAAGTTGAACAATGATCTCACCATCCCTCAGGTGGCCCTTGGAACCTACGAGTCCGTGGAGGGCGATGCCCAGAAGGCCGTGGAGTTCGCCTTGAAGAACGGTTACAGACACATTGATACCGCAGCGTTTTACCTTAACGAAAAGGAGGTAGGAGCCGGAGTCCGCAACTCGGGTGTGCCAAGAGAGGAGGTCTTTGTCACCACCAAGTTGTGGAACGAGGACCACAAGAGAGTGGCCGAAGCTTTAAATGAGTCCTTGGAGAGATTGGGCTTGGACTACGTTGACTTGTACTTGATCCACTGGCCCAAGTCCCTCGACCCAAAGACCGGCAAGGAATATAGCGACTGGGACTACGTCGACACCTACAAGGAGTTCCAGAAGTTGTTGAAAACCGGCAAGGTCAAGTCCATTGGCGTTTCCAACTTCACACAAAAGAAGATGGAGAGGCTTTTAAGCGACCCCGAGGTCACGGTCAAGCCCGCAGTCAACCAGATCGAGGGTCACCCATTGTTGCCTCAGCATGAGTTCACCAAGTGGTTGATTGACAACGACATTGTGGTGCAGAACTATTGTCCATTGGGTTCGTCCAGAAGCACGTTGGTGACCAACGAGACCATCGTGGAGATTGCCAAGAAGAATAATGTGGATGCAGGCCAGGTGTTGATTTCATGGAGCGTGCAAAGAGGAACCAACCCATTGCCCAAGTCTGTTTCCGAGAAGAGACTCATTGGCAACTTGAAGACATTCACCTTGAGCGACGAGGACTTTGAGACGATTCAAAAGCTTTCGGAGAAGCAGGGTGTTAGAAGAACAGTCGAAGATGAAGTGTTCACGGATTAATAATGAGAGAAATACAATGAGATAATATAGACATCAACTCCTAGTCTACTTTACAACAGACTGACTTCAACCAAATCAGGACGTACCTGGAAACCTTGGTTTGTAAGGAAGAAAGTGGATGTTATGGAGTAGGAGCACTGGTTGTGGAATAGCCAGAAGGGACATGTGCAGGGCTCATAACCTAGAAAGGTGTTCCATCAGAGAACATTCCTGTATTGTATTGCAGTATTGTATTTGCAGTATTTGCATAGTAAGATTACTACATTAAAGTCATAGACGAAGTCTTGTAGAGCAGAAACATTTCGATGGGCTGTATATGCAGTACACTCATCAGAAAGGAACAGGAAGATTATCTTCGCTAAGTATAGGAATGACATGTGAGTCCCAAAAAGGTATGGATAATTTTGGATCTTCCAGGCCAGTAACCACAGAGATAATATGCATGCCTATTTAGGAAGGCCACGGGCTCATAATCTTGTATAATTGGATATACTATATAAGACGTGAAATCCGGTCAAAAAAGACCAAGACCTGTATAATTTTCAGAATCTAATATAAGATTCTCCTTCAGTTTAATTCCCAAAAATTCCTAACAAATTCCTAAGTTGGCGTGTCTGTCTAAAGTCTGTCTAAAGTCTGTCTAAAGTCTGTCTATTTGTCTAATTTGATGTTCGCACAATTGCAACACTTTCAATTGAATTTTGGAGAAAAAGCGCGAGACTGAAAAAAAGTGCATTCCAGCAACACCTAAAAATCCATACACAACAGATAAAACCAGAGAAATAAATCAGATAAAAATGGAAATAAGAAAAATGGAAATTAGAAAAATATAAGTCCTGCGTAGAAATTGAAATTAGAACCCCAAAGAATCCGTACCTCCTACCATAAGAGACAGAAAAAAAAGATAGAAAACTAAAATTCAGTAATACACAGTACTATTTACAGCCATAAAATTATTCCGCTCTAGCACCTAATAAATTTACCAATTGGTACCTCCAAGATATTCTCATTTAAAGTAGAGTGTATACTGGACTATATACAGGTCGAGAGTATGGGGAAAGTGTTTCCATGTTCAGCATTGAGGGAAAATTCTCGGAAAAAAGACCAGAAAAACGACCAGAAAAAGCAGACCTCGAGATTAAATAAGGTAATTCTAGAGTAAATTCTGGACAGTAAATCTTGGACAGTAAATTTTAAAGTAAATTTTAAAGTAAATTTTAAAGTAAATTTTAAAGTAAATTTTAGACAGTAAAATTTGGATAGTAAATTTTCTGGGATTCTATGTCTTGACTTTTCCTGCATTTAGACCATTTTTCAAATCCCCTTTTCAGATCAAAATCAATTTTTTATTCTTGAGGTAAAGAAATTGAAACAAAAGTAGAGCAGGAGAATAAAAAATTGAATATTTCCGCACCAAAAACGCAAAGTTTTATGAGAAAAGCGTCGAGAAAAGGTGGGGAAAGTCGCAAAAATGTGGGTGTTCAATTTAAAAAATGCAGCCAAAAAGCGGCAAAAATGCAGGACTTTTAAACCAAGATGCGAAGGTTTAAATAGCCCCAAAAAACCCCAATTCTCAAAATTCTAAAAAAAAATATCAAAAAATTGAGCCTCCAATTCCTTAAACCAAGAAAGAAGGAGAGAACCCAAAAGAACCCAAAAAAACCAAAGAAAAAAAAAAATCAAAACCAAAGCAATTATTTAAACCAAATCTTCTTTTAAATCCTTTTAGATCCAAATCATGACTTCTAAGGAAATTAATCATGAACTCGTCAAGTTCGCTTATGATAACCTCAATAATGTTCCCAAGGGAGAGGAGTACGAGAAAATGATTTCGTCGGTGGCGTACGATTGTTTCAATAAAGACTTATGGACGCGAAGAAACCTCGCGCATGAGGAAGCTATCGATTATGCCGATATTCGGATGAAACATTTCGATAACGATATTCAAAAACATCAGGATGCTCGGTTTAAACACTTGTCCAAGATCTTTGGCCAGGTCCACCCGGATACGGTATTGGAGCCGCCATTTTACGTGGACTATGGGTTTAACGTGAAGATTGGAAAGGGTTTCTATGGGAACTTCAACTTGACGTTTTTGGACTGTACCTTGATCATTTTCGGAGATTATGTATTGATTGGACCCAATTGTACCTTTACCACGGCCACTCACCCTACCGACCCCAAGATGCGCCGTAATGGAGTGGAGTATGCTTTGCCCATTACTGTGGGTGACCACGTGTGGTTTGGTGCAGGTGTCAACGTCATGCCTGGTGTGACTATCGGTAATGGAGCTGTGGTGGGGCTGGGCGCTGTGGTCACCAAAAATGTGCCTGCCAATACTGTGGTGGTGGGATGTCCTGCAAGGGTTATAAAGCACTTGACTCCTGACGATAATAAGGATGACTATAAAAACTAGGATTCAGGATGTACCTGATCCGAGAGTTCAAGAGCAGGTCCCAGGATTTCGTGTATTGATATTGGTGTGGGTAGAGTGGAACAGGGCAGGAGTCTGACTTCAGAAAAAGAGTACCATACTGAGAAGCAAAATGTTTTAGGAGCTAAATGTGGCAGTATGTTTCTTGTGGAATTATCACCACGTCCAGTGACACTGGATCGAATCATAATCTGGGGAATCGAGAAAGTGGTCACAGTCAAAGTCAAAGTCACATTCAAAAGGACAGAGATAGTGATCTGTGAGTCAGTGACCTAATGAGTCAGTGACCTAATGAGTCAGATAAAGAGTTTTATCTCATTGTTTGCACCCATTCACACTACACTACACTACACACTATACTCTAGTACGAGACTGTACTATACCACACTACACTGATATATTTGTCTAGTGTACTACTCTACTACACTATACAGTGGGAGACCAAGAAGGTACTAGATGAGCAGATGTGTCTGTGTTGTCTTGATGATATCGATACTAGTGTGATGGAGATTTGTATCAGCGAGCCAATTATATGAGCCATACCCAAACCTCCGAATCAAATTTAAGTAGTTGTCAAATTCAAGTAGTAAGATTTTTATATACGTTCAGTTTTTTTTTCTTTTTTTTTTTTGATTGTTTCAGTATAGGTCTAGGTTCTTTAGAAAGCTTTTGAAATTGGGACGTGGTGCTATATGCAGGACCCACTAATTATCCCATCATCAGACACAGAAAAGGTGACCCTTTGAAGACAAGATGACCTTTAAATAAGACAATAAAATTTACCTTTCCTAAATCTATGGCATGGAAAAATATAGGTATTCTGGGTGATATGGTAATATGTGTGTGGCCTGCATGCGTGGCTCACGTGACCTTTGCTTTAAAGGCTCCACGCACACACTATAGCCAACCAACCATGAGCTATGATACCCCTCTCATTGACAACAACTTTATCGTTGCAGATGAAGAGCCTGAGCTGCTGAATTTCGGGTCTAATCTGCAGGACCCATCCCATGAAAACTCAAAAGCTTCTTCTCGACCAAATCTCCCTCTGTCAACTGACACTTCTGTTGACAATAGTCTGAGGTTCCCATGGACACCCAAAGTGGACTTATCATCTGCATTCACGCCGTTTGTTACGTCCAGTGAGTTCCAACAAAGTAATACCATTCGGGAACGGCAGTTTAATGGAGGCGATACCTTGGATGAACCGGTATGGCATACTCTAAGGAGAGACTTGGTCCAGATCTTACGCCGCTTGACCATAGTGGTGTGGCCTGCTCAGCTCCAAAAAATGGCTTTGGCTCAACAGGCCCGCTTGGTGGATATGGCTGCGCAGAATGGTATCCAGTTGCCTAATCTGGTAATGCATCCCCTCCGGCCTGTTTCTACTGACTATGACAACGATGATGTCGAGGCCCAAGAACTGCCTGAAACTGTGGTCTCTCTTGATTGGGACTTGTGGGGCCCACTTCTCTTTTCTTTGGCTTATTCGGTGACCATGGGTGCTGCTGCCCCGAAAAAACAGACCAATGTGGTCTTTTCCGGCACATTTTCCTTCATCTGGATCTTTTACTTGGTGGTGGGCATCAACATCCAGCTTCTACGCGGCACCATCTCCTTCTTATCGGCCATCAGTGCTACTGGATACCTGATTTTTCCTATAGTGTTGGGGGCCATACTTAGTACTGTGCTTATTCCATGGGGACTTGTACGGCTCATCTTGATGCTGGTGTTGACGCTCTGGAGTATCTATGCTGCCAGCATGAGCTTAAAATGTCTGGGTGTTTTGCCCGGCCGTGTTCTTTTGGCCCTTTATCCGGTGGTGCTTATGTACGCCACATTATCGTGGCTTGTGGTGATTACCTAAGCCTGTCATTAATTTGATTTGAGTAGTGAATAAAAATGAAGTAAATGAGTCAGTGTAAGTTTGCAAGTTAATGCAAAATATATCATTCAGTGTGTAATTCATTTGGGAGTTCACGTGCGGCTATACTCACATTTTTCCAATTTTTCGATCTATTTCGTTGTGGCCAAGCTGGTAGCGCGCGCGCGCGCGCGAGCCAGTCGGAGGTTCGATTCCTTCGGCTTAACATTTATCGTGATGATTAAAACGGATGTGAACAATCTCTGAGTGAGGCCAACGGCCCCACGTAGATTACAAAACCTGCCTTCCTACTGAAAATGTTTTTTTTTCTAATTCCACGTAAAAACTCAATAACATCATTCAAACATTACCTTCCTTATTCTTTACAGCACTCACACAATTCTATTGCATTCAGTATTCACTCTATTACGCGAACAACAGCAGTAACTCGTACAACGGCTAAGGCGTCTCTAATCTTCACATCTTTATAGTGTTCACGAACCATTTTTGCCCCGTCTTTTCTGCCTCTCGAGCTTGGCAATGTGTTTTAAGTCGTCTTCGCTGGGTTCAAAAATGTGCCATATGGTATAATGCGGTAAGCCTCCCACACGGAAGCCCATGGCCTTGGCAAGCTTGCCGAAAGCCTCTGTTTCAGCATGGTTCCGGAATGTGAATGCAGGAAAGTTGACTCCCTGCCGGAAGATCTTGGCCTTGGCAAGAATCGACACTCCTCCAACTCCATCTAGGTCCACCACCTCATCCGCATCGCCGCTGGGGTCTCGGATATAGGCCAAATGCACACGGTAAGTGGGGTACTCGGCGTAACCTTCCACTATGACGTCATCTTCATCGAGTTTCTGTGCTAGTTCGAGAGCAGGCTCGGACTCGATCCACGAGTTCAAATCGTAGGGCTGCTCACCGCCCAAGTAGGTGGGCAACGGCCTCCAGATATTGGGTACCATTACATCGTAATCGTGTTTCATCAAGTCCTGGATCACTGACCCGGGACACGTTTCAATGTCCACGTCTCGCCAGTAGACCCACGAATGGTAAGGCTGAAGGGCATTAGATGTGAGCCAGTTCCGAGCCCGGCCCATGAGTTTCCGCCGAATCCCTTGTACTTTAACAGCATGTCTGTCGGAAAAGCCTTGGCCAATAACCTGGCCGAAATCCTTGACATAGATGGAAACAGACCGGAAAGGAACCCGGTATCCTTTATGGTACAGCTCCGGCGAATTATAAGCCTTATGCACATTCCTCATGTACTCTTCATCCATATACGACTTGTACAAGTCGCTAGTCCCCTTGACGTTGGAGTTGCGTTTGGCGGTTTCTAGAGCCACCAAGTCGTCGGCCAAAGTGCCGTTTTGTAAGGCTATGGAGTACTCGAACACAGTCTCCAAAGTGGTATCGCCAGGCGAGCAGTCCGACACCAAGAACGCAATGTCGATCAACGAGTGGTCGTACGTCAAATTCATGAGGTTATGGAAAGCCATGGGCAACACATGTTCGGCGTTCCGCAAGGGCATTAGAAACAACACCACATCATTCTGGCTGCCACCCTGGTATTCAGCAAGGTCGTAGACCTCCACGGTCTTTTTGAACGCCTGTTCGGGATCCTCATAGTGAAACTCGGGCGTTTGTTCAGTCACTCCATCTTTTGTAACAGAGTACACCTTATGATCCTGGGAAACAGGAGTAGGAGGGCGGGAGGAGACGGAAAAAAGGCGGAAGACCGCCAATAAAAATAGTAGCAGGCCGAGCCCGGTCCAGAGCCGCTTTGCGGTGACCTGAGACGGGCGTTTGGGCTTGAGTTTGCTATTATAGCTGGAAGTTAGTATGGGACGAGGCCAGGGGCCAGAACGGGCCAAAAAAAGGCGGAATTGGAGCGGAATTTCGACAAGTTTCCACTTTGACCCTTCTCATTCAATTTCTCTCGATACATACACTGGAAGATCGGACTTGCTCCGTTTGAGCGAGTTCATGATGAAGTACCGATGCAATATGAGGGACCAAAAAGTGAACACACGAGGTAGAAATTGACCGGGCAGTATATGCAGGCGCGCGTCTCCATAAAACAGACGCACCTTCTGCCGAGAGAGAGAGGCTAACAGCAATAAAATTGACGGATTTTTGGATGGATTTTTTGGATGCATTTGCAATTCAATGCTTTTGTAGCAGTTCAATTGATTTCTCTTCTCTTTTTTTTCCCTGGTTTCTTTTTTGGTTCTTTTGTTTGTTTTTGGTGTTGGAGTTTGCTCGCCTTGTTTAGGCTGTGGATCAACGTCAACATAACAAATGAGACAGTGCACTGCAAATCAGTGCTAATCTCAGCGCACTGAAATGTAGTGTTTATGCCACGAAACTGGCACATTTTGTCACAAGAATTCCACACAGGATTCGAGTTTGGATGCTGGATTTGGATTTGAGGTTGGTTTTGGTTTGTTGAAGTTGTTTTTGGTTGGAGTCGTAAGAAATTTTTGATTTTTCTTTCTTGGAATTTCTTGGCCTTTCTAGCCTTTCTTGAACCATTCGTTGCGTGGCACCTTTTTTCCGCTTCTTCTCACACTTCGCACCCAATTTCTCTTCCTCAATCACTTCACGCATACCGTATGCTCAGCTTCAAAACGTGCTCATTTCAAACCGTTCTCACTCAATATTATGCCAAAAAAATACACCATTTCTGGACAATCACTGACACTTTTCTGGACCGGATTAAGGCAAAATAATTGAGACAAGAATTGAGACAATAATTGAGACTAATGAGACAAGAATTGGGACAAGAATTGAGACAAGACTTGAGACGTGGTACCTTTCGCTTTCTGACACCCCATATTTTCTGACTTCTGACTTTTGACTTCTGACTTTTGACTTATGACTTTTGACTTATGACTTTTGACTTTTGACTTCTGACTTCTGACTTCTGACTTTTGACTTCTGACTTCTGACTTCTGACTTCTGACTTCTGACTTCTGACTTCTGACTTCTGACTTCAGACTTCTGACTTCTGACACTTTCTGCTTCTCACACCAACCATATAGTATGGTAGACGAGTTCATGGAACCAGGCTAGACCACTTCCTGGAGTTCGTTTTCTTCGGGCTTGAACCATTGTTCCCGAAGCGTGTTCCAACACTCACGGGCAATTTCAGAGGCCTCATTTCCTCCCCTTGTCGAAGTGCCCTCAATGTAAACCTTGAGCTTGGGCTCTGTTCCCGACCCTCTGCACGTAAACCTCACCTTCTCTCTGTCCTTGTTCTGGAGAAGTCCCGTGATCATCTGCGATTTGGCATCCACTGGCAACAATGGCTTGTTGTCGGGTGTTGACGAGTCGTAGCCAATGGTCAAGTCTCTCCATTGCAATACCGTAAAATCGCCTATCTGCAGAGGAAACTTATCATAAGATGCCCGGATTGTGTGCTCGAAGATCTGTGCTGTCTTCAGCAACTCCTGTAGCTTATAATAGCCGTTGCATTCCTTGTACCATCCGTAACGGGTGTAAATCTGCTCCAACTTCTGCACAGGGTCAACATCACCTTTGGCAAACCACGCCTCGTAGAGCCGCATCCACACCACTGCGGCGGAAATTCCATCTTTGTCGTTGACGAGCGAGAACATGTATCCAATGGCCTCTTCATAGGCAAAGGGCACGAACTTGCCGTCGCTTTTGAGATCAATGGCCTTGTTACCAATCCATTTGAACCCCGTCAAAGTGTCCACAAAGTGACACCCGTTTTGCTCTGCTATGGCTCTCAAGAGCTGCGACGACACCGTGGAATTGACAAGATACGTATCGGAAAGCACATCCTTTGGTGTGAGTTCTTCAATCATATACGTTGCAAACAAAATGCCGATTTCGTTTCCTGTCAATTGATGCCATTTGCCCCGATTTGTATGCACGGCCACGGAGAACCGGTCTGCATCTGGGTCGTTTGCAAGGACCAAGCGGAGCCCAAGGCTCTGAGCCTTTTCAATGGCCATATCAAGAGCGCCTGCCTCTTCTGGGTTGGGAAACTTGACTGTGGGGAAGTCCGGGTCCGGGGAGCTCTGCTGCAGGACACTATGGTACGACACACCCAAATCCAGACATATCCGGGAAAACATTTCTTCGCCAACACCATGCATGGGCGTGTATACACACTCAAAAGAGGGGCTCAAATCTGCAGCCAATGTTGTCTTGACGGCATTGGCATATACCTGAGAAAGCTCAGGTTTCACTAGTACCAATTTCCCAGTTGCCAAGCCATGGTCAAAGTTTGTTTGAACGTCCCAGACGCCCTTGTCGGTCCATGGTTTCAAATTGGCATCAATACACGCTGCAATTCCTTCATCATGTGGAGGAATGATCTGACACCCGTTTCCATAGTACACCTTGAAGCCATTGTCCTTGGCCGGGTTATGAGAAGCAGTCACCATGACTCCAGCAGATGCTCCGTAATGGTCAATCCCAAAGGGAACCAAGGGGGTATGGCAGAAGCTTTGAGACTCTAAACCAGATCTTAAACCTTTTGGGTTAGAATCTGAAGATTTGGGTCTAGATTCACTAGAAAGTTCGCTTGAACCGAGGTAGTAGACCCGAAACCCCGAAGCCAAGGCCACGCTGGCTGTAATTTCAGCATATCTCTGAGAATGGTGGCGATGGTCGTAGCCAATAACCAAGGAAAGAGCAGCAGGAGGCGTGTGATTGGCCAAGTACGCTACCAAGCCTTGAGAAGCCTGCATAATGGTCACGTCATTCATATGGGCAAACCCCGACTCCATGGAAGAGCGGAGCCCTGCAGTTCCAAAGGCAATTCGGGGGGACATTTTGGCGCCAAGGGTCTTGTAGTCTTTGGCATGGAGAAGAGCCTTGATTTCTTCCCGTGACTTCAGATTAGGGTCAATGGCAAGCCAATCCTGCACAAGTGTTTCCAAAGA
Organism: Metschnikowia sp. 04-226.1; assembly: GCA_002370245.1. NCBI lineage: Eukaryota > Fungi > Ascomycota > Pichiomycetes > Serinales > Metschnikowiaceae > Metschnikowia > Metschnikowia sp. 04-226.1. The sequence goes on from NLAD01000767.1 coordinate 169,189, forward strand.
CATTGTGTTTTTTTGGTTGGAGTTTTGGTGGTGATTTTGGAAACTGAGATGATTTTAGGGGGTGGGTTTTGTTGGGGGTTTTTTAGGAGAAGAAGAAGTGGTGGTGGTAGTAGTGAGATCGATAGGGAGATGGGGAAATGTGGAGTGGTCCGCGGGTATATGCAGGACTGACCCCAGACAGTCATTCATTCTATACATTATCAGAGGTGGCTATTTAGAATTCATTATTTAGAACCAGTAAGTAGTAGTATTAGTAAGCACAACGTACTAAGTGGAAAACGGTAAGTAGTCATTTATGGTAGAGTAGAGTGGTAGTGGATCTAATGGTACTATTACATATGAATACAGTCATGCTGGTGAGTCGATGAGGTGGCCTTTCAAGACATGGGATCTGGAGCAATTGTCTCTTGGGTTAGTGAATTGACTGGTTGACTGGCTGACAGTAGAGCTATCGGACAAGCAATGACATTCATCCATAGATCCAATCCATGCCTCTGGCGAAAATTAATGGTCTTCGGCTTTCATTTTCAGATTTCGTCTTCATGGCCTTTTGAGTCTTGTTGGGTTCGGGTCTAGGGGAAGGTGATGTTGTACTGCACAAGCTGGCCGTGCTGGAGACCACATACCTTCAACACCAGGTCGGATTGGTATTGGTTCACGGAGGAAGATAAGGAGAGCAGCTTCAAGTCTGTTTCCACGCTCAGAACATTTTCTTGCCAGATCTTGCCTTTTTTGGCATAAAGGTGCACCTGCATCGAGCCCCCGTTTTCCGTCACCAATACCTGGCACGATGGGTCCACCACAAAGTCCGTTTTTCCAGGCCCAAAAGAAAACGTGTGGACGATGATATTCTTGCGTAAATCAAAAATCACGACTTTGGACGCTTCCACACCGGAGCTGGCCACTACTAGCCAGTACCCATTGAAAGCAAAGCGCATTTTGGTCACGGTATGGTCTTTTTCCACAGAAAGTTCCGACACTTGTTGGCGGGAAGTCAAATCGTAGATGACAATCTTCAGATCGTGGGCCACTCCAAACAATGTACCGTCAACATGAATGTCGGAAGCATGGATATGGGTGTCTGTATGTACCTCCGCTATAGGGCCATCTGGGCCACACAATTCAAAGGAGTTTTTGCCCACCGCCACAAAGTACGGTTCCAGAGGGTGAGGAGAAAGACCAAGAAGTTCGCCGGCCTCAAAGCTTTTGTTTGTGTGGAGAAATTTGACTTCCGAGCCGCACACACCAAAAGGCTCGTTTTCGGGGCCTGAGAGGTACAGCAAAAGGCGGAATTTCTCCGGAACAGTATTGGAAACATCACCGGTGGCCAAAGTAATCACACTTGTTCCGTTAGGCCCTGAAACAATGGCCTGCGTCGACTTCTCGTCTATAGCATAAGTTTCCATCTTCGCATCCACCAACACCTCAGGCTCTGAGATATTAACGGAGGATGTTTTGGAAATGGACATGGGAAACTTGGTTTTTTTATGCACTCCAAAGAGTCTTTCCCGAGCCACCCCAAGAACGTGACTTATATCCTTTTCAGTATCCACCTCCAACTTTTGAGTCTTCGCAGTCACCATTTCAATCTTTTCAATCTTTTCAATCTTTTCACTCTTTTCACTCTTTTCACTCTTTTCACTCTTTTCACTCTTTTCACTCTTTTCACTTTTTTCACTCTTTTCACTCTTTTCAATCTTTTCTTCTTCTTGAGCAGTGGCTATGGATTCAGATAAAACGGATAAAGCTTCCCTGGCCTCATCTCTTTCGTGGGTCAAGCGAGCGATGACCCGTACGGCCGCATCGTACTTATAGAGAGAGGAGCTCAAGTCTTCTCTGGCGGCCAGAAGGTGTTTTCGAAGCAGAAACGTCTCCAAGGCCAAAGCATCCCATTCATTCTGAAACGCCTGGAGCATCGTAGGAATGGAATTGTATACGGGCGGCTTAACCTCTCCATAGACCGGAAGGTCAGTGCGGAGTAGAATGAGCTCGGAGATATCCATGGGCTGATTAGAGATCGGGTCCTTACCTGCAGTCGCAATATAAGACTCCACAAGCTTCTTTTCAAAAACGGCCCCACTTTTGGGCGACACGACGGGTGTGGTGGCGAGTTGCCCGGATAAGGCACAGATCATTAGTGTCTGTTATGGTGGAGATGAAGATGAAGATGAAGATATGCGCGCACTATATATCTGCTGGTTGTGAGCCCGCGCCATCACCATTCCAATAGACTCTGAAACAAAAAACTAAGAAACAAAAAAGACTCTGGAACAGATGAGCAGATGAAGAATGAAACAAATTTGAAACAAATTTGAAACAGATTTGAAACAAATTTGAAACAGATCTGAAACAAATTTGAAACAGATCTGAAACAAATTTGAAACAGATCTGAAACTCATGTACATCTTGTCTGGCTCTATATACACTACTCTATACTCTGTCTACTCTACTCTGTCTACTCTACTCTACTCTGTCTACTTTGTCTAGTCTACTCTACTCTATACTACATTATATATACTATATAGTATACACGTTCTATGTACTGTGTACTGTCCTTGTCTATTCAGTAAATTACAGCCAGTAATTGACTAGTCACTAGATGCAGTGACAGTGGATCTAGATTGAGATGTTTAGACTTTTTAGTCGGTCAATTCCTTACCGAACCGTACATGAACTATGAATTATGAAACTACGATGAAACAATTGTGAAACACGTATGAACCTTGGATGAAACTGCGATGAAACTTGGATGAAACTGGCATGAAACTTGGATGAAACTTCTATGAAACTACGATGAAATTAACTTGATTCATGTCAAATAGGGTATTGACTAATTACCTTAAATCTTGGAATTCTTGGTTTACACTTGATATTTAAATTAAGCTGTGATTTATAGTGTAACTCACGTGACTTTATGGGTTGTCATATACCCGTACACCAATTTTATAGAATTGGAAAACACAAATCATTCATTTAATGTTAAAGATCTATTATCCTGTATATAGAGCACATACACACTACTATTTTTGAGTAAAGTGCAGGTCCCATGATATCTGGTTCAATTTAACGATTCATATAAATTAGTATAGTGTTTCAGGACTGTTTCATGTTTGTTTCATGCTTGTTTCATGCTTGTTTCATGTCTATATGCAGTTCTGTATGGCTCATTTCAAGTTAGAATTTCCGTTATATAATTCTGTACTACACTAAGTCCCAGACTGTCATGTTGATTAATCTGGTTGGTCAGTTTTGAGTGGATGGCTGCAACCCTCGGAATTCACCTATAAATCGAGGCCTACACCCGTACACCAGGCTACCTCGGCAGAAAAAGACCCAACGCAAATGCCCATTATTTCTTGATTTTTGGGCTAAAAAATTAGTTCATTGAGATGCTGGAATTCCGGACATTACAATGGTGGTTTTTGAAGTAAAGAAAAATGGTGGGGGCCGGATTTAAAGGGGTATAGTTGGTGAGTTCCGGCCGCACCTCGGTCAGGGTTCGTAACCATCCCCGGAATGAAATGAACGAAAATTCCAATAGACATTAATACTTCCGTACAAAGAGAAACTATACTTCTGAAATTACATTGGGTTTCTGTGCAGTACAGTATAGGCAGATTGCACTATATGCAGTCCTGAAGTCATTTCCACCACTTCTGTCGAGGGGTAATCATAAAACTGGCTGTAATAAAAACGTTATGTCAATCTGTAGTGAACATCTTATCAGGAGCTTCTTTGAGTAAGAAAAATTGCAAAAAGAGTGAGTTCCTGCATATAGCGCAATCGTACAACTCTCCAAAACCAGAGATACCTAGCGAAAAATTCTACAAAAGTCTCCTAATTCTCACTTATAAGTTTAAAAGTGGTCTATAGAGTTCATGGCTTATGGTCGTAGCGGATCTCATTGGCCGGGTGATAGCGTTGTCTTGGATGAAAGCAGCCACAGCAGTAGCCAATGATACTAAGCACCAAGAATAGTAGTGCAGCCACGGCGGCTGACCACGAGAACGCATAGAACTGGATCGACAAGTAGGCCTTGACTCCATAATCCTTAACATTATCGTTGACAATTCTCCTCACAAGAATATAAGCAGCAGTGCTCAAGGCCGAGCCCACCAATACCACAAGAAACACGAAGAGCATGAGCAAGAAGTTGCAGCATGAAAGGAACGAGTTATTGGGGGTACAGCACAACCCCACCATCTGGAAGATAAGCGAGATGAAAGCAAGACATGCTCCTGCCAAGATCAACGAGAAGCCTGCCACGGTCAAGTTATTGAGAAGCGTAAGTTTCTCCTTCAAGTCGCCCGGCAACCCCAAGGAGTCATAAGAGATATTGGACGCTAGACTGACCAAATTAGCAGCAAACGAGTCGGACAAACCACCAGTAAGACTGGAGATACCATTGGCATAGTCGGAGATCTTCTCCACGAGCTCATGTTTAAAGAGAGTCAATGGGTCCAACTTATAACCCACCTGTGGCTTGGAGCAGTAGGTATAGTTGACATTGTTGTTCAGAAACGACTTGCCAAAGCGACCCAACTCCTTGATCTCCCGCAGACTGCCGCCCTGGATACCGCCCTTGCAGTAGCCCCAGAAACCCACATTGTAGAAGTCAGAAAGGCCTAGGTCTGAGATATTGGCCTGGCTAGAGATGTCCAGGAGAAGACTCGACATATCGCCATTGAATTCCGCCGCCAATGACGCCAAGGAGGCCGGAATCGATGCTGTAGACGCAAACTCTTGAACCTGAGAAACCACACTGTTGACATTGACTGTGGAGAGAGCATTGGCAATGGCAGATGTAGGAATATCCCCTCCAGACCGGCCATTAATTTGGGAAGCTAACGAAGCCACATCGGCTCCAGCTCCACTGGCCAAATTTCCCAAAACAGACGTGGCTCCCCCAGCAAGAGCCGTAAGATCTGCCCTAACATGAAGCTTGAAATCATCCCCAACAAGGTTGGTTTCAATAGTTCTGGAAGGAGAAACAGTCTTGGAAGGAGTCCCAAGATTCTGTCCAAGACCCTCTAAACTCCTCTTTCCAAGAGCCTCCAAATTCTGTCCTAGACCCTCCAAATTCTGTCCTAGACCCTCCAAATTCCTGCTTTCAAGAACCCCTAAATTCCTCTTTTCAAGAGGATTTGGAAGATTTGGAGGGTTTGGAAAATTTGGAGGATTTGCAGTTTCAGCCTCAGAAGCTTCCTTTGGAAAGTCCCAAGGTTGTGGAATGAAATCGCGTTTTTTCAGAGCCTCAGTCAAAATCGCCAGGAGATTCAAATTCGAGAGTTGAAATCCCAATAAGTAATTGTTGGTAAGATATGCATCATTTTTATACGATCCAATAAGTGACCAACACGAAAGAACAATAGTGGCGATAGTGAAAAAAAGCACCAAAATCCTAAAAAACATGAATTGTTAGGTTTGATTTTTGATTTGCTTTTTGATTCGTATTTAATTCGTTTTTGATTGGTTGGTGTTTGGGTTTTGATTGGTTGGTGTTTGGGTTTTCTGTTTTGATGAATTCTTTGCTTTGTTTTTGGTAAATTGACTGGTTTTGGTGGTTATTTTTTGTGGTTGTTTTTGGTGGTGGGGGTGAATGAAAGGAGAATTTGTTGGTGAACCAGACGATTGTTTATAGAGGAGTGTATGTAAAGGCAGCAAGTGCGAGTTGCGAGTTGCGAGGTTGCGAGTTGCGAGGTTGCGAAATGAGGCACGATCGGACGTTAAAAGCAAGCGACAGAGAATGCGACTTGGACAGAAAATGGACAGAAATTGGACAGAAATTGGACAGAAATTGGAAAGAAATTGGAAAGAAATTGGACAGAAATTGGAAAGAACGCGACTTCACTGATCTCTGAAAACAAACACTAGTTTCTTAATTCACTAATTCACAATGGACTTGATCTGGAAAATGGACCTGGAAAAAGAATCTGGAAAATGGATCTGGAAAAAGAATCTGGAAAAAGAATCTGGAAAGACAAAAAGATTAGCCAAGATTTAGCCAAGATGGTCTATTTATTGTCTATTTATTGTCAAATAATTCACTGGATGTGATAAATAATGGGACTTTGCAGTAATTGATGATGGTTTAAACTCGGATAATAATAAAATCTGATGGTAAATAATTGATATTGATTACCTAAGGATTGATCTTGATTACTTAAGGTTAATTGATTACCTAAGCTTGGTCTAGATTGGATGGGGGATGGTATGTAATGGAGGGGAATGGGGTATTTATGAACGGGGAACGGCTGAAGGTGTCACGCACTGGACTGCGCCTGCAACTATATTTAGGTGCGCATATATGGTGCGCATATATGGTGCGCATATATGGTGCGCATATATGGCGCGCATATTTCTCAAGCGACATACTGTGCAGCCTGCACATAACCACAGTCTGCCATTGCCTAAAGCCTTTTTTTGGGGCTTTTCTTGGACCTTTTCTTGGACCTTGTGCCTTGGCTTGATCATGCTTCACTGCTGGTTAAGTGGATTTCAGTCTTGGCAATTGATCATCAATTCATTAATCATGTAATTGGAATGCTTATTGGCTCATTATTGTCCGGAAAGAGTACCCAATATGCTCATTGATGTAATGTGTCATAACCGCAATGACCAAGTCTCTAGAGCCAGGCCAAATATATCCATACGCTCGCTGAGTTATCCTCGGAATTATTCTTGGAATTCCGATCCTAAACATGGTCTTTCTAGAACTCTTTTAGTCCGAATTCGGTCTGGATCTCTTTCTGATATTCTCATGACTAATCCGTCAAATGGTCCAATTCGTCTAGAAGTTCCTGCTCGAGCTCATCAAGATCGTCGCCATTCTCCGTGGCTGACTCTCGACTCCGAGGCTTCTTGTTACTGCCATCTTCGGAATCCAGAGCATCCTCATCCATGGCTTGCCGTTTGCGCTTGCTGTCGTTGTATAAGCCCTTGAGGAACGATGATCCCGCATTGGAAGTGCTGTCGTTGACTTCATCTTCATCTTCATCTTCATCCATTGCATCCATATCATCATCTTCTTCGTCCTCACTGAGGCCCGCCAAAAAATCGTCCACCTCTGCATTAGCATCGTTGAAATCGTACTCCTCGATCGACGATAACGAATCCTTCCTTTCACTGGATTTCAACTTCTGCTTTTGCATCTCCAATGCCTTCTGGTACTTGGCCACATCACTGGACGAAACGTGCCAATCCTTGTCCGTGACATCAATCAAGAAAGCGTCTTCGCTGACCTTCTTCCATTGGCTGAGACATGAAAAGAGCCAATCTGGACTGACGATTTTCACACCTGGAATTGTGCGCTTGGCCACTCGGACTTTAAGCGTAAGGCCTCCTTTGACAAAGGATTGACTGGGGTCTCTGCACACAACATGCGTCACTTCGGGATACACTTCATTGACCACACGCACTCCGAATTGCCTGCTCCAAATGACGATATCAGCATTGTCGATGTTCATGCCCAACGGGAGAATTCCCGAGAAAAGCACCACGATTCCTTGGAGACATTTTCGTTTGAGATCAGGAATGATCGTGGTCAAATCTGGCCGGTCAGCCTCGCCTTCCAGCATGCCCAAAAGCTGGTAGAACTTGTGGTGGATCGTCTCCAACGCAGTCTGGAGCGTTATGAGCTCCGAGTCATCATCCTTCAAGAGGTTTTCTTCCTCTTCCTCTTCCTCCTTGGGACTCTCGGGTGTGGGTGTTTCATGATCGTGGATGATTTTGTCCAAATTATGCTGCAATTTTGCCAACGGCCGCTCGTGCTGTTGTTTTTCCACAAGCTGGCTGCGTGTCATCAGCTGCTCATGAAGAAGATCCTGGTTGTTTTCGCCTCCGCCCAAATGTAAGATGCGATTGACTGGAGAATTGCCTTTCTCTATGTTTTCAGCGGATTCTGCTTCATTATCAACATCCTTTTCTTCTTCGTCAGTATCCTTATCATCATCAACATTATCCTTCTCATTACTTTGACCATTTTCTTCAGTATTCTCCACCTTCAATCCATTATTCTCCAACTCAACTTTAGACTCATCACTATTTGTCTCGTCATTAGACTTTGTCTCTGTATGGTCTTTTGTCTCTGTCTCTGTCTCTTTCCCTGTCTCGGCCGTAACCTTTGTTTCTGTATCCTCCATGGCCTCTAGTCTTGCGATGGTCTTTCTCTTTTTGGAAGGCCCCAAGAGCTGGCCGTTCTTTTTTGGCAAGAAACTCAGGTTGATATCGCCAATACCCACGAAAAAGTCGTACGGCACCACCTTGATCAAGTTGGACTCCCACTGCCACACATCTCCACGGTCGTCAATAATAGCCACCATGGACTGGTCCACGGGGAAAAGCCGCTTGAGGTTCTTATGTGTCAACAGCCCGCTCTCGTCTCGGCTCAAGATACGGTCACCAAAGAACCCTCGGTCTGGATCAATGATGTTGGCAATGGCAAGAGCGTAACTGCGCGTGGCCATGGTGTATATATGGAGCTCGTAGAGCAGTGAGACACGCTGGAGGAACTCCTGAAGCCCCGGCCGTAACTTTACGTAGTACCAGCATTTGGAGGGCGGAGGCCGGGGCCCCGTCCAACCTGCAGGCAACACAGGTTCTTCTTCCAAGGAAAACGACTGGACGTCCTTCACATAAGGGTAGTTGGGGTTTTCTGGATCACGTTGCCACTCGCCAACGGTAGGGTCCACTGTTGCGTGGATCACGGTCTGGTCCAAGTCTACCACTAAAATCAACTTGCGGTCCTCAACCAATTTAAGCGTGCTGGACTTTTCGATCTTGGCTGCTTCGTCCATGGAGATTTTGAGCCCCGTGTTATCATGTGACATGGCCACAGTGGCTCGGTCGTCGTAACTATAGCCCGAATAGTCCTTTTCGTCTTCCACGGCCTTGCCACAAAGGGCACAGAGGCCTCCATACTGAACTGTATGCGTACACGCCTCTGCTATGGTGTACAAGACCACGCCACTGTGAGCAATCTCCTGTTGGGGCCGTACATTGACCAGAACAACCTCTCCCTCAATGGGAGACTCGAAGGTGCCAATTCTTTCAACCCGAATTTTCTGCGGCGGGTCCTCTTTCAGATTGGGATCATCTTGGTAATCCCAGTACTTGTATTTGAGGAGAATGCTGTGTTTCTGGATGCTTTGGCCTGAGCTGAAGAACACCGCACTGACGGTCACTGGGAAGGGCACCGACGGCTGCAATCGCAAGCTTGTCATGGTTACGGGGTAAAATGAGAACTTCGAAAAAGATGGAGCTAATTTTCAGCGCTAAAAAAGGAGTTTTTGGTGGCGTTTGGGCAATGTTTGAAGGAGTGACCCGAATTGATGTATTTAGGGGTGTGAGCCAGTCAAAAATGGAGCTATTGGAGCCGGGATTGAACCAACGTGCTCGTGCAAATGTGCAAATGTGCTGTGGATATACAGGAACAGAAAAGAATGAGTCCTTTTATATCTCAATAGCTATGGAGTGTCGATGATGGTGGAGAAGGACGCGAAACATGTGTTTTGTATCGCGATATGGTGTACGGGTGCATCCTCAAGCTAGTTGAGATTACATTTTGGTTTGAGTGAGATTTATTCCAGATCGATATGCAGGCTTGTATGCAGGCCTTCTGAAACCAGATACGCTAGAATAGCCGGTTTCTATCCAATGGTACTTCCTCGGATCTTGTTTGGAGATCTAGTCAAGACGTTCACTTTCATTGACTGTAAAGGTGACGGTTTAGTCAATTTTTCCATTTAGGATCCCCAAATGCCGAGGGTGCTGGCACTCAATCTATGGAGATGATAAACTGGGTTGGAGAAGTCCAGAAAGAACGAAAATTCGACCAATTAAAGCTTCCAAAAACACATTGTTTTCAAAATTATTCGAGATCCTGGAGCTCATCCGAGTCCATATCCAGGCCCCACATCCCATTATCAATGTCCATTGGCTGGCTGTGCTCACCAGCATTAAGCCCATTCTCTTGGAGATCCATGTTGTCAAACGGAAAACCCGAGTCTCCGGCAGAATCTCCACCAAAACCTGCGCCAAAACCTTCGTCAAAGTCTCCGCCAAAGTCACCTGTGACCGGAGCCGTGGCTTCAAGCGGGGCTGGATGCAGTCCCTGGCCCAAGTCGGTCTCCAAACCAGCACCTTCCGCTTCCAATTCAGCCTCTAGGTCTGCTAGTTCTGCATCCGACGCGGAATTGCTATGTGCCGGGGACTCGTCGCCAAAATCAAACTTCATGTCGTTCTCCGCAGCTTTGTCTTCGTCGAACACAATGGGTTTAATTCCGTCGGCTTCCTCGTGCATGTCGTCATCACTGTCGTCCAGGAGAGTGGCTTTGGCGTCGAAGTTGAAGCCAAACTCGTACACTCCGTTGCTCTGTTCCATTTCCTTTTCAGCTAAGCGCTTTTTCTCGAGCAACGACTTTAGGGAAGCGATTTTGAGAGCTTCGGCCTTGCGCGTGGCCTTGATCACCTTTTTGAACCGGTTATCAAGCTCGTGTTCGAAAAACTTTTTATCCTCGTGGCTGGCCACTCTTTTGGCAAACGACAGGAAGAACGTCTCGGCCTTCATGAAGATATTTTTGGCCCGGACATCTCGACGACGCTGGATCTCCACGGCATACCGTTCTTTGGCAAGCTTTCTTTTTTTGGCGTATGCCACGAAATCAAACCGGTTCCTGGACTCCAGGAGAAGTATTTGGGAGTTTGGAGGATTTTGGATTGATGGGAATTGAGAGTTTGGAGGGTTTGTTCCGCCAGAATTGGATGGAATTTGGGAATTTGGCGAAATTGACCTTGGAAGCTCTGTGAGGGCCTGCACATGCCCGGAAGCCCACTCTCCACCAACTTTCTTCGTTTCAACTTCAAGAGCTGGCAGTTCTCCATCACTAAGATCCTTTTCGCCAGATACGCTCATGATCTCGTCGTTTTCAGACTCCGACAGCTCCAGAGCCTCAAGAGATTGCTCAAAGGCACTGTTCCACCGGGCCTCATCGTCATCTATGAGTTTGTAGAGCGAAACCTCGTTGAGACGAGATTCGTCTGCCAACTTGACCTTGATCTCCTTCAACTCCAGCACCGTCTGCATATAGTCACCCGTCAGAGTGTATGTGAAGTCGGGGGGCAAGTCCGGGAAGTACTCGGGGATGTAATCCCGGGGTCTGTTCTGCCGCGGCACCAATGCTGCAATTTCATATTGTTCATTGGCATGGAACACCAACGACGGGTCCTCCTTGTCCAAATTATAGTGTTCGGCATTGTATTCTCGTAGGATATGGTTTAATTGTGCCGTTATCGTGTTCGCCGTGGCCTTTGTTTTGGGGTCAAGGCTTCTTGTCCGTTGGTATTCATGGTAGAGGTCCGTGGGAGAGATATTCTGGGCTAAAAAGCACATATCGAGGTCTGCCACGCCGGGCAAATGGTGGCGTTGCACCTCGGTATATTTGTGGAGAGAATCAACCAAGGAATGCATGTATTGGCGGGCCAAGTCGGTGACTTCGTCTAGAACCTCGGCGGAGAACTTGGGGTTGTTCGGGCCACTTTGAATGGTGAGCCCCACGAGCTTTCGGAACTGGAAATCCACAGAGTCCATGTCGCCAAGATGAGGAATGGGCGGGTTGACTTTCGTTTGGTATATTCCGAGCCTCCTTTCGGGCGGGGGGATGTGTAGGGATTGGTTGTTTGGGGACATTGGGAGATGTTCGGGGGTATGCTCGGAAGGGGCTTCGGAGGAGGGATTTTTGTGTGGCTTTTGCAGGATAGGGTCAAACGTTTGAGGTGGTTCCAGTGGTGCCGGTTTTGAAGCTGTTGTTGTTGTTTGGAGGGAGGCAGGGCTGGGTTCCTGGACCAGCATTGTTGTGTAGAGAGGTAGTAGAAGAGTGAGATATAAATATGGGCCGCGCACGCCCACCATTACCAATAGTAATCTAGTCCAATACTAATCAGTTCCACTATTGGTCAATTTATTCCAACTACTCTAAGGTCCTTTCCTCTTACTTCTCTTCAATTATCGCACAACTTCTTCTTTCTCCTTTCTACATGTCTGTCAACCGCACACTCATAGGCTGAGCTTAGAAGGCCGACGACAACAATTGGTCGATGGCCCCCTGCACATTTCCGCCACTTCTTCTCAAGGCCGCCACATTCAGGTCAAAGTCCGAAAAACCCATCTCGTTGAGTTGTCTCAACTGGTTCTCGTACCTCTCCTCTGGAGGTCTATTGTCAGCAGGAGCACCAGCACCAGCACCAGCACCAGAAAAGGCATCCAATGGAGGCATGCCCCGGAACATATCGGCAAAGTTGGGAGCAGCAGCACCGGCACCAGGGGCAGTAGCAGCACCAGTAGTAGCAGGAGCATTTGAGTCCACGGTAGGGTTGGAGCCCGGGGCAGGGAAAGCGCCGCCAGCATCAGCGCCTCTGTCCAGGAAGTTCCGTGAGAGGTTCATCATGGACCGCATACTCTCTGGGTTAGACAACATCTCGCGGAACATGGGCTGCAACATCTGGCGGGCCTCCGGGCTCATATTGCGCAACTGAGGGCTCTGGCTGATCAACATATCCAACATCTGAGGATCCAGCAACATGGCGTTCATCTGCTCACGAAACATGGGGCTGGACATGGCAGACTCGAGCTGCTCTGGGTCGGGAAAAGCACCCATCCCACCATCAGGTCCGAACATGGAGGCGTTAGGCAACTGGGCGTAACCTGCATACCGCGCGCCAGTCAAGTCCGCCAACGGGTTGAAGGAGCCCTGACCCGCCGCAATATTGGAAGGCACTGCAGGAGAAGATGTAGAGGCCGAGGCCAGCGTTTGAGGGGTTTGACCAATGGAATTCGTGCTAGTTGCCGTTTTGGCAGCCAGTTTAGCCCCTGAACTCTTGACCAAATGAATACTGTGGCCATCCTGGATCTTATAAGAAGCCACAGACTCGGCATCTTTTAGCACCTTGCCGCTATAGATCAACCGCTGGTTTTCTACAGGCACATCGGCCTCACCCAGGATAATCACCTTCAAGTCTTCAATGGTGGAGTCCGTGTCCACCTGAACCGAGTGTTTCTTGTCGCCGGACGATTTGATGGTAATGGAAATAAGCGTCATCAGGGTTGAAATGTCAGAAATGCAGATGTGTTGCAAGTGTTTTTCGGGTCAACTTGTTCAAATGTACTTCTGGTTCAAATATGTTTTTGTTTCAGGAAGGTGGAGTGGTTTTGTTGTTCTGTTCACTTCACTTTAGACTGGTGGAATAAAAACGTGGGAGTCCGTTTCACCTTCAGCGTTCGCGGTGTTCGATACCTTTCGAATTGGTTCCGCGCACCTGATAAGCTCGCACCTTCACCATACATCCTTCATACACCAGATATATTAACAACCACACTCTCAGCAGACATACTAAATGGTCTAGTCCTTCCGCTGGAATTTGTGGAATGCTTTGGAATTGATTGAAATATATATTCATTTTTTGAAATCTTTTGGGAATTTGCAAGTGTTTTAGAAGAGTGTTCAAGTGCAATTTATTAGGGAGAGTGGGTGAGTTGGAAGGGCGGTAAATTGAATGAGTGGCTGAATAGGTAAAGGGGATGGCTTTCAGCAAGGATAAGATTGTCATGATTTACTTGTCAAGGAGTTGTCAATGAAGTTGGAGATCCAAGGGATTCTGTCAGGGGGATTGTCAGGGGGTTTGCCAAATAGCAACCTTATTAGATACCAAGGAGTTTGAGCCTAAAAGTCTATTCCAATGGATTACCATTCTGTTTGCCAAAGTCTTTACATTTAGCTTGTTGGAGCCTTGTGTTTCTGGTCAAGAGGATAGTGGAGATATAATGTCGGAAGCGACCCAGGCTCCGAGCCGGACGATATAACTGGACGATTCTGTGAAGCTCTGGTGCTCTTCAGAGTCCAAGTACAAGACGATGTACGGTCAGAAACAGTGTCAAGCCAATAGCTATTACTAGCTGAGGCTTGCCTGGGTTCACAGGTGATTGTGAAAGCTACCACACCAGTGTCTAGACGTCTACTACAGTGCCTAGACGTCTAGCACTGGCCCAGAAACTTGGATGACGAAACTATGCATTTAGCATAGAGTTCAGAGTAGTGTGTAGAGTAGAGGACAGAGTAGTGTGTAGAGTAAAGGATAGAGTAGTGTGTAGAGTAAAGGATAGAGTAGTGTGTAGAGTAGAGGATAGAGTAGTGTGTAGAGTAAAGGATAGAGTAGTGTGTAGAGTAAAGGATAGAGTAGTGTGTAGAGTAAAGGATAGAGTAGTGTGTAGAGTAAAGGATAGAGTAGTGTGTAGAGTAAAGGATAGAGTAGTGTGTAGAGTAAAGGATAGAGTAGTGTGTAGAGTAAAGGATAGAGTAGTGTGTAGAGTAAAGGATAGAGTAGTGTGTAGAGTAAAGGATAGAGTAGTGTGTAGAGTAAAGGATAGAGTAGTGTGTAGAGTAAAGGATAGAGTAGTGTGTAGAGTAAAGGATAGAGTAGTGTGTAGAGTAAAGGATAGAGTAGTGTGTAGAGTAAAGGATAGAGTAGTGTGTAGAGTAAAGGATAGAGTAGTGTGTAGAGTAAAGGATAGAGTAGTGTGTAGAGTAAAGGATAGAGTAGTGTGTAGAGTAAAGGATAGAGTAGTGTGTAGAGTAAAGGATAGAGTAGTGTGTAGAGTAAAGGATAGAGTAGTGTGTAGAGTAAAGGATAGAGTAGTGTGTAGAGTAAAGGATAGAGTAGTGTGTAGAGTAAAGGATAGAGTAGTGTGTAGAGTAGCCTCGGGTTTGGAAGATACCAAAGGTTAAGCCATGATCAACTTTCTCTATTTAATTTAGATTGTCATATACCTACTATCTGCTTTAATCATTAGTAGTATATCCTCACTTTTATATCTTCCAGCAGCTAGTGAATATTCAGTGACTGAGTCGCTGTAATTGACTGTTACCTGCATATACGCACGAAATGAGGTATTGCTGAACTAAAACCCAAGCTCCCAGCTCTATAAAGTCAATAGAACAATTAATGACCTTTCTAATTCAATAAAAATATCTATACAGCGTTTTTGTGACTTGTATCTAGAGATGGTGAAAAAGGATCATCTCTGCTGTGGGCCTGTACAATACAGACCCCATTTGCTGTCTATCAAACAGTCTATAGAATGACACGCTGTGCATAAATCTATGGCATTCTCTCTTTCCATAAGTTGTCGAATCATTTTTTGGTATAATAGATATTGTGGTAGACTAGGTGACTAGCGGTAGTGCATATACTCTATGCAGTTCAGTAGTATGCATGGACTCAACGTCTAACCAGTATCGAGTACTATACTGTCTCTCATCTCATAGTACTTTTACTGATATCCTCTTATTAGTAACTCTTCTATGGTATCATTCCACCTGGTTTCAGTGTTATTGTACTATCAGTAGTCATCGGTAGTCATTGTTGGTCATTATAGTCAGTATAAGTCAATAATAAGTATCAGCAGTCTGCAATAGTCATTAAAAGTAATAGTCATTAGTAATCGTGATTAGTAATAGTCATTAGTAGTGATAGTCAGTAATAATCTTATTATTGGTAAAACTCTCGTTATTGAGAGCTCTTGCTATTACACGTTTTCTCACACTAGAAACGACTGTGGTAGACTGGTCTGTGATTCGTTAAGCATATCTTCGTCAATTTGTCTCGTCAATTATACTTAAAGCTCCGCTAAAGAACATTCCCAATTGAACCAATTTCATGTCTTTGATGACATGTAATGAATATCTCATACCCTTGTATCAAACTTCCACTTTTCTAACTGTCCATTAGACGTTTTTATTCTTTTCTATTATACCCTTTCTTCAGTTTCAGTCTATTAAATTGTCTCTTTCGTAGATGTCTATAGATTCTGCATACTGTTTCCATGTCGAGTTCATTGGCAGATGAGGAAAAAAAGCCATGGTTTGCTGGGGTGCGCGGACGGGCCTATTTATACCCCGATTTCAGAATTGCAGCCATGCGCAACCCCGCTTCGAAAGGCTGCGAAATCACTCCTACTCCCCCATAAAAAGCGCCCATACAGATCCTTAGTCGTAATTTGTGCCGCAGTAAAAATCAACACTGTGATACTGTTTAGTGTATGGTGTGTAAGAGCGTGGTTTCATTGGTAAAAGTACGAATGATGGGCACCTGCATATAAGCGCCCACCATGATCAGCTAAGCTACTGTCCATTTTAGGCTAAAAGAATAGACTCTTGATACCTGTATTAGCTAATAGATTTTCCAATGATTGACTGTAATCCGGTTTTTGTGGGGCCATACCTGCATCTTACATACATGTGTTTCATGTGTACGCAGGAATGCATGCCTCAGCGTATATAAGAGCGAGGTTCCCCTAAAATTAAGAAGCCCTTTTTTTGGGGTTTCCGTCTGCCGATATTCCATTTACTTCCAATGCATCAAATTAACTTTCAACGAATGAGTCTTGGCTGATGGGCCAGGCGCCACTAAAAAGGGGGATAACCTGATAACGTCTCGATGTTGTATCGAGATACTAGAGATGTATAGCCCAGGGCCAAACCTGCCAAATAGCGGTGCCAACACTTGGCGCCGAGAGTCGAACCAGCATCAGCCTCAGCTTCAGTAACCCTAGGTAAAGGCCCCAGAGGGGGGATGAGGTATACTTTGGTTGAGCGACATTTCACACGCGGATTCTCAGAAGGACCACTTATCATGATCCCCCGATACAAGTCGTGGATACTCCTGCATACGTATGGGTCGAGATTCAAGATCATCGAAAACTTGTCCAATTGTATTTTAAACGGCTTGACATACTTAGGTTTGCCAACGACTAAAAACTGCTCTTTGTCGATGCCAAAAACCTCAGTATAGTTGCGAAAATAAAGGATTCCGTCTTCCAAGTTGAACGTGGGGACAGGCGGAAGGACAGGCTCTTGAAGAAGAATTGGATTGGCTTTGGAAAGATCAAGGTAGCTTAAAGCCTCCACTTTGCCTTTGAATTTGGTGTACATGATGCGACGGTCAGCCCAAACAGTGGCCGAAAAGAGAAAGGCCAAGATCAAATGCAGTGGTGTCATGATATTGATATTGGATTTTCGCGTTTGATATTGGTGGTTTTGATTTCTACGATCCAAAGGATACCGTGACTTTATAGAGTCTAGAGCCAGTTTTGAGGAATGACGCAATGTCCTGAAGAAGAAGTTGTGCCCTATTGGCATGACCGCGTGCATGCAAGTTGGATACGAGCGGCAAAAACATTCCAAACTCCTCCTTACAACTGTTAGGAAGGTCATGACACTTAGCAATTACGAGGTGAATGACTCCTAATTAATTCCATGGGGCGTGACCACACGTTTATGGACATGGTTCTTTTTATAGTATACGTTTAAGTATACACTACTTCACTTGTCCATTATACTGGTGCCGTCTCCTATCAAGTCATGATGCAGCTTTCTACAACCTAAATGTGAAGCATGCACATTTATTGCAGGTGACTATTGCCCAGAGTCAGGAATGAACAAGCAGTCGATATTAGTGGGAAATGGTGAGGTGTTCTAAGCCTCTACTATACAGGATCCCGACATCGTGACAAATTGTCACCAGTCCCCATATCAAGGTTGAACATTACAGCAGTCCACATACTGATTATTACTACTGACCACTGAGTACGACTACTACTGTCAACTGTCACTAGCTACTACTCCTAACTCCTATCATTGACTAGTCCTGACTACTAGATTAATAGTAGGATCTCCAGTATGCAGTGCTATATATCAGATGGATATGATAAAATCGCAGGAGCGGTGCATCCTTTATAGGATATGAATGTGGTCCAATCATAGTTATAAATGGATATTTCGACAGAAAGGGAAGTATTCTATGATTCATTTGAGGAGGTCCACTGCCGAAAAGTATGTCAGTCCCGCAGCAATGAGCGCTCACCGAGGCACTACTCAGTACCCACTACTGACTACTCATTAGAAGGACTGTATACTACTACTACTAACTACTACTAACTGGTTCAAAGAACTCACTGCTAATAAGTGAATTAGCACAAGCTAAGAAGTTCAGTACGGTAGTGCCATTACAGGACTCTGGCAATACTACTCAAGGTATTGTGGCCACTGCAACACCCAGTGGAATTCTATCATCTAAAACGATCTACCGGCCACCCATGAAGCTCACCATGAAGTCTAACCATGACTAATATTACTCACTACTGAGTACTATTACTGAGCTAGTTTTAAGTACTGACTACTGACTGCTGTACTGACACTATAGTTCTGGGTATTAGTGATGTCATTGAGGGCTCGCGCTGAAATTGGGTGGAGTGAACAGAGTCTTTCGGTTGACAACTGGTTGCTTACTGAGACTGGAGAAGTCCACTGTTTCAACCGACTGAATCTTACTGAAACTAACTGAACCACTCCACACTCTAGAACTCTAGAGTATTACTGCAGACTACTATTTTTGATTACTATTACTCATTTGGAGAGTAGTGCACCTACCTATTGACTAGTGACTACTCTAGAACTTGAAGCTCATCACCCATTTCTGATGGAAATCATATTAGAGTCAAGGGTATACAAGGGTAAGTTTTCGAATTCTATTGATGGATCTATATATGTCTGTTCTTCAGTATCAGACATTGTCTAGGTCTCTATGTCCTGTATTCAGTGTACAGAGCATATCTGGTACTGTACAAATATCTGGCCAATGAATACTACTAAAGTGTAGCCAAGACATCCGTGTTTCCCCCTTGTCTGGCTAATCACTTCATAGACAAATGGGTTCCAAATTGGAATGTGAGGGAAGATCCCATGAGCTGGGCACTTTGAAAGGTGAGATACGAGTAGTTGCTTTTGGTGAACTATTGACATACAGCGACAGGACTTCTGTACTAACCATAATAGTGGATGACTGTTGGGGGAGACCTACATCCATGAAATGCCTACTGGAACCATCCGTCATGTTGGAAACAACCAGTTGTGAAGAGTCCTGTACATAGTACCATTTGGTACTACCAAGTGCTATTCATGTCTTTTCTCAGATGTTCTATTTTCATCTCGACCTATGATTAGGAGATATATGATCCAGTACTCTTAATAAGGTAAGAGCTTCATAGATGTCATCGACTCATTTGAAGTAGTGCATATTGAGCCCCCAAATGCACTATAGCTATATTTCCACTTCAACCTCAGTGAGGCATGAGTAAAGACGGAATTATAGAATCAAGTCCTAGTGGAAAACCTGACTTTAATTGTTAGTCATACCGTTGGAGTTACTCACTCCACTCACCTCTAAAACCTGTACACCCCGCAGTAAGTGATGAGGGTAGATTCTGGTGGATTACTCTACTACTATGTATAGTTTCCTGCATATGGGATTGGATTGGATTGAGATATAGGAAATGGATCATTCTTTAGAGTCCATTAAATTTTTAGTATTTAAAATTATTTTGAAAACATTAAAATTGACTAGAATACTGTATATAATGCTACTCTAATAGTGAGCAGAATTTATAGTGCAATAGCTTTTAGTCATGGTATGGTTTGTTGGTTATGAGCCCGGTTGAGCCCGGTTATGAGCCTGGTCACAGTAGTTTTAAACAATTTAAATTGGAATCTGTAATTATATTCTATATATAAATTCCTCAATTCCTACTCCAGTCAAATCTCGGGCTTTAATGACTAGTGGAGAGTGTAATTACTGGCACAAGTAATTTCTCAATATCCCGTTTGTCGCATTATGAGTCGCGCACTACCTTTTCAGATTTCAAAGTGATACTCAAATTTTTACCGAGATTCATCATTTCTTGGTGATTCAAGATTGTTTTTGTTGTTGATAAATGACGAAAATGCCTTTTTTTCACATAAAAAATCTTCAATTCTTAGTCTGACGGATGTTACATAAGAAAAAAGCAGCGTGTAATATGCAGTCCTTCACTAAGGTATAAAATACTAGAAAATAAAAAATCAGTATAAAATTTGGAGTAAAATATTAAGTAAAGGGATAATTAGATTTGCCTAAAGGAGTAACTCAGTGCTCATAACCAAAAGGATAAAAGGGCACATAACCAGAATTTTACAGTGCTCGTAACCAGAGTTTTACAGTGCTCGTAACCAGAGTTTTACAGTATACGAAAAAAAAAAACTATTTATTTGATAGAATTAAAAAAGAGTTTATGGAAATGAAAATGAAAATGGGATGGAAGAAGTGCTCATAACCATGGTCGTGCATTAACCAGACTCAGCCTCATAACCATAGTATTTTTCATCCTGAACCAATATTTATAGTACCTTTTACAATAATACGATGGTGACCATTACTAAGCAATTAATAATCTATTCTAGTCAAGATACGAATTTAAAAATAAAGAAGAATTGTTTATATAAACCCCGCGTCCTGCATATAAACCCGCCAGCTTTTTCCTAATATAATAATATCTCCGTGTACGGATTTACCCCATAAATCCCCATATATTCATTATTACCCATTCAATAGGTTTCATCAGAAAATCTTTATTCGGGACGAATATGGATATATGAGCCTATATACAGGCCAGGCCAGATAATCGTGGCTAAAGTTGACGAATTTTTTTCGAAATTTGCTCAAAAAAATAAAAAAAAAAATACTGCTCCCCTCAAAGACTTCACTTCTTCACTTGCATACTTCTTGTTGCTGGGTGTGGCGCTATTGTTCTGACTTTACAGGATTGTTCACCTGGCACGTGACCTGGGGTTCTCACCACTCGTTCTTCCTGCAACTACTCACTGTGCACGTCACGTGCCACATCCAGCACACTAATCTCATATTACCAAACAATAGTAAGCTCTAGACTAAGGGTCATAGTTAAATTTAGGGGTATTATAGGATTGTAGTTTGATATTTTATGATTGAAGTTCACTGTTTTTAGGATTTTTGGTGGGTTTTTTTTTTGAATTCGATGGTTATATGCAGGATACTGTTCTTCTAAAGATCCACAAGACGTACCCACCAGAAAAAAAAAACCAAGATAAAAGACTTCATTGAAACACTTCAAGCTTATTTTTCATGGCATTAAGGAAAATGTTTATATAAATACTTGGGTGGTGCTTTGGAAGTGGGTTCTAAGAGGAGTGCATATCACGTGATCTGGCTTCATATCCCAAGAACTTACCAACCCGAAGGTCCCAGAAGCCCGGAATTTCAACTATACGATTGTAGAATGCAGGAGATGCCGAATCTTTTATAATCAAATACATTTTCAACTTCCCTTCTCTCTATTTTTTCTCTTGTTAAATTGTGGTTATAGGGGAAATTCAAGGATAAGTGCGAATGAACAAAACGAGGGAAGGAAACGGGGAGCAAGGAATACCAAAACACAAGTATTAAACGGAGATTCTTCGTAGAGATTTTGGAAATTGACGAATCAGAATCAGCCAAACAAATTGACTACCAAAAAAAAATGATTTCAAATATTCACACTGGACTTGGAGAATCTCATTTAACTACACCTGAACATAAACCAAAGAGCTCATAATTCCAAGACCAAGAAGAAAAAAAAACACGTAATGATTTAGTTTGGCGTAATCAGGGAGAAAAGGGGAATATACTACACCAAGGATTTCTTTAAATTCCAACCCCAAAGACCTCCAGATACATTCAAAAATATCCAATACAGATTGAGCATTGCACGACTAAGGAGTTATTGGAATTGGGAGTTTCAAATTTGAAGTGGATAAAGAATTAATGGATTTATGAAATTGGGCGACTCAAATTTACCTCTAAAACACCTCTAATACTGATTAGTTCAGAAACTGATTAGTCTAAAAGCTTTTTAGCCAAAAGTCAGAAGAAATAGGAATTATAGGTCACCTAATTCTTCCAATATTTCAGTTATAAAGGTTTAGTAAAAACAGGAACACTTCTCTAATCCTTCGGAATAAATTCCTATCAATAACTAAGGAATCATAGTGGCAGGGGAAGTAGTAAAGTGGAGAACATATTAATTATGGGACAATAGACCAGATGGACAGCACAGGAAGAGACGGGACCAGATAGTATACTCCTTAGATACGTCTTTGGATTCAGAGAGTCATTTTAAAGGATCATTAGTAGAATTTAAGATTGGGTGGTTGAGTGGAAATGAAAGTATTCATAGATTACCTCAACACGGACTGCATATAGTCGAAAAACACCGGCACCTCCTCTTAAATTAGACTTAGTCTTCGAACCTCCTAAGTATACTTTCCAGATTTGTTGTATCGACGAAACGAAGAGAGTAGAATGTGTAATGGACAAAAAATTTGGATTTTGTCCAAAAATCCAAGTGATCATCTTTAAAATACCACTATACTAAAAATCTGTACGTCCTGTACTTGACCATTTCGTGGATTTATCAGAGATCCTCGAGGAATTTTGGTGTTTTACATCTTGCAAAGCGTTCTGCATAAAACAGGCGTTTCAGAAATATACTATAATTAATCTCGGGACAATCGTACCTGGAGATATCGGCCTATAGATATTAACCGGAAACTCCATAAACCAGCTCCGTCCAAAGAGAGCGGATTCAGAAACGGATTTCGAGCCCTAGGCTTTTTTTAACAAGCCCTAATAAATTCCACAGGATTTATCGGTCATGGAGTTATCGGTCTGAGCAGATATCGGTACAATGGACGCAAAAAACTGTAGACAACCATAATATACGCATACACGGTACAACTCCGGACCACGCCAGACAGCGACCACGCCGGAAAAAACGCCGGAACCGGGCCGGAAAAAGGGGTCATTTCACCAGAAGTTCAAGATTTCCCTGGTTTCATTTTTTATTGGATCTAGAACCTCGGCCCCAATTTTTCACCCTTCACTAGCCAAAACTCCATGTGTAGTGCGCTACCCGAGAGATCTGAAATGAGGAGATTTGAAGTTGGGAAAACTCTTAATATAGATTAAAAACGACCAGGAATCCGATGGAATGGCCCAATTAAGTTTTTGGTGGCTTTGAAACTTCCAAATCTGTACCTAGACTTTTGACCTAAAAAACCAACAAAATCAATCACCCAATCCATCCCATTTCCACCGAATTCCTGAACCGAAACCAACCAAAACCAACCACTCCAGTCAATTCTTACCCTCCGAAACTCTTAGAAAATCATTTTGAAATTTGTATAAATGTCACAAGCTCAGAAAAATCCCTATCAATAAACAAGAAATACTAGATTGGGTAATCGGAAATGGAGAAGTCAGAGAATTCTAATTGGGGAAAGTCAGAAATGGGGATTTTTGAATGGGGAGTTTTGGAAGGGGAATTCTGGAATTTTGGAGGTTAAAATAAAGTGTTTTTTTCATAATTATAAAATATCAGTATCCATATTTCTGAGACTTAAGATTGGAGTTTTAAGTGAGTCGTAGTAATGTGCTTTTATGAGCCCCCACACACACTTTTAAAAATACCAAAATGGTTTAAATGGGGTTTTTTAATTTATCTTTAAAAGTGACTGATTTTTTTTATTTAAAATTTTTAGGCAGAGCTCTTGAAATGGGGAAATGGCCAGAAAGAGGACTAAATATTTATGATTTGGGAGGAAATATCTCGTCTTAAGCCCAGTTTTGGCCCACTAAATAACATTTTCAAAACTTATAAATTGGACTTACGAATTGAAACATTAAAAAATGAAAATTAAATAAAAAAATGGACTACCCAAAAAAAAATCACGTTTGGCCCATCCAGTGTCCTTTTTCAACTCCAATTTACCGACAAAACAGTGGACTCCAATAATCCCAGATAAATCCAGTTCAAATCTACACTCCAATTTCCAACAAATTGTCCATAAATTGATTCTAATTATGGTTAATTTTTGTTATTCCTCCATTATTTCTATCCATTCTGTCCGTTTCTGTCTATTCTGTCTATTCTGTCCATTCTGTCCATTTTCTCTACTTTTCTGGACATAATCCTAAGCTTCCCAAATTCAAACCAAAGTCAAACCAAAGTCAAACCAAAGTCAAGCCAAAGGTCAAAAGTTGACGGTAATGTTCATAATAAAATTAGGCTAATTTCCAAGTCTATACCGTCAAAACTGGCCTTTTGGGTCCTCCAAGAATAGAAACTTGTCGAATTTTGTCAAAAAAGACAAACTCCTCGGTCCAGTTTATCCATGAAATTCCCAAGACTATTCGGAGACAGAATTTGGTTTTTTTAATCAAACACCAGACCAGTCCAGACTATTGAAATCCAGGCTCCAGGATATAAATTTCTGGAAACCGTAGGAAATTGCCAAAAAAGTAGTAGACAAAAACCTTCAAATGAGGTTCAACTTGGGAATTCTTCTCAAGGAAACAGCCGACTATGGATTCCAGCAAAATCCTCCATCTGGAAATTCTGGGAAAAAAGTTCCAGAATTCCATTTCTGGAAAAAAAGTAATATTTGAAGAAGAAGAAGGGACGCTGAAAAAGATGGTCAATCCTCCACACACACACACACACACACATTGGCCGATAAGTCCGTGGTTTCCCAACAAATACATTAAAAAAAAAAAAAACGACTTCCCATTAAAAAAATCGACTTCCCATTAAAAAAGACGGATTTCCATCAAAAAAAAACGGCTTCTCGTCAAAAAAATCGACTTCTGGTCAAAAAAAAACGTCTTTCCAATAAAAAAAATCGACTTCTCGTCAATAAAACGTTTCCTAATACAGACTATTGATTATTTCAGTTATCTCGGTGATTGTGACTCGACTGCTGGTAGTACCAATGGCATATAAAAAAAAAGGCCAGTAATGGGTAGTCGTAGTGGTCATGGTGGTTGTGGTGATTGTAGAAAAGTCCTCCAAATTCATGGTCCGAATCATCGTAGTCACAGTAATAACATATACACAAGTCATTTCTGGAGGTAATCGTACAGTGGTATTTTTGGATACAATATTTTTGGATACAGTCTTTTTGGATATTTTTGGATATTTTTGGATACGATATTTTTGGATATTTTTGGATACAGTATTTTTGGATACAGTAATATATGGGAGTATTTTTTGGATACAGAGTGAGTGATTTAAAGGAGGAGTGGAGAGGAATAATTGTCAAAAATATGGGATGACGGGTTTAGTCTGGAGTCATGTGTATAGATTTCTCCGTAGAAACCATCCCAAAAATCTCTATCTGTTCTCCTCCACAGTAAGGACTATCAGTCATTACTATGTATTTAGACAGGATTTAGACAGGATTTAGACAAGATTTAGACAGGATTTAAACAGGATTTAGACAAGATTTAGATAGGTTTTAGACAAGATTTAGACAGGTTTTAGACAAGATTTAGATAGGATTTAGACAGGATTTAGACAGGATTTGGCTGGACGTCGTCAACATCTGTAGAAGTCGTCAGAATATATAGTACTAGTAATCTATAGTAGTGGGGGAAAGGGGAGACGAAAAGAGAGGAGAAGAAAAAAGAGGACAAGAAAAGAGAGTCTAGATATAATATGATATAGTGAGTAAGGTGTGGGTGTGTAGATGTGATACTACGAGCATTTAGTATTGGTAAAATAAATCCACTCATGGAAGTCAAAGTTAAGCAGTTTTAAAGTTGACTCGGCTGGAATGCTGGAATGCTGGGATTCTGAAATTCAGTAGTATATGCCATAGAAAATCTGGATCTCCATAGGTCAGTCTTGTTAGATTAATCTGACTTATTGATATGTGATAATACTGTTCAGGACCTAAGACTTGAAGTCTTGGACTGGTCCAAATTGGTAGACATTTGTCTTAATCCATAGACATTTGTCTTAATCCATAGACATTTGTCGAAATCCATGGACATACTAGACAAACCATTCTTTTTTTCCCATTCCATCACTTAAACTCTGATTTGGTCTAAAATCTCACTGTGTCTTCATCTGTACGTCTTTATTGTAAGGTGTATTTGGCCTGGGGATCCAGAATTGGACGTTTCTTTCGGGACATTTCCGATACCCATAAATAGACATTTAGGGAAATCGCCTAAATATGCGGAATGGCCAAAAAAAACCCCAACCCAAGAACCCAAAATGACCAATGCCACTTTCTTCATTGGCTTATTGTCAACAAACATAATGCTCGGCCATATTGTGATAAAAAAGTCTCTGTGCTGGCTGCGGAGCATGGATCTTTATCGGAGAGTCAGCTGAAGATATCAAAATAGCCGAGCCGGCTGAAAATGGAATATCATTATCAGTACGTAGATATATCCGAGGCTCGGTGCCATATCCGAGCCCCGAAAACTGGGAAGGAATAGAAGAGAAACGAGATTTAGAGACATTTCAAGACATTTCAAGACATTTCAAGACATTTCAAGACATTTCAAGACATTTCAAGACATTTAAAGAGAAATTAAAGACATTTCAAGACATTTCAAGACATTTCAAGAGAAATTAAAAGAGAGCCGTATTTCTAGAATTCCTAGTAATTTACAGTTCTACAACGGTCCATTACCTCATACTCCAGTAGAAGAGGCAGTAGCAGACCCAGAATTACTCTGGCAAGTCCCAGAGTCCCGGATCTAAAACTGGTAGTTGGCCTGAGCATTTTTCCCAGCATTGTTAACATTTTTTTTTATCGGTGGCCAAAAAATCATCGGTGATATCGGTATTATTCCCGTAATCCACGCGATTAATAGACGGCACCACTATTGATATTTGGCCCACTCTGGCTGAACAATAAGATTTGGGCTCATTATTTCGTCCTTTCCACGTAGCATCCATGATATCACCGATAATTTGCTTTTGGCGGTTTCGGTGGCTCCGTCAATTGTCACTCCAGACTCTCCGGAAAACTTTCTTCCACTACTGCCTGTTTATATTCTTATGTCCATTCTCCTATTAACTGGTACAGTATACAGTATACAGTCTGTCTACAGTCTAGTCTAGTCTACAGGCTAGTCTAGTGTCTTGCATACTGTCTACTGTCTAGTCTATTTTTAGTTGAATGTGTGGTGTCTAGTATCTAGTGTCTAGTGTCTGGTCTAGTGTCTGGTCTAGTCTACAGTCTGTCTAAATTTAGTCTAGTGTCTAGTCTACAGTCTAGTCTATCCACAGGCTAGTCTAGTGTCTACCATACTGTCTACAGTCTGTCTAGAGTCTGTCTACCATACTGTCTAGTGACTAGTCTATATTTAGACGAATATGTGGTGTCTAGTGTCTAGTGTCTAGTGTCTAGTGTCTAGTGTCTAGTGTCTAGTGTCTAGTGTCTAGTGTCTAGTGTCTAGTGTTTGGTCTAGTGTCCATATTCCACTTTCTAGTGTCTACGGTCGACTGTTCAGTCTACAGTCTATTCTACAGTCTAGTCTACTATCCACTGATGAGTCACTGCCCGTCTAGTGTTACTGTCTAGTCCAGGAGCTATTGTATAGTCCATTGTATACTATTAGTCTACAGTCTAGTTCAGAATCCAGGGTATAATATACTGACTAGGGTATTTGCTTTCTGTGTCTAGTGTCCAGTCTACAGTCTAGTATAGCCCACAGTCTAGTTGACTACGATTATACTACCATGGAAATTAGACAGACAGAATTAGACAGACTGGAAATTAGACGGACTGAATAAGACAGACTGGAAATTAGACGGACTGAATAAGACAGACATGATTAGACAGACAGAATTAAACAGACAGAATTAGACAGACAGAATTAGACAAACTGGACTACTTAAAGAATGCTACATTTATCTGATACTGAATTTACACCTCCAAAATATATTCCTACCATTTTTCTACTTCCATACTCCACTATTTTTGTCCAAGACTGGCTCACAAGATCAGCCCATTTCTTACTAAGGAGGAAATCAATAGGCCACAATTCATCCATGGAAGCACTTGCAAAGGTAAAAGTCCAATTACAGAACCAGGAGCTTACGGGGATATTCTGGGATGCAACATCTTTTTTTCGGCACAAAAATCGACCAGTACACTCAAAAAGCCAGGGTTTCTACTACAAATTCACCAGTCTCTATTCCGAGGTCACCACCGAGGTCACCACCGAGGTCACCACCGAGGTCACCACCGAGGTCACCACCGAGGTCACTACCGAGGTCACCACCGAGGTCATTCTAGACTCCAAGCCATGTCCATGGTTTATGGACACTTAAATCACGCATAGTCTTTTATCACCATTTTCTAAGCCTGGCAAAAAAAGTTTATCTTAGTTAAAGACGGCGATGATCAGTATGGACAGAGAGCAGTCTATGGAAATCATCCAGCAGTAACCAGATCCAAGTCAGATAAGAAGACAGATTTAGTGGAATTCCAGGGAATTTAGTGGATTTCAGTGGATTTTAATGGATTTCAGTGGATTTTAGTGGAATTTGGTGGAATTTAGGGATTTTGCGGATTTTAGTGGAATGGGTCTAGCTTGGTGGATTTAGACATGGAGGTGGTAATACTGGAACAGACATTTTAGAAGAGATTGGCAACATGACTTTGAAACGACTGGTAGGAGGATGAAAAGATCCGTAATGTGTTATTCATAAACATATAAAAATCAGGATTATGTAATCAAAGCAAAAAGTGTAGTAACCAACATTTAAGTTCCGATCTCAGGATCTCAAAACATTCAGTTTCGGACAACCCCCAAAAGCAGTCAATTCCACCATTCCAGCATATCAGACAATCTCAACCAGCTCATTTTAATATCAAAAATTAGTACTCTCTCTCCAGATAATAACAGGACCGTCTTGGACCTCATAGTTAAAGCTTAAAGTCAACAGTTCAGAACCTCGGTACTAAAGTCAATCCAGACACTCAGTGGTTAGAGGTATTGAGTCAATAGAACTGATAAGGATAAGGAGGAAACTTGAGAATGATCCGAAGATGGTAATCATTGGCTTAATTGGGGTTAATATAGTGAAATTGAGAGGAATCTGAATTCTCCAGCCACCGAACCCTAGCCACCGAAACCCAGCCACCGAAACCCAGCCACCGAACCCCAGCCACCGAAGCCCGAGGTCCGAGGTCCGAGCTCCACTAGTAGATACTGAAAATACGGGATATTAGAAAAAAAAAAAAAGAAATTGGAATCAGCTAATAGCAAATTGAAAGGAGAATGGATACGTGTGTAAGGTTGTTAGGGAGATATGAAACGGGACGGGGGAGTCAAAGTGGAGTGTAATTTGCAGGTGACATCCATTAGCCCTTGTACATTTCCCCTCCGTCTTGCATGTGTACGCCGTGCACGTCTTGCGGCTGTCGTGCCCGGCAGTTGTTGACTAGAATTCCCAAAACGTCTTGGCACTATTTGTCCAGGAATAATAACCCGCCCGGAGTTTGGGCCCAAGAAAAGCTATGGACAATGTCCCCATAGCCGGACATCACATGATCTCCTCTCACCACACAAACCAGCAAATCCTTGTGAAACAGAAAGATCTTCATCCATAATATTAACTTATTTAAAAAGTTCATAATTCAAAGATTTACCAATCTTCATGTCACATGAGTAGCTTGATCTCAGTCTATAGAAGTATAGTTCCAGGACAAGCCACAGGACAAGCCACGGACCCGAGCTACCGAGAAAGGAAGAGCCACCGAGAAAGGAAGTATTAAAAGAAGTACTTTTTTAGTAATTAATATTTCATTCATTAAAGAAGTAAAAATTAATCTAGGGCGTATATCTTAAGGAGTAAGAGGTCATGGAATGTAATTTGTCTTCATTTTCTTTTGACGTAGACAAAGTTAAGTCCAAGTCCAAGTCCACGTCCATTTCCGTCCATCCTTCCATTTTAAATCATTTCAAATTCTCCTCTTCTCCATCCTCCACTTCGTCTCCAATCTTCTCCTTTATCTCCAATTTGTCTCCAATCTTCTCCATGTCTCCACAAAAACTCCTTGGTTCTGAGTAATCCTCCCCAGATTTCAAGTATCTGAAAAGAAACTATTCCTTAAAAAACCTAAAATCCTTTCAGTATCGAATTCCACTCCCTTACTCCACCAAAAAAGTCCCATTCCCAGATATCCATACTCCTTCATCCATACTCCTTCATCCATCCAAGTCAATCAATTAAATTAGCTCTATAAATCTAAAGACTCAGTCATTCATTAAGAAATAGACCTTCTAATGGATACTCAAATCTATCCTTTTTGAGCCATGTCATATTCCCTTCAACGTATGTTTATAACTACAGATTTGGGATTAATTCTGGGTAAACTAAGGTAATGGTCTTTAAAAACTAAGGTAATAGTCTTTAAAAACTAAGGTAATGGTCTTTAAAAACTAAGGTAATAGTCTTTAAAAACTAAGGGAATGGGTATGTATTTCTGAGTGGAAATGGTGAGGATTGATAATTTTTTGGTGGAGAATTATGGATCTATGGATTCTTAAAATTGAGCTGGAGTATTCTGGAATTTAACCTCTTGATCATGTCTTTCATAACTAAACCTTTCCACAAGTTCTGAAATTCTCTGAAATTTTTTGAAATATCTGAAATATCTGAAATATTCCACTTCAATCATTATCATCTAATCTATAGTATAGAACTCCGTCTTCTCAAATGACCGAATCAGTAGTCATTAAACGAGGAAAAGCTCCAGTTCTAGCCAGTCAGCAGTCAGTCAGTCAGTCAGCAGTCAGTCAGTCAGCAGTCAGTCAGTCAGTCAGTCAGTCAGTCAAATTACAGATTCCAGAATTCAATTACTATAACCTCCACGACTTCTCTGGACTAACATGAACCAGCTAAAGTCCTTTATAATGGATAAAGAACTGACATTTCTCTCCAAAACACCATCTCTGTACACCATCTCTGTACATCATCACAGTAAAGTAGCCAATTCATTCACCAGGATGGAGTAGTAATAAAGTTGTAGAGTAGTAGAGCAGCTAAAGTTGTAGTAGTAGAGCAGCTAGAGCAGCTAAAGTTGTAGTAGTAGAGCAGCTAGAGCAGCTAAAGTTGTAGTAGTAGAGTAGTGGAGAAGCTAGAGTTGTAGTAGAGTAGTGGAGAAGCTAGAGGTTAAGATAGTGTATAGACAGTATCAGTCACAGAATCAGTAGTAATTCTATTGATAGTATGAATAGAACTCCTGACAACACAGGATATTATTATGGAGTAATAATCCAATTGATAGTATCGAAACTAGCACTACTAAAAGTATAAAGTCAAGTGTACCAGTATGGAGTCAGTTATAGAGGATTGATAGTGAAGAATAAAGTGTACCAGTATGAGGAGTCGTACATAGAAGAGAAAAGTATTAAAGTCAAGTGTACCAATATGGAGTCAGTTATAGAAGGAGAGTAGCTTTACAGTATACCACTAAATAGAGTAGTATAGAAGAATCAATAGAGGCATTCAGTTACTAAATAAAGCAGTCAGTAGTATAGATTACTAGAGACTAGAAACCGGTACCAGTGGAGACTAGTAGTGAGTAGTATACACTAAAACAGAAGTCAGTAGTAAACACTATTACAACAATCATCCAGTCTATAATCCGTATAGAGACTAGTACTAGAGAAGTACCAGAGAAGTACCAGAGAAGTACCAGAGAAGTACCAGAGAAGTACTAGAGAAGTACCAGTATAGAGTAAACTAGTACACTGGAGAGTAGTAACAGTAGAGACTACTAGAGACTAGTAGAAACGGGTAGAGCAGTAGTACTAGAGCATTATTAGTAGAGAGTATTCCCTAAAGAGAAGTAGTAAAGAGTATTACCTGTAGAGTAGTACTAGAAAAGTACCAGAAGAGAGAGTAGTACCAGTAGTACCAATTATAATATAAGTGTATGAATATAACGAAAAGGAGTCACTAGACGTGGATTCCTTTTGAGGGAACAGTACTCCTGGACCAATGCCTTGAATATCTAAATATGGGATTGCAAATCATGGATTCCAGCATATACATCTATATTCTGCACACAACCCATCTTCACCATCATAACCACTTTAAGGAATCAATTTTCACTACTCCTGAGTATTTTACTAATCCTGAGTATTTTACTAATTCTAGAATGTACTTATACTGGTTTATAAAAGATAAAAGAAATACGGTTCTCTGGGAATCCAAGCAAAAAAAGCTACTAAAATCTTCCCTAAAGAGTAATCTCTGTAGAGTTATACTGGAGAGTAGTAGAGACTGGTAGAGAGTAGTAGAGAGTAGTAGAGAGTAGTAGAGAGTAGTAGAGAGTGGTACTAGAGGATAGTAGTAGAGAGTGGTGGTAGAGCGTGATTTGGAGTCTTAATCCCTTCATTGAAGTAGGATGATAAATACTTGTAGGTAGTTGCCATTAATTTCTTGTGGTTCCACAACTTTACTTTGGGAGGGAAACCTTGATGAGATATCTTTTCTCCAGAGTGTTGTATAATCAATCCTTCACTTTTAGGTGTATTTTTGGACATAGATCTAAGGCCGAGGTCATGACCTAAGATTAGTGAGTCAATTTGGAAGGAGGAGGGGCGGGAGAGGGGGATTCTTCCCCCCCAAAAAAAAAGATTCAAGTTGAGAGGTCAATGGGGCTTAGGTTATAAATTATAAAAAGTTCATTGGGCTCAAAAAAAAAAAAAAAAAAAAAATAATATTGCCAATTAGTTTATACAGGAGCTTGAGTCCATTTATTAAGAATCCTAGAATCTTTACCATTACCATTTCAGATCCATCTACCTCTTAAAATGACTCCACTATGGTGAAATCCAGAAATAGACGAGAACAAAGTATTCAAAAATAGACAAAAAACAAAGTATTCAAAAATAGACAAAAACAAAGTATTCAAAAATAGACAAAAACAAAGTATTCAAAAATAGACAAAAATAAAGTATTCAAAAATAGACAAAAATAAAGTATTCAAAAATAGAAAAGGTAAAAATGTTTAGCCTTTAGACGAGAGTACCAAGACTTAGCTGAGGTCAACCGATACTCACAGTACTACTATGTACTAGAGTAGTCCAGTAGAGAGTAGTCCAGTAGAGAGTAGTCCAGTAGAGAGTAGAGACGAGTACAGACTAGTATAGTAGTGAGTAGTAATAGAGTAGTAATAGAGTAGTACTAGAAAAAAACCAGTACATAGTAGTACCAGTAGAAACTATTAAACAGTGGAGTAGTACTGGAAATGAGTATAGCAGTAGAGTAAAGTCGTACCAGTATAGAGTAATACTAGAGAGTACAGTCGTACCATTATAGAAGACTGCACCGGTAGAGCAGAGTAGTAATACTAGAGAGTAGTACAGTAGAGT
Source organism: Metschnikowia sp. 04-226.1 (assembly GCA_002370245.1). NCBI lineage: Eukaryota > Fungi > Ascomycota > Pichiomycetes > Serinales > Metschnikowiaceae > Metschnikowia > Metschnikowia sp. 04-226.1. The sequence continues at coordinate 202,318 of NLAD01000767.1, forward strand.
AGTACAGTAGAGAGTACAGTAGAGTAGTACTAGAGAGTATAGTAGAGTAGTACTAGAGAGTATAGTAGAGTAGTACAGTAGAGAGTAGTACAGAGTAGAGAGTACTACTAGAGAGTAGAGCAGTATTAGAGACAAGTAGAGGAGTAGTCCCTGTAGAGTAGTCCCTGTAGAGTTGTAGACCAGTAGTTCCTGTAGAGTATTACTACTGTAGAGTACAATAATACGAGTAGAGATGAGTAGAGATTTGTAGAGCAGTAGAGAGTAATACCTTTAGAGAGTAGTGAGTCTGTGCTTTCTCCGACTCGTCTTGAGTCAAATTATCATTTGGAACCTTAATTTCCATGTACCAGATTTTTCATGTACCAGATTTTTCATGTACCAGATTTTTCATGTACCAGAATTTCCTCAAAAACCCTTTTAATTGATTCTTCCCATTATCTCTCTTCTTCTCAACCTCTACTAACCTCCACTCTAAGCTAAGTCTGCATATGGCCTCACATACTAGTACTAGAAACTATAGTAGAGACAAGTAGAGCAGTCAATAGTATACACTAGTAAAACAATAATACAATCTATAGTCCCTGTAGAGAGTACAGTAGTACAGTAGTACAGTAGTACAGTAGTACAGTAGTACAGTAGTACAGTAGTAAAATCTAGAGAGTAGTCCTTGTAAAGTTATACTAGAGAGTAGTACCTGAGAGAAGTACCAGTAGAAAGTAGTAATAGAGAAGTAGTACTACAGAGTATAGTAGAGACGACAAGAGCAGGAATACAATCTATAGTCTTTGTAGAGACGTGTAGAGCAGTACTACCAGAGAGTAGTACCAGAGAGTAGTACCAGAGAGTAGTACCAGAGAGTAGTACAATGAGTAGTTTTAGTAGAGAGTAGTACTAGAGAGTATTCCTTAAAGAGTAGTTCCTGAAGAGGCTAATAGAGACGAGCACGTGTAGAGACTAGTAGAGACTAGTAGAGACTAGTAGAGACTAGTAGAGACTAGTAGAGACTAGTAGAGACTAGTAGAGACTAGTAGACAGTAGTACTAGAGAAAATAAATATACATTAATTTTTTTCTATATTAGATATATATTCTATTTATTATTTATATAGATGATTAATATATTTACTAGGGCTACTATAATCTGTAATCTGTAGTATTGGTCCAAAAAACCATCTCATCTCCTCTACTATCTACAATATCCTGATTATGCTGATTCTATAGTAGAGTCTTTTGTCCACTGATTTATTGAAACTCTATGGGTATCTACTGCAGTGGTTTTGGGTAAACTAATACTGTACTCTTATTTAATACTGTACTCTTATTTAATACTGTACTCTTATTTAATACTATGACAATGGTTTATGGTAAAGAGTCATGGTATGAAAATAGTAGAGTACCTTTCAACTAACTATGATGACTATAAGATACTATGACTGGATTAGTATACCTCATATATCTAGAATAGTATATCAAGCGAGTAGTACCAGTATACAGTACACTAATACAATAGAGCAGTAGTATAGTAGTCCAGTATTACAGTAGTATTAGAGAGTAGTCCCTATAGAGTTATACTGGAGAGTAGTAAAGAGTAGATCAGCATAGAGTACAGTATACAGTGGAGATTTAGTACACCAGAATATTAGCTAGTAGTAATAGAGAGTAGTATAGTAATACAGTAGTAGTAGAGAGGAGTCCCTAGAGAGACTTATAGAGACGAGTATAGAGTAATCCCTGTAGATTTTTACTAGATAGGAGTCGAGATGAGAGTAATAGAGAGTAATAGAGAGTATTAGAGAGTAGTAGAGGGTACAGTATTTTGGATGGAGTTAGTTCTTAAGACATCTAGATTATTAAATAAAAAGAGTCATTTTTCAAGCGTCTCTTCTCTTCCCATTTGGATCTTGAAGAAATCATTTCATGATAATAATAATAATAATAATAATAATAATAATAATAATAATAATAACAATAATAATAATAATAATAATAATAATAATAATAATAATAATAATAATAATTGGGGATCATGATATAAAATTAGACTCAGTGTAGGATCCAAGAAAACCACTCACCATTCGGTAAATCTATATGAGTATGATTTAATGGATTTTTAAAAGCACAGGGAAGTCAGTCTAAAGTTTTTCTATCTGTATATTTGTTCGATTTCTAGGTCAAGGTCTAGTACAGTAGTAATCACTTGGAAGGGTACAGTAATAGGAGATCCGAAGTTTTTTTTTGTTAGTAGTAAGTTTTTTTTGTTAGTAGTTAGAATTAATGGAGAACTGTACCATTGAGGATTAGAGAGTATAGAATATAGTACTGGTATGGGGAATAGTACTAGTTTATCTGATTAGATTGGAATGGTAATTGGAAGAGTCTATTCTTTTTATTAGTTTTTATTAGTTTTTATTAGTAAAAGTGTAGCTCTTAGATTTGTAGTAGGAACTACAATCACAATCTTCATATCAGTGTTTGTATTGTTCATGGACTATAGATAGCTTCAGTGGTAGTATTGATAGTCAGTATCATTCAATATCATTCAGTATCATTCAGTATCATTCAGTATCATTTAAAAACTTAAACATCACTGAACATCACTGAACATCACTGAACATCACTGAACATCACTGAACATCACTGAACATCACTGAACATCTGAACATCTGAACATCACTGAACATCTGAACATCTGAACATCTGAACATCATTGACCTCCATAATCTGCTACTTCTTGCTGACCTCGACTTTGTCCCCGCAGTCAAGACACTTGTGGGCCTTTGTTCCGTCTTCGAAAACAGCCATGCCTTCGCTCTGCATCAATGACCACTCGCCCTTGGCCGGGATCTTCTTGCACTCGTCATTGAGACACCGAGCAGCCGTTTTCTTATACCGTAACCCACAAGAATTACAAAGCTGGCCCTCTTTGATGCTCCAGGATGGTCTCCAGCAAGGCGATTGGTCCAGCCCACACGAGATACACACTCGAGGTGAGCCGGCACTTTTTGGAGGTGACTTGATCAACTCCGAGCGTGTTTTGTCTTTGATGGACGGAGGAGTGATGGGGATGAATTTGGTGTGGCTGATGCCGGAGATTGGCGATTGAGGAGTATACTCGAAACTGCTCTCGGGCGTTTCAAACGCATGGTAGTTTCTGGTAGTAGGTGAGCTGCTCTCGTGGTACTCCTTGGGGTCTTTCAAATCCTTATACTCGGGGTACTCGTATGAAGGCTTGTACTCGGGCTTCTTGTATCCAGGCTTATAGTCCGGCTTTTTGTATTCGGGCTCGGATTCCTGCTTAAATGTAGCGTAGTGTGGAGTAAGTGGAGATTGGAACCGAGACTCCTTGTATTCCGGAAGGTCCACGTATCGGTAAGATGCCGAGGACGACGCCGAATCTAGCCTGGCCAAAGACAGAGTATGAGAGGTCGAGCGACTGGGCCGTGAAAGCAGCATCAACGATTGTGCCAACTCCAAGTACTCCGGAAACTTCTCCACGTCCTTCATATATGTTTTGTTTAAATACGTATAATTGGACTCATAGGGGAAGTTGATTTTGCGCTGCTGGGGAAACGTGGGGAAGGATTTCAGCCCCACGCGAGAATCAAAGTGCGGCCGTTCTACCAGCTTATCCATCTCGCTGATTGAAGGTAACGTCGTTCTCAGCGTGTTCTGGTGGTAGAGGTCCAAGTGCTTGGAGCCCTTGGAGTTACGGATGGAATCCAAAAGCCCGTACCTCCAGTTCTCGTCGTTGGGCTTATACGTATCGAAATAATCTAGAGACACCGTTGGCGTAATTGTTCGGAGCGGCTGTGCAGGGAGACTGGCCAATGCATCGGATAAGCTGGGGAGCTTGATGGGCCCCGTAGTGGGAGCTCCAACTCGGCGTGCAGCCTTTGTAGAGAGCGAAAGAGGAATGCAGATTGGAGACCGGTCCAAGTTTTGGGGCCTAAGGGCGGAAGGAGGCGACGATGGGGCAGTTCGGGAGCGTTTGACGGGCTCATGGGCCGAAGGAGGCTCGTTTGTATCGCTATAGGAGCGTTTTTTGACGGATGCAGAAAAGTGGGGAGATACGGAGCGCACGCGTTTCAAGGCGTAGGGCTCGTGAAGAGGGAAGAAGCCGAGAGCCGGCTCGGATCTATGGAAAGAATGACTGGAACTCATGGCCGAATGGAGTACGCTCATGAGGAGAGGGTGGATGCAAAATGTGCGGCAGTATGCAGGAGACGCTAAGCAGCCTGGAGGGGTGGGGGATTTTGGGGGAGGGGTTTTTTTTTTTGGAGTCAAGTGCGATGCTTATATGCAGGCACACGAGTTATATTTTTTTTCAGGAGGCGGCGCCTAAAATAGAAGGAGTCGGAATTGGGCAAAGAGCTAGGGCTTGATAGGAGAGCCCAAATGGGAGGGAAGGATTAGTCGTGTGGAGCGCAAAAAGGGAGCAAGATGGGATTTGGCAGTATGGTCTTTTATTTTCTTTTCAATAAAAGCCAACTGTGAGTTTGTGTTGTAAGGAACGAGTGAGGACGAAGGAAGGTAGAAAGCAACCAAAGCACAAAGCAAAGCGAAGCAAAGATAGAAGATTGGGAAAGAAAGAAATCCGATGGGATCAAAAGTGGTAGCAGACAGGTGCATGGGGATATAATATATAGTGGGATCAGATCAGGAGAGAGGCTCAAATAGGAAAGCGGCTTGCCATGCTGGTTTGCAGGTGCAGAGAACGGCCCTGAACCAGCCATTGAACGGCCTGATTTGGACGCGGGCTCCCATGTTCGGCGCAGGTGCAGGAGGTGGCTGGTTTAGTCGCGTCAAGCTGCCACGAACGCGCCCACGTGCAGGTGCGCAGCAGATCACTGCGCATCAGATCAGCGCGTCACCTCCAGACGGCTTGGCCATCTGTCCGATCTGATCTGTTTATGTGTAGGAGCCCCAGGAGCCAAAATCAGCCAATATGCCTTGTATTTGCATGCAGAGAAACTTTAGGAGCGGCGGTAGGGCTCGTGTATTTAAATGCTACCTGCCATGTCCGGACTATCTAAGGCAGGTGATTCCGACCCGGCCCTGTGCAGACACCCAGAGACAATCCTCTGCAATCGGTGTTATTTGGGGTTATAAATAGATTTTGTGTGAGCCAAAAATGGCCCTTGCCCAAATGCACCCCGCTGATAATGTAGACCTTGGCCAGTAAGATTCGACCAATTACGGTCTCTTTTTTGGGTTGGGAAAAAGTCAATGCATTGGAATCGTCTAGTGGAGTATACAGTGGAAAGGGGCTAGGTTTTTTTTTCGGGAAATTGGCGGTGGCGGAAAAGAGAGGGAGTAGAAAAAAAAGGAGTAGGGAGTAGGGTGTAGGGAGTAGGGAGGAGGAATGAGAGAAAGGAGCGGGGGAGGCTCAGGGAGGAGGAGTGTACACTGGGCAAGCCACGACGAATGGAAAAAACTTGGGGATAGTCTTGATAAAGGCTGCAAAAGCCACTATTGCCACTTTTCCATTTTTATTAATTGCCTTTTCTCCACACTCTTCAGCGGTACTAGACGACCACTTATTGTTACTCCTCCGTCGTTTGTATATGTAGGTCCTGCAGGCAGTGCGGCCGGGGTGTAGTATGGTGTAATCAAACTGTTTAGTCGTATATTCAAGCATCCGGTCTTAACTGTAATGTAGAGTAGTGTACGGTAGGTTAGTGTAATGGTTTTGGTTGACTATTCTGGCCTGGTGTACTGTTCTTGATCCTCATTGTGCGTCGACGGATTTTGGGCTCCAATTGGCCAATCAAATCGGCTCCAATTGACCAATCAAATCGAAATTTCCGCCCGTACTCCTTTTCTACCAGTAACTCAGTTTATTAGCCTATGATTTAGCCTGTAAGTTAGTCTATGATTTGTAGGAAGAATTTGAAGTAGTTTGTGGTGATTACTAAATTACTGGATTACTGGATTACTGGATTACTAAATTACTGGATTACTAAATTACTGGATTACTGGATTACTGGATTACTGGATTACTGGGATCCTAGGAAATGGGATTTAATGTTTACGTAATCAATGTTTCTACATACTCTCCTCTCTACCTTCACTTTTTTACTATTGATCTCCGTTTTTCCGGGGATTTTCCCTTCCATTTCGTCCCTCTAAGTCACTTTCTTCGTTGTAGAGTAGTGTAGATAGACCCTCTGGCCCTGTGGAATTAGCCAATGGCTTAGCTGAAATCAATAAAGTGACAATGGATCAAAGGATGTGAAACGGAGCCAAACAGCTGATCAAATGGGAGAAAAAAAGGAGCTAAAGGAGCTGAAGGAGCTAAAGGAGCTAAAGATGAAGCTGGGAAAGGGAGTTAAAAATGGACTTGACTGGAAAGGACTTGGATAAAGTGGACTGCAGATTCTAAAGGGATTTAAGCCTGGGTTTCTAGTCTGGAGCTGGTCTGGAACTGGTCTGGAACTGGTCTGGAGCTGGTCTGGAGCTGGTCTGGAACTGGTTTCCCACTGAGAGGATTTGGTCAATTCCAAGAAACCATTTCCAGGGATTCCAATGGTTTTAGTAATGACTTTTGCAAACAAAAAAGTGTTTAAAGTTCCGGTCTGAATCCCTGTATTTCTAAATTTCTCAATTTCTGTATTTCTGGATTTCTAAATTTCTGGATTTCTAAATTTCTGTATTTCTGAATTGCTGAAGTTAAAGGAAAATCTCGGGTTTTAGGACTTGAACTCGGGAAATCCCGAGTCTGGTTTAGGATATCAAATTATGAATGAGGTTCAAGGAATGACGGGAGATTTGAATAAACGATTGTGGAGTCTTGGAATTTATTTCTCTAGAAATATGGAAAAACTGACTCTATTGAAGAATTGAATCCAGAAATCTGGACTCAAAACTTGTCCTTTTAACCTTGGATTGTAGCCATGGAATTGTAGCCTTGGAATTGTAGATTTGGAATTCTGGGTATGGACGATGCTTCTAGTCTTCAAGAACTCTGCTAACTCAGTTTTCTAGAGCTTTGGAAATTTGGAAAAAAAAGGAGATTCTGGAGAATGGGAGACTGGAATGGAATTCTGGAGAATCTGGTTTTGGAGAATAGGATTCTGGAAAATGGGAGACTTGAATCTGGTTCTGAGGAAGAGTAAAGTCAAAATTTTCCAAATCCAAGTCCCCCATTTCTATCCTCCTTATGTTGGGCTTCAAGTGCTTAATTTTGGGTTGAGTCTTTATTTTGGGTTCAGTCTTTATTTTTGGAATTGAGTCCTTTTTTTGGGTTCAGTTCTGGTGGGTTCAATCCTTGTGGCTTAGTCGGGTCTGGCTCAACCTCTGGATTCTGCACTTGGAGAAATCTCCCAAAATCTCTGAAAATCTCTAACATGGAAAATTCTTCTCTCCAAGTTTTTTGCTCTTTCTTCCCTCGATGGTCCTTAAAATGTAGTAGTACGCTCATGTTTTCCGAGCCGGTTCCACTCACCCTTGGAGCCTGTGAGCTGGGAAAAAGACCAGTATATTTTGCCTTGAAGAATGTTCTGGTAAATACATACTGAAGGAGTAACGTAGGGGTAAAACTGGTGATTTTGGCTGCAAGATCGGCTCAATATTGTTATAGATACTAAAAAGCCCGAGGTTTGAGCGTTAATTTGAACCCAGGGATTTTGCGTCTCTAGGTTTGTGGGCATGGATTATGGACCCACAATGGGCCCGGAATTGAGCAATTGACGAGGAAAAAAAAACAAAACTTATTTTTTCGGAGCCGTGACGAGTTTGGAAGGGTAGAGGATGGAAAAAGACCGTGGGCTTATGTGTTCCTGGCCTGAGCCGAAGGATTTTGACCGAAAAACCACATAAAGTGACGCATGCAAGGTCGGAATTGGATGCCGGCCCGAATCCGGCGTTGCAAGGAACCCCAAAAAACTCTAGGTGGACTTTTTGAAAGCCCAAAAAAATCCGGAAAAAAATATTCTCTAACAAGGCAAAATGGGTGCTGGTTTGGCCGTAGACGACACGGGGGTCTCCGCGGACTAGAAATCGATATCTCCGGACGAGCTAGACGACGAGATCAAAAATAGTTTTTTTCGGGTTTTTGCAATAGGAAAAGGCCCATTTAAAATAAATCCATAGGATGATGTTTTGGGTAAAATTCCATGATTATTTGGTCAATGACGCCAGTTTTGGGCTATTTTGACGATTACTTTCTTGGTTGCCGAGACTTGTTGGACCCAAACCTTCATTAAATCTCTCCAAAATGTTCATATATAAATCAAATTCCTTGCAATTGATTAGAATTGTCTTTAGAGCCTTGAAAAATATTCTGGGTCTGATTTTGGGGCTACTGGAAGACCTACATATTTGACTAGAGGTGAACAGACATTTTGGGAGGCTCGAATGGGGCTTTCCAAGGAACATATAGTGCTGTTTTTGAGACTACTGGAACGAGAGCTCCCAAATTAACCTAATACTTTGCCATTGAGGTCATAGACCATGGTTCCATTGACTTACTGTCCGTTGTATAATAGTGGTTAGGAGCCCGTGTGCATGTTACTCCTCTTATCACTCAACAGTCATACAGAGAATCAAAAAAAAAAAACATCAAACCTTGTTTAGTACAGTCTAGTGGAGTATACGAACAGAATACATGTATTTTAATAGGGTAAACTGGTGGTGTTGGCGGTGGTATAGTACGGTCAAGTTTACTATGGAGAACTACTGGTACTTCTAATGGCCGTACCACCACGATTTCTGGTATAATACTAATTGGGATAATACTTGTCATGTTTATAAACGGCCTAGGACTCAAATCTATCAGTTTGTAGTTTTAGTGGCCGTGTAAACCGATGGCTGGATGGTAGACCTCGGAAAAGGAGGCCGCGGCCGGAACTGGCCGTCTTAAGCAGGTGTACTTTTCGACTCACTCATCATTTCAAAATTTTGAAAAGCCCATTACGATTTCCGGAACTCCAGAAATCTTGACACACTAATTACAAGCCAGCACCAACAAAAATGAGTGGTTTAGCTGAGCCCCGTTTGTGGCCATGAGTACGCTGGTGTACGGGTCTGCTGACTTTTCTGCTGCGGCCACACGCATGGTCCCAATCCGGCCAAGCTCCAGCCATGTGAAGACCGAACTACGGGCCAGGCCCAGATCAATGTGTAACATTACAAAAAATAGGATTTAGGTCCCGAAAGGGGGTGGCTGCATGTAAGCAGACCCGGAATACTCACCAGTCCGGGGTAGTATTACTCAATCTAGTTCCGAGGGTGCCCAAGCGGGCCCGTATGCACTACTAGGTAGCCCGGAAGAAACCATCCGCCCAAACTACATTCATGCACCCCTAAAAACCCCTAGTAGTATAGGCTAGAACTCCACAAAACCGCATTTTTCCTGTATCAGAAAGTGAGGGGAAGTCGAGGCCGGATAAAAATCAGTAGTGTAGATAAACTATTCTATGGTACTGCATGCAACCCACCACAGCCGGCTCGGCCTATGCAGTGCCCACCACAACAGAAAAATCGCCAAAATCAGAGTCAACCGCTTCGTAAATAGATACTGTAACCCCTATATTAACGCAGGAAGTATTGTCCGAGTCCAAAAAGGTTATAGCTTGAAGCGTAAGTCGAGCTCGCATGCAAGGCTTGCATATACGGCCGGATGAAGTCTAAGCTCCACGATAAAACGACATTTAAACACCCCTGCGCCAAGGATTTTCGTGGGATTGAAAGTGTAATTGAATTTTACGATTTTGGCGAGTTTCGGGGTTCCAGTACCTCGGTATTAATCTTCAGTGCGTCTTTACAGATCCATTGATCTATAAAAATGTATCAGGAGTAGACAGATGTGTAAGTTTGAGGGTGTGATAAATATAGCCTTGAGTAGATTAATTTGCATGGTGTAGATTTGATATTTCTTAGCCTATTGTAAATCCGAGGGTATGTTGTATTTCCGAGGGTAAAATTGTATTTCCGAGGGTTATTGTACATTCGAGGGTATTTCGGGAGCTCGAGGGTATTTTTGGCGGTCAAAAGGGGTTTAGTGCAAATGAGTGGTGAATAGAGGGGGCTGGATGTGGAAATTGGGGACAATTTCTTTGTCCAACTATAAATAAACCCCGGTTTCGCTACCGGCTTATCTGGAAAATTGGGTGACTTGCATCCCACACCCTTATATTTAATCCTGCCTCTGCATACTATTCCTTATTTACGTAAAAGAGTATTGATCTTTCGCGAGGTTTATGTTTGTCCAGTATTAGTACAATCTGTCTATTCTGTCTAGTGTCTATTCTGTATAGTGTCCAATCTGTCCAGTCTGTGTAGTGGTTCTCTGGCTTGGTGCAGTATTTGTATTCTTTTTCCAATCTGTCCAATCTGTCTATTTTGTAGTCTGTGTAGTGTCCATTCTGTTTAGTATCCATCTGTCTAATCTGTGCAGTCTGTCCATTTGTCCATTTTGTCCATTTTGTCCATTCTGTCCAATATGGCTTACTGTGATAAACATTTGAGTCCAAACCAATTCCCAAAACCTCTCCCCTCTTCTCCAGTTATAGAACCAAATCGTGTCTATCCCTGTGTCCAAGTGTCTAAATTCTGTCTAGTGTCTAATATCTGTCTAATATCTGTCTTATATCTGTCCAATATCTGTCTAATATCTGTCCAATATCTGTCTAATACCTGTCCAATACCTGTCTAATACCTGTCCAATACCTGTCTAATACCTGTCCAATATCTATCTAATATTCATCTCATGTCAAGATCATGGAACTGCCATGACTATAACTAGACTAAACTACCCCAATGCGAGACTAAACTGACTAAGCAACACTAGACATTTTAACTAAGAAGTCAAGACCAATGGCCTCAATATATACACTATATATGAGGCAGGGCGGACCAAGAGCCAGACTTACTACACCTGACTACTACACCTGACTATTAGACCAGACATCAACCAGTCAACCCCCTCCCATATAACCAGGAATCCCATATTCTTAAGATGAATAATGATATTCTGCTGTTGAAGACCACAAAAGACCACCCAAGGCAAGGCCTCCCAAGGCCTCCCAAGGCCTCCCAAGGCCAGCCAGATGAGAAAATGAAGGGTGTTTCTTTTTATTTGAGCAGTTAAAAGTCCCTTCAATAATTCCACCTTGTAGTCTTTAGTACATAGTATTCTCTAATCCATTGTAGTCTCTAATCTATATCTGTAGTAATAATATCTAGTCAGTCTATGTTCCATATTCTGTATTTTGTAGTCTGTAATCTGTATTTTGTAGTCTGTAGTCTGTAGTCTGTAGTCTGTAGTAACCTATAATCTGAGGTAGTAGTCTCTAGTCTGTAGTAGTAGTCTCTAGTCTCTAGTATATATCTGTAGTAGTAGTAGTAGTAGTAGTAGTAGTAGTAGTCTGTAGTAATAGTCTGTAGTAATAGTCTGTAGTAAGAACTAGTAGTAATTAGTCGTAGAAATATGTAATCAGTAGAACATGGTATTTAATCTGTAGTAGTACTAGTCTCCAGTCTCCAGTCTCCAGTCTCCAGTTTCTAATCTGTATTCTACAATCCCTAATCTATATCTATAGTAGTAGTAGTAGTAGTAGTCATTTTCTAGAGTATTCATGGTCTGTAGGCTCTATTCTGTAGTCTGTAGTAGTAGTCATTTGTCCGTAGTAGTAGTCATTAGCCTGTAGTAATAGTCTGTAGTACTAGTCTTTAATTCAAAGTCTGTAGTAGTTAAAAAAATGTAGTCAATAGTTCATGGTATATAGTTTATGATAATAATAGTAGTAGTAGTAGTAGTATTAGTATCTCTTCTATGTTCTGTAATCTGTTATCTGCAGTCTCTAGTCTCTAGTCTCTAGTCTCTAGTCTCTAGTCTCTAGTCTCTAGTCTCTATTCTATAACCTATAATTATTAGTCTATAATCTATGGTAGTAGTCTGTAGTAGTCTATATCCTATATTGTGTAAACTATGTTCTGTAGTAGTAGTAGTAGTAGTCTGTAACCTGTAGTAGTAGTACATTATTTCAAAGTACTAATTGATCTTATTCTTTAGCACTAATTGGTCTTTATTCTATAATTTTTAATCTTTCAACTTTACTATTGGTGTAAGTAATCTGGGGTCTGATTAGAGGTATATACTTGTTGTAGTAGTAGTCTGTTGTTTTAGGAAGTGTAGATTGTAGTATGTAGTGTGTATTAGGTAATTTGTAGTATAGGTAGATTTTGTGATTATAAGAGTCTTCTTCTTTTTCTCCTTCTCCTTCTCCTTCTCTTTCTCCTTCTCCTTCTCCTTCTCCTTCTCAATCTGCCTTTATTATGTGCAGTAGAGATTTTAAAGATTGGATGGAGAACTATTCTCAATCCTTAGACTCACCATTTTTTTTTTTTTTTTTTTCAAAAAAAAAAAAAAAAGTTAAAAAGGGTGAAAAGTAAATCAAATTTTTTTTTTTTTTTTTTTCAAAAAAAAAAAAATAAGTTGACTTGACTTTCCATCATTTAGTACTATTCTTTACTCTATATACCAGACCATAATTTCTTTTGTACTAGACCAAAATTTCTTTGGTACTAGATTATCCTTAGTCTTTGGTGTAAATACACTGGGTGCAGGAACGCTCTACTCTAGAATACTTTGGGAATTCTTCCTTATTAGATACTACTATATTAGATTAGTCTATTCTAGTCTAGATAGTATACTTCACAATTTCCCTTTTACAAGACCATATTATGCTCTATTATATACTGTATACTAGCCTATAGTATGCACTCTACTACTCCATGGTCCACTTGACAAGCCCATTATCAATCAGAGTCACTCATGCCATGGATAGATTGTAGATTTTTGTGTTTGAGTAATATTGATCTAGACTGCCTAGACTCCTGACTATAGACTAGACAGAGCTGTTTTCAGTTATGGCTCACTGTATACTTAGGTATCTGCTTGGGTAGATACGTTCTGGGATGTGTTCGAGATCCTGCTATTCAGTCAACAGTTGTAGCATTAGATTTGCATTTAGAATGTCAATCCTCATTCCCAGTCTTTACTTTGTCTCATTCCCAGTCTTTACTTTGTCTCATTCCCAGTCTTTACTTTGTCTCATTCCCAGTCTTTAGTCTGTCTCATTCCCAGTCTTTAGTCTGTCTCATTCCCAGTCTTTAGTCTTTCCAGCTCTAAACGACTTCCAAATAATCTTTCCTTTTAGTTCGACTTATAGAAGTTCGACTTTACGAGTGCTAGTCCACACCCATATCCTATACCCCATTTCCTACCAGACTGGAGTGGAATCATGAACATAATAGAGAGTGGCAACAAAACCTCTTCTCCGCCAAACCCACCGTGGTGTTCCTTAACAAAACCGCTGAACATTTATATCAAGCACTCTGTCGACTGTTGAACCAGCTAAGAATTCAACCAAGGAAGCTAATGATTATTGGACTCTTCCTCTTTAGATGTTTCTAGGATGTAAACTTTGTTTTAGATTCTCCAAAGCTTTGTTTCTTGGATTCAAGTTTTTTTTCTTGGAACTTAGCCGCCTTTGAAGGCCTTTGATGGCCTTTGAAGGCCTTTGATGGCCTTTGAAGGCCTCCTCGGGAGACAAGAGGTAGACTTCCATGGGCTTATTGCAGTTCCAAATTGTCATAAAGGAATATGAATTCGGGTAAAAAATAATCCCGATTCTCTGACAATCCACTGGCAGAGCCTTTGGGTCCTTTGGGTCCTTTGGGTCCTTTGAGTTCTTGGGCCAAGTCAAATACTGCTCATAAATAGCCCGCCAATAATGTACTTTTTTTTTTTTGTTTGTACATTGGCATTAGGGGTGTACGGGTTTATCTTTATTTGGTCACCGAATTCAATTAAATTGTCTCTCAACAGCCCTAATTATTAGAGTAACATAGTAGTTACTTTAGGCGCAATGTAGGATTCTCGGTAGTCTAATCTTCTAATACTCGTTTTCCTACATAGTACTCGCTTTCCTGCATATACGTATAATCTCTGGTGTACTGGTCTAGCACCACATGTGCAGTACTCTAATGATTATCTGGTGTACACTTAAACTCTGTTCAATCATTTAACTGAACTATATCCTAATCATTGGCTATAGTCATTGGCTATAGTTGTAGTGACTATATACAGGATTTTTAATATGCAGGATAACGTATAGTCCAAATTAAGTATTTTATTATTATGTTGTCCCATAGTCAAATGTCTAGACTGTCACTGTTATTTGTCTAATTGTCTAATCTTGTCTAATTATCTCAATTGTCTAAATTGTTTAATTTTGTCTAATTGTCTAATTTTGTCTAATTGTCTAATCTTGTCTAAATTGTCTAATTGTCTAATTGTCTAATTGTCTAATTTTTATAGTGATTTGGACGATATGGACGATTTTCCGCCCTATTGTGGTTTAAACTTAAAGTTCAATGGCACCAGAAGCACCTGCAAAACCAAATATGCATATTTAAATTAACCAGACAAGAAGCTTTTTTCTGGAAATTTCCAGGATTCCGTTTCCGTTGTTTTAAGATTTGCTTGTTATATGCACACTGGATTCTTCCAGGGTTAGACTTTAGGTCCACTCCCAAGGCTCTTAACCCAAGAATCCAAAACAAAAAAAAAAACTTTATGTAATTTGTATACGCTGTGTTTTGATTCAGTAAGCCTGTGATTCCTCTGGGGGTGTGGAAGAGAAGTAAATGTTGGTTTATGTTGGTGATCCTGTATATAGTGTTTGTTCCTGTATATAGCATTTCGTTTCCTGCATATACGCTCAATCTTTAACACTATAGTTTATTCGGCCTAGATCTACAGTCGACATATACTATTATAGGAGTGGATCAATGAGGCAAATGAGCAAATTAGGAGTAGGTTTTATTATTGGTTCATGCGGTCCATTATGGTCTAGTGACGGCTTATTGTGACCGGTCAATACTCAATCAACTGTACACTCCACTTCTACAGCTCTAGACTTTTGGAATACACTACTAATCCAGAATTCATTACTGGAGAATAAATTGATATTACTTAACTTTACTAGTCTTTACAGTCTAGTCTTCTTAGCTGGTCTTCTTTATGGTAATATGTAGTTTATATAGTTATATGCAGTATTAACTCAATATGCAGTACCCTATGCTTATATGCAGTACTCTACACTCTATAGTACTGTCCTTTATACTACTACTCTACACTATATTATACTGTCCTGTATACTAAAACAACTCTCTAAGTGATTCTTTGGAAAAGGAGACTGCATTTAGTTAAGAAGATATGATGAATTAGTAGAGTAAAATGGAGTTATATTATTGTATGCAGGATATTTCTGTATATATGCACTCTAGCCTCAAATGATGATAAGTTAAGATTTAAACTCTGGACCAATTCAGGACTGAAGTGGCATTGCATCTTGAATCTAGTGCATATGCAGGACCATATCATGGATTGATTTGAATACATTTAAACACTATGACGTGTCAATTATTTACACCTTCAAATCCTTCTCTACTATTCTGACACTATATGCACTCTACTACTCTACCACTATATGCACTCTACTACTCTACCACTATATGCACTCTTCACTAGTCCACTCAGTTTATTATCTACATTAAGTGCACTACGGGGACGTAAAAAGTACAAGGTGCACTTATACCAGAATACTTTATATGCAGTACTAGTTATCCAGTACTACTACTACTTATACACTACTAGAACTTTACTGCTAGTACTTATATACACTACTACTAGTACTTATATACCGTATTACGTATATATTCTACTCTACTACTACTTTACATATGATACTGGTACTGCTTATACAGTGGTGCTTATATACAGTACTTCTACACTGTTACTTATATACAGTACTTATATACTACCAGGATACCTTGGTCATCCTCATCTCAGTCTATACCAATTTGTGTTACGATGGATTTATAATGGATGAAATTATGGGCCCAAAATATGATTCCACGGGTGTACGGCTTTTGTTTCCCTGGTGTAAGGATTTTGATCCCATTGGTGTACGGATTTTAATTTCCCTGGTGTACAGGTTTAACATTATCATCTATTGACTATTTATTCTCGTCGACCTTGTTTTTGGCATCTCCGGCTAAGATGCCTCCGGCCACGCCTGACGCCAAATGGCCTGCTCCTCCCATGTGGAGTTTGTCTGCAACCTTATTTCCTCCAAGGGAACCTGCTACTGAGACTGCGATGTTCTTGGCTGTTTCTCCGTCTGGCATTGTGAGAGAATTGGGGATGGGTGGAGTAATGAGATTCTTTCCAATCAAATTGCTGGGGAATTGGCTTTTTATAGTGGGGCTTGGGGAAGGTTGCTGCGCATGTTGCGGTGGGCAGACTGCACGTGCGGCCGGTGACATTGCTGCACCGAACGTCCATGCCGGGGACGTGACCGGTCCTTGAGATGCGGTATCTCTCCATGCACTCACATAGTGGGTTATGTGCAGGCTATCCTCGGCTCTCAATAAAAGGATATCATGTGATCATAGTCGCGTGCTCTCATCATGTGACAAGTCATACGATTTGTGTCACATGATTCGTCCCGTGACCTTCGCATAATTTCAACCACATCTCAACACCTCTCTTCTCCATGAACGCTTCCCCCGATCCCTGTAAGTAGTTTCTCTGCTATACAGCATTCTGCTCTATGGCATCTTCCACTAACATCTAGCTTTGCCCGTCGAAGGCCTCCTCAAAAAACTCCTAGCCTCCTTGGATCTCCAGCTATTACAGCCCAATGCCACCAACCAGCCGCAATTCCCCTCGGTTGAAAGCTACGCCACCTCCTTTGCCAAGCAGTTGAAGCCGGCAGCCTCCATAGTCATTGATGGAGTTCCCTTGGTGCCGGTTCCTCCCTCCAGCGATGCCCGGCTCGAGTTCCAGAAAAAGTGGTTGGCCAGTCCCTCCACTCAGCACCAAATGACCTCTTTCGATACCCACTTGATCCCGGGAACTGGGCTCTATACCGTAATAGCCAACGGGAAGGTCCGGTTTGACGAAAGCGCCCGGTCTCGGTTGGGAGAGACCGCAGACTTCGATGCTCCTGCACAGAACCAGGCCAGGTTCCTAAACGGGCCCTGGTACGGGTTCAACCTTAATATGGTGGTGGACCAGGCGGTTGCCACTAATGATGAAAGTGAGGTTATTAATAGCTTCAACTATAGGATCACCTTTCAGCCCCACGATAGCTTGGTGACTCTCTAGACCAGTGCTGTATGCAGGTCAGGCCAGGACGTCACAGGTCAGGATGTCACAGGTCAGCCCTATACCAGTAAATTGCAGTCCTTTATCAGATCATTTAGTACTTCATCAGTACAGTTAGTCCTTTATCAGAGTGACTGACCTGTATGAGAATGAAGCGGGAGAGCCTGAATTCTGGTCACTGTATATGCCGGAAATAATAAGAAGTTAATCTTATAGTTAATCAATCAGTAATAAAGTGAACATGTCTGTTTTAGTCTCCACTTTATGCACATAAAGTGACTGAACAAAAATCCACATGACGTTCTCCGCCCGGGAAACGTCGTATGTTATGGTCGTGCGTGACTCATAATTCTTCCCACTATTTCAATCTATTATGTCGCACACTTAACCCTAATACATGTTTTCATCAAATCATAGTCTATTCCAAGTGTTCCATACCATCTCTAGTACTATACCCTAGTAGTATACTCTATCCGATACTCTGTCATTTACCATATTTATGATAGTTTTCGTGGCCATTGTATTTCCTATTCTGTCATTTGCTATACTCTATTGCATCATACTTCAGGGAAGTAGATCAATAAGTGTAGTAGTGTACTATAGGATAATGTAAAGCATGGACACTCTTATATACTGTAGCTGTATTGAAGTTCGTACAGTAGTAGAACAGTAAGTGTAGTTCAGTTGTATTGGTGATTGGACATGCTTGGCGTTGACACTGACAATTCTTGGTTGCTCTCCTCCACTAATGTAACAGAATCCTTGAGAACTAGAATTTGGGGACATGAAAAACACTGATGTTTTTGGGTAAACCATTACCCATTTTGACCCACATTAAAACTCTTCTTCAAATTCTTTTTTTTAATCTGACCACCACTTTACGACCACATGAATATGTGACAATGGCTAGAAGGACTGATATTAAAAATCAATAATTCCAATTCCTTATTAATGAGTACGATTGACTGACTGACTGACTGACCCTGAATAATACACTAAGACAGATTTGGACCGACGGAAGATTTGGAATTGATTGGTTTTCAAAAATAGTGCACTAGAAAATGCGCGGGGGAGGCCTCTATTTATATTCCAAAATGAAGGCTGCAAAACGCACCTGCGAAGGGGTAAGGGGGGCAAATGCACGCAAACGCACGACGTAACTATTTCGGTTAGTTTTTGACTCTAATGGGCTGTGTCTTTCTAGATTAGGTAATTGATTTGGCTATTTGGGAATCCGGTATAAAGCCCTTGCCTGGTGTTTCTTCGAATTGTCAATGTATCTATTCACTGGCCTTTAATGCGCATTAGCTGCAACACATTCATTGACTCATTGGCCCATTATACTATCTTTGAAACACACTTGAAACACACTTGAAACACACTTGAAACACACTTGAAACACACTTGAAACACACTTGAAACACACTTGAAACACGAATTTGGGGATCACTTGAACAGAAACCATCTCATGAATATGACTATGGCTTCTACATGTCCTAAGTTATATTCTTCAGTTACCAATTCTGCAATGATCGGAGATGTACCAATCTACTATAAAGTAGTGGTGTAATGGTGTAGTTGAATTCATCTAGTTTTCAAGTCACCACTACTTGAATCACCACTTCTTGAATAGGTTTTGAAGAGATACCAAATCTTAATAAGGGTGCTTGGTCAGATCTGGTTGGACGAGACGTAGCTCGAGAGCAACTGTCCCAAATAGTCACTGGAGTAGAAGTCCAAAGCAGGCACATCGCCGCCCAACTCCTTCACGGCCCATGTGATGCTTGGAATGAGGAAGCTATAGAAGACAACATCGACTGGCGAATCATCTCCTGGGATAAGCTCTTGCGACTGCACAACATTGGGAATGGGGTAATTGACCACTCCTCGGTGAGGTGTATCATCGCCATCGCTTCCAAAATCATCGTGGGTCACGTACCCTTTGCTGAGTCGAGGTTTCAGGAAGAAAGACGTTGCAGAATGGAAAAAAGAGTGGATCCCAGAGAACAAAATATTTATAGGGAATTGACTTCCGAGAGCCTCTGGATTCCTTAAATCCCCAAGTTCTGGAATAAAAGAATCAAGAGTCAAATCCGCAAGTTTTGAATCTGCAGAATCACTTTTCTTTCTTTCTGCTCCTAAAGCGTGTGGAGGCTTGAGGTAGCCCTTTTTCACCCCATTCTCCTGCACAATGTATTCATTTTCATTCAACTTGGCCTCGAGTTTCACCGCTAACTTCTTTGGAAGTTTCATCTTCACCCAGTCGTTCTCAAACGGTGAAACAATGTAGTGTGTGTCCACCGTATATGGGCCCTTGTATAGGTCATAGCGCACCGAGCCCGTATTGATGATGATAATACGCTGGGCCAGCGAAACAAGCGACTCGTTTGTGGCCCTAAGTGAGGGAAGCACTTTTTGCGTAAGCATACGGTAGATGTTGTGGGGATGGGAGACTGGCACATAGTCCATGTAGTAGGAGGACGTCACGTGCCCCACCACGGTATCCAAACCTAGTTTTTTCCGGGCCAGGCGAAGTTTTTGCTTCACAGCAGCTCCAGTCAGCGTCAAGGCATGTGTGCCTGCATGGAAACCAAACGACGAGGTACTGAAGTCCAAGTAGGCCCGGAAAAAGCGGTCTTTTAGGCCCAACCCCGACGAAAGATCCACACTGAGAAACCCTAGCGTCTCGCAGAACCGTCCACTTTGGAGCGCCGTCAGATATTCATCCAAAACAACAAAATCCCGGATATGACTATGGCCCCCGAAGTACTGGATCACTAGATTGGGGTACCGGGCCCGGAGAACATCGTGAAGAACCCGCAACTCCGCCCATTCCTTTGTAATTGGAATATGGCCCACCACCACAATCATATCGAGATCTGAGGGCGTGTAGGAGTCCAAAACATCCAAGAACCATTTCTGGGAGACGGCTTCCTTGATAGGCGTCACTTTGGTGTTTCCATTTGCCCTAGGAAAGTCAAATAAAAACGCAAAAGCAAGCACGCGGGCTTTCTGGACCGGAGTTTCGAAGTACCGGAACTTCTGGCCAATAGGAATGTACAGGTCATTCACCAAGGCTTCCACATTCAGACAAACATAACTGGAGCCATACCGGGGAACAAGCAGCATAAGTTCCTGAACGGTATTGTTCCATTGGTATAATTCATGGTTGCCCAAAGTCACAATGTCATAGTCTTGGGCTGCAAAAATAGGGTTGGAGACCTTGGCTGCAGGAACGGTAGCATCGGAGAGTCCATTTCCATCGTGCCGATCTCCCAGATCCACCAAAAGAAGATCCTGGTTCCGGGCGTGTGCCAACCGTTTCATATGTTGGGAAAACGCCACGAAATCCGCCCAGTCAGCATCGTAAGCCGCCTGGTTCCGGTGTCCCCCAAGCCACCCATGGGTATCGGTTGTATGGAGGAAATTGACGTGCCCAAACCGAAGTGGTTTGTGAAACCAGGATGTCTGGATGTAGTATACATTATATGTCACCAAGAATAGAGCCAAAACGGCAACCACCCGGCGTATCATGGTGTAGTATTAGGGGTGACTGGAGTTACTGGTGCGATAAGATAATGGTGTACGGGTGTTTCGATGGTTATGAGCGCAAATAAATGGTTATGAGCACGCATGCACTAGAGGTGTACCTGAAACACACATGCATAACCACACATTGTCGAATGAAACGTTTAATATGCAGAGAACAAGAACCACTATACCAAGACATTTGGACAACTTAACCTCTCTGGTCGCGTGGGTGGCCTGCAGGAAAAACGGTGCATCCTTACATCCTTGGCTATATGCCGGATTCGTCTATAAAATGCCGGCCCATTCCCTAATCTCCACTAAATCACAGTTACCGACTGCTAAATAACACCATTAATTGACTTTTTGTATTTTTGTAAATTTTCTTGATAAGACTTTTATACTTCTTGAAGGATTTTTTTAGATCTCCTTGGTATTTGTTTTTTTTTCCATTTCCAGTTTCCAAGAGTAGTGGGTGGGGCATGCAAAAACGCGAATGGGTGCAAGTCAAGACCAAATTCTGTCCCTCAGATTCCGCCATTTTTATTATGTAAAGATGATTATTTCAATATTATAGTCCACTAAACTTCAACTCACAGTCCATACGTATGAAGAAAAAGTATAATGAATAGCAAGTGAATAACCAGTAGACAATCTTAAGGAGCGCACAAATTGACCTGAAGACGGCCCTCGTATAGTACAGCCTCGAATCTGACCAATGAAACCAATGCAACCAATGCTGTGATTCTGTGGGTCGGAGTAAAGACATGTCAACTATAAAAGACCAATGCATTTGGACGTGGTGGAGTACATCAATATGCTTAATGATGCCAAGGAGCACCTCCGGCTTCAGCTCAACGATGAGGGAATTCTCAGTACACATTGACTGGATATATTGAAGTTGTTTCGGACTGGTAGTACTATTGGCACTTTCTAGTACTGTCTAGAACGGTCAAGAACAGCAAACACCTATACAAGATTTAGGTGGTCTCAATAGTCAGTAATAGTCCTTTAGAACACTAACACTCCTTGTGTCAATAGAGGATTCAGGAATCAGTGATGGTCATTAATTGTCAGTAGTAGTATTGGATTCTCAAAGTCAATTGGCACACTAGTCATAGAATCATCCTCATTATACTATGAATGGACTGCAGTATGAATGGACTGCAGTATGAATGGACTGCAGTATGAATGAGTAGATCCATCACTCGTTGGCTGTTCTCTAGCACGACTTACCACGAATCCAAAGCCCTTCAGTCTCCACACAGTGTCTTGCTCATTCATTCACCCTCAGTCTTTTTTCCCCATCGCTGCCCCCTTTCATTAGCAAAGGTGGTAACTAGATCAGTAAGTCAAAGGGCATCATGGAAAACTGCCTTCAACGTTAACAGATTTGGAAATCCTATAGGTCCAAGTCTATTGTTAATTTATCATTGATCCGAAATCTAGGCCTCCAGAATAAGCGATATTCAACCGCGCCTTTTTTTTCTAATTTATTGCCTGGAAAATGGGGGGAAATATGCTGCTTTATATATTTCGCTCCTCGCCACTCCTGCACGTCCGGAGGCTGCAAATAAACAGGGCGGGGTGAGAGGAAATAATATAAAAAGCCCCCCCTCCCCTGCAAACCTCACACCCACATTTACTTATTTTTTTTTCCAGTCACGACTTTACCCCTCAAACTAACTCCTTAATTCGTTAAGATATTCCTTCTCATTATGGATGCTGAAACACTCGTATCGGGATGAACCCATCTTGAGAACCAACAAATCAGCGGCTAACGCCAGACGTTCCAACAGAATCTAATACTATTCTAAGGATTTTACTACTACTGCTGCTATTTTATGTGTGGGAGTGATCTGGAGACTGGTATGTTTAGTACGTATAGTGTCTTCAGTATAGTGGTAACACATCTTTACCTGCATAGAGTGGTCACTATAAATCATGTTTGACAGATACCTTTACACTGAGTCCGGGAGACCAATTAAATGGTCTGCATAAGGTGGGAACTACTCTTACGTGATTGTGACTACATCAATAAGCAATAGAGTACATTAACTGACTTAAGCGTACATGCCTTGGTCTTGTCTTCTCTTGTCACGCTCCTCGGTGATGGTCAACTTAATACCCTTACCCTTTGGCAAGGAGATGTATGGCTTACCTTGCTCGGTACCAATGACAAACACGTTAGATTGTCTGGTGACGAAGGTGTTGTCCAAAGCGTCCTTGATGTGGACCAAGTCAAAGCCTCCCTCGTGCTTCTCTCTGTGGACAATCACACCGGCACGTCCCATGTTCTTACCACCGGTAACCATGACCAACTTTCCGGTCTCGAACTTGATGAACTCGGTGATCTTACCAGTAGCCAAGTCGATCTTGACGGTGTCGTTGGCTTTGATCAATGGGTCAGGGAATCTGATGGTTCTACCGTCGTGGGTCACGGCGTATGGGATACCTCTCTTACCCAAAGCAACCTTCTTAACCTTACCCAACTTGTAGCTGGCCTCCTCGGAGGTGATTCTGTGGACGGTGAATCTACCCTTGACATCGTACACCAATCTGAAGTTCTCGTTGGTGGCCTCCAAGGTGATGACATCCATGAAACCAGCTGGGAAGGTGGAGTCGGTTCTGACCTTACCGTCAACCTTGACGTGCTCTTGCATCAAGATAGCCTTGACCTCTCTACCGTTCAAGGCGTACTTCAATCTGTTTCTCAAGAACACGACCAAAGGCAAACACTCTCTCAACTTGTGAGGGCCAGCAGATGGTCTTGGGGCGTAGGTGCCGGACAACTTGTCCAACATCCAGTGGGATGGGGCTGCCAATCTCTTAAGGTGCTTCTTAGGTCCTCTAGCCATGGTGTAGTTGTAGTGGTGAAAAAAAATTTTGGTGCGCATCCTTGAAGAGCCTCTAGGGCCCGCGCCCTAGTCCATATGCAGGACACTAAGAAACAGTCAATCCCTTAGTATATTGTACATTATGGTCAGAGATAACATACTGATATCACTATGGTATATTGTTGTTGATTTCATTACTTGATTATACCAAAGAATTCGAACGATTACCTGGTCCTGCATATAAACACATTTTCATCAATATATGCAGGATTCGAAATCAGCCAGTCTATGTCCAATTCATTCTGAACTATTGGTTGCTAGACTTCAAGTCAGCTAGTCACTAGATGTGAAACTAATGCTGCTTTCAGGTGCTTATTCTGGCATATAGGCACTGGTAGTATATACAGGATACCAAACCCAATATATCCTTTTCTACCCTACTTTCCATATTCATCTTATTCCCACTGTAGTCATCATAATCATACTCGTAGAACCAGAAGCATATATCCTTACTTTGACAGCCTCCAATAACCTACTATAGCTCCAGGTTATAACTTGATCCTCCCCTCGACTAACACTATGATTAAGTAATCCTTAGCTATACTCATACCTTCGTTGAAAGGAGATTCTCGAGAGGTTCATTAGTATTTCTTGGTGTTATTCTATATCAACACATTGAATCACACAGTAGTCTCAATTCTCTGTTTCGTGAATTCTGCTCTGGTACCACTAACCATAGACCAGGCGATAGACCAGGCCATGAACCACACCATAAAGCCCATACTTTCAGACATACTTTTGAAAACCACTTTGGAGGTCAAGGAGAACTTCAGTCCCAAGCGCCCAATGACGTGGTGGTCTAGTAGATAGTATTTCGTATAGAGTAATAAGTATTCTGGATAGCGCAATAGTTATCGCTTAGTAGTTAGCGGTTTCTGGAGAAGGAGTATGGAATATTGAAAGGCTTAGCTAAAAGCCCCAGCAAAGTTTTGAGCTTAGAGCTGCTTTAAGGAGCCGATAGGCTTCGGACAGAGGAGACATGGGGCGGTGACGTTTACGCCAGGGGATGGTCAAATTAAAGTATGGTGGGAAATACGCGAATTTATATATCCCTTTTTTTTTTTTTTTTTTGCAGCAATTCTCTGACACCCCTTGTTTCAGGACGGTGGCAAACAATGCACACAAAAGTGAGGTGTACTATAAAAGGAATGTCATTTCCCTTGGGTTTCAGTATCCATGGATTTTGTTCCCCTGGCTTTCTGCATCCATGGATTCCAATGGCCTTTATTCTGGCCTTACGTTAACCGTTTTGGTTGGAAATTTGACCAAGCCATGATCACGGTTAGAGAGTTTTACCTGTTTGAGCTATGAAAATGCTTGATACGGAAATTGTTTGTTTATCCATGTGCAGAATCTTGGGCATTCTTCAACACCAGCCAAGAATACGCCTCTAAAGTGATGATGTTTGTCAATGCTTCAAAGTCATGATGTTCTAAAGATTATGTTAATCTCGGCTAGAATTCTGTTACGCATGAATCATTGATTAGTCTTTGATATTATAAAGACAATTAAGAGTATGGTATAAAGGTAGTCACGACAGTGGACCTTAACCAATGTCTTACGTGCAGGATCTTAACATCCTGAAGGTGTTCATGGCTTTTGGTTTATCAAGACAAAGTTCTTTTGAGGCAAGGACTATAAAGCGACTACTACCTACTCCCTATTAACTAAAGGCTACATTTAATGAAGTACTCACTCAATACCATTGATTACTTTAAACTGTTGACTGATACCGTTGGACCAGGTGCATATATATGGATAAAGCTGCCTTGAGACATATAGATGGGTGTTTTATACTGCCCTATACAGTATGCCAAAGGAGATAGACAGGTCAACTTCACGACTTTGGTCAATAGTCAATGGACTCCTGGACTCGTTGGTGACATTGACCTTTTGAGTTCGAGGGTAACTCCATCTATTTTTTGGGTGCACCAAGATCCTGTACGTTCATCAAATATTACAGCGATTCCTTGGTCCGCTTCTTGACAGCTGCTGATTGGCTAGCTTAATGGTGATTTGAAACCATCACTTAGACCGGCGGTGTCAGGGGTTTGCACCCATTTATCCGGTCTGCCCCAGATCGACTCATATAATGACCCATGTCAGATTCAATTCAGCCATACCCTCATTTGAAAACCAATCTTAGCTTTGGTTTGGAAGTTCTTTCTTTACCAGAACCATTTCTTATTCGCCTTCAACACCTCGTCCAATTGCTCCTCCTCAAGAGTCAACAGGTTGAATTCCTCATCAAGCGCGGCAAACCGCTCCGTTTCTATGGCGTTTTTTTCCAACAACAGCAGGATCTCCGCCTCAATATCCTGCGGAAGGAGGTCCGTGGTGGCAGTGTCGAGAGCCTGGACCTTGGCCTCCAACAGCGTGACTGCCTCCCGCAAATCCGTGATCTCGTTGACGATCCCCGGAAGCTCCACCTTGACTGCTACCAACAGCAGCACGTGCTCCAGATGTGCAAGGTCCAACTCAGTGTATTGGCGCTCAACATCCTGGAGCTGCTGCCGGAGCTCTGCATTATGGCTCCCCACCTGGGCGATTTCCTCGGTGCGGCTTACGTCAAGGGCCATGATCTGGTCGAACTCCGCCGAAAACACCGCCAATTCCTGAGGATTGACCACCACCAGCATCAGGTCCGTGATAAAGGCATCCAAGCGGTAGTCGGTCTTTTTATACGCTGCTTTGAGCGAAAGAAGGGAAAACCGCTTATTTTCCTGCACTTCCTCGTCGTCGCTGGTGTACACATCGAATAAGCTTGTTTTAAGGAACTCCAACAACGAGTCGAACAGGAGCCGCAAGAGGTGCTCTTCGTTCCGAAGCACCAAGTTGAGGCCCAACCGGAGCACAGCCTCCACACCTTGAGTGATGATCATATCGAATATGCGAAGCACCACATCGAGAGGGAACTTATAGCTGAAAAACGTCAAGAACCATTGGCTGGCGTACATCGACAGCTGGATGCCCTGCATACACATGTGGTTATAGAGCAAGGGCAGGTTCTGTTCCAAGAGCCGGTCGTACTGGTACAAGAGCAAGTGTAGGCCCCGCATCTCCGGTGAAAACAACTGGCGGAGCCCATACTCTTTCATGAGCGTCACCAAGAGACAGAAACACTCGGCCTCGGTCATGTTCATGATCAATGGCACGACGATGAACACCATGCCCTGCGTATATCCCACATCGGGGTCGAAGTTGGAATAAGCGGCGATCACGTTATAGAGCTCATTTGTTTTGTTGGCAGATTCAATGCTGGCATAAAATGATGTCCGGGCCAAGTCTCGCTTGATGGCTTTTTCATGCACCGACGGCTCGGTCTTGAGGTGTAAATACAACTCCTCGAGGTGAAGGTTTTTGGACTGGGCCACAAGTTGCCAAATAATGCCTCGGATTTGCTTGGGGATGCCTGCAGCCACGGAGGCCAGGAGCTGGTCCTGGTGGTTGAGCACCACTTCATGATAATCCTCCACGGTACGAGCCCAGAAATCCCAATCGATGGGCTCGGAGCCAAAGAGCTCGGGGGGAAGGTGGCCAATGGTGTTTTTGATATCGCGGAACGTGTTTTTGATGGACTCCAGCCCGGAAGTGATGGCCTGTTGCTGGGTGAGGTCCTTGTGGTCGAACTTGAAGGAGATGACCGAGCGCCGTGCCTCCAAAAGGGATTCTGATTTGGAGAAGGTCCCAGATTGTTCAACAGACGGAGTGACTGCCGAAGAACCACCATCACTAACCATCGCTCCAATGTAAGTATCCGAATAACTATCAACAGCAGCACCAGTGCCAACAATACCGGCACTGGCTTGAGTGTAAGCGGTATCAGCAGCAGTATCAGCAGTATCAGCAGAAGTACCAGTACCAGTATCAGTATCAGCCGTGGCATTCAATTCAATGTCATGATCATTGGTCTCAAGATCTGGTCTAGTAGTATCTGGTTCAGTAGTTTCTGGTCCAGTAGTTTCTGGTCTAGAATCTGTATTTATGTCAGCCTTAGTGACAGTGTAATCGTGACAATCCTCGAAATCATCAATATCTGCTTCTTTAACTTCTTCTTTAGGTTCTTCTTTAGGTTCTTCTTCAACTTCTTCTTTAGGTTCTGCTTCAACTTCTTCAACTTCTTTAACTTCTTCTTCAACTTCAGCTTCTTTTAAAGGCTCTGATCCGTGCTCCAGAAGTTTAGAAGTGGAGGAGGAAGTGGGGAGTGGAGGGGAGGAGGAATTGGGGAGTGGAGGGGAGTCCGGGGATGTAACACCGAGGGATTCTGAAGATTGGTTCACCAATGCATTGGATTCGTCCAATTCCTGTGGCTGCTTCTTGCCTTTCCTCTGTTTCTTGCCCATGGTCTACGAAGCTTTGCACTCGGGAGACGTGAACATGTACACGTTGACATGCAGGCGCGCGACTGCCCCACATAGCCCCTGCTTATATGCAGGATAATCTTATCCTCCTATTTCAATTCCTCTCTCTCTACTCCTCCTCTTTTCTAGTACTATTTTCTAGTATTATATAATAATAGTACTATACAGTCTTACATAATATATATACAGTACAGTCTTTCGAAATATACAGTACAGACTGTATAGTGTGGTATACGAAAGTAGACGTATGATGGGTCGTGCGAGACTCATAACCAGTCTAAGATTAAAATTATCATGTCTATGTAATTATGTCATTAGAACTAGTGTATGTTATATTATGGTAACGTATGTTATTATGGTAACGTATGATCAATATTGTGAGAATCAAAGGAGAACTAGAACTAGACTTGGACCTAGAGTTGGACCTGGAATACCAACCAGTAATTAGTAAAGCCTCAACTTTGAGAGTTCTAACCAGTAACAGACTGTCAAACTAGAACTAGAACTAGAACCACTAGAACCACTAGAACCACTAGAACCACTAGAACCACTAGAACCACTGGAATCACTGGAATCACTGGAATCACTGGAATCACTTAAAGACCATCAAGCTAGAGTCTGTAAAGACTAGAGCTTACTGTATCCAGTATCCAGCATCCAGTAACCAGTAACCAGTAACCAGTAACCAGTAACCAGTAACCAGTAACCAGTAACCAGTAACCAGTAACCAGTAACCAGTAACCAGTAACCAGTAACCAGTAACCAGTAACCAGTAACCAGTAACCAGTAACCAGTAACCAGTAACCAGTAACCAGTAACCAGTAACCAGTAACCAGTAACCAGTAACCAGTAACCAGTAACCAGTAACCAGTAACCAGTAACCAGTAACCAGTAACCAGTAACCAGTAACCAGTAACCAGTAACCAGTAACCAGTAACCAGTAACCAGTAACCAGTAACCAGTAACCAGTAACCAGTAACCAGTAACCAGTAACCAGTAACCAGTAACCAGTAACCAGTAACCAGTAACCAGTAACCAGTAACCAGTAACCAGTAACCAGTAACCAGTAACCAGTAACCAGTAACCAGTAACCAGTAACCAGTAACCAGTAACCAGTAACCAGTAACCAGTAACCAGTAACCAGTAACCAGTAACCAGTAACCAGTAACCAGTAACCAGTAACCAGTAACCAGTAACCAGTAACCAGTAACCAGTAACCAGTAACCAGTAACCAGTAACCAGTAACCAGTAACCAGTAACCAGTAACCAGTAACCAGTAACCAGTAACCAGTAACCAGTAACCAGTAACCAGTAACCAGTAACCAGTAACCAGTAACCAGTAACCAGTAACCAGTAACCAGTAACCAGTAACCAGTAACCAGTAACCAGTAACCAGTAACCAGTATAACTGGAACTAGAACTAGCTGGACAAAAACTAGAGCTAGGATTCTAGCACTAGCAGAACTGGTATGACTAGAAGCAGTGGAGCCAATCGTTTCAGTGTCCTGACCATCTGAGCCAGTAAAACCTGACCAGAGTTAGTAGAAGCCTGGAAGTGGAACTGGAGCCTGAGAACGGAACTGACTGGACAGAAATGACGGGACAGGGAATCATTTAGACTGATTAGTATGCCCATGCATCAACAATCTCCACGTGGTCCAGCGACGAGATGGGCTCCACGTGCACGAGACTCTCCGACACCATATCGCTTTCCGAGGACAAGATGTCCGAATCCGACATGGAGCTTGCACTTTCCGACACTGACCCGCAGCTGCTCAAGATATCAAACTCCAGGATTGAAGACATGGCTTCGAGATGGCCTTGTGATGCATCCTCGTGCACCACGCCGCTCCGCACGTTCTTCTCCATCAACAACCGCTCCACCTGGTCACGGTCACAGTTGGGGAAAAAGACCCGGACTACCCTTTCGGCTTGCATATACTTTAAGGGCAACTCGCCAAGCTCGCTAAGTCGGGCGAGGTCGATTTGCAAGTCGGCCAAGTGACGCTCAAACCGTTTAAGGTTGGCCATCATTTCCTGTAGGACATCAGCATGGAGAACTGTAGCAGAAGGGATGAAAAGCTTGGGTTCAAGCGAAAAGTCCACGTAGCAGCCTGCACAGTTGGGCGCACGTGCCAAGTCCATCACGATATCGTGGAACTTCTCCGTTAACAGCACATTAAGCCGGATGGATGTCGGCATACTGTTCCGAATGGCGGTGGAGACGGGGCTTCTGTGCAGGTTCGAAAAGCCCTCTTCGTGGACTCCCACCTTCTTTTTTAGTAGCTCTGTTAGCGTGGGAGCCCTGTAGAACGAGCTGAACAGTTTCAGCCGGAACTGTGTGCGGTGGGAGAAGCTGTGCACCTGGTTAGGGCGCCATTTCCATTGGCTAAAGCTGCACCCGGGCGTAGAAAAGCCCCGGTTGAATTGGCCCCGAAAAAAAGGCCTTTGGAAGAACCCACCGTTGAAGAATTGGTTCTGGAAAAACCGGCTTTGGAAGAACTGGCGTTGTGATGAGTTTTGGGAATAGAACCGGATCTGGAACTGACTCTGAAACGATTGGAAGTTGTGGAACGTCTGGAACTGACACTGGACCATCCGGGAACCCTGGAACCGGCCCATATTGCCATATTGCGGTGCCGTCAAGCGAGGCCTGGATCCACGGCCCACGGGGACTCTCTGAGGAACCGGAGACCGGTCCAAATTGCGCAAACTCTCCTGGAGCTCCTGGAGAGCCTGGCGGATGCGGTTGCTGATGTTCCGCCGGAGCGCCTCCAAGTTGCGTAAAGCCGGCATGACTAGAGCTAGATATTAGAAACTGACCAGAGGTAGAAACTGAGCAAAAAGAACTAAAAAACTAGTTGGTTTAGACTTGGGTGACCTGTTAAAGAGTTTAAGGTCAGGGTCTTAGTATTAAAGCAAAAAACCCGTTCAAGTCCAAGTTCAAGTCCAAATTCAAGTCCAAGTTTCAGTTATATGTCAGGATTATAATTTTCTGCTGTTTCAGGGATGTTTCAGGGATGTTTCAGGTTGTAGACTAAAGGAAACAGTAGTTTCAAGCCCAAAAAATCGACTATTGGGACTGCGATTTCAGGAGGTTTCAGATAAACCCTTAATTAAAAGATCAACACTTGGGATCGGTTATTTATTCCAGATCAAAGAAGTATCTAGGGCTTAAAGAAGGAGATGAAACGTGGATGACGTGATGAGCAAAAGAACAAAAGAACCCGTGAAACAAAGATGAAACAAAAGACGGGCCAGGCTCACAACCTAAACTGTATATTGGGAAGGCCGTAAAAAAGGAAGAAAATGATTGGATGGAATATGACCGGATTGGGCTGCCAAGACGTAGAAGAAGAGAGGAATAGGGGTGAGTGCGCGGAGCGAAAGTATGACTGGAGTCCGGGGGTGGACCCGGAGGTCGGATCCGTCTAGTGTTGGATGCACGTCCGCGCCGCAGCATGACACATCTTTACACCAGTACACCAACCCTAGATCCGTACACCCACCACAAATACATCAGTACACCCAACACAAGTACACCAGTACACCCGAGGCATACCTCCGTACACCTTACGTGAGTACACCAGTAGATCGACAAACATACCTCCGTACACCATACCTTCGTATATTCCTTTGCATCGGTCTTCAAATCACCAACCAAAAGTCTAATGGAATTCTCAGTCGTTCTATAGAAGAATAGTCAAATTTAGGAATGTGCAGTAGTGTCTACTACAAATAAAGATACTACGAATAAAGCAGGGTACTGTATATAAGTAGATTTATTGCCATTACCTTTGCTAAGTATGTGTATGTCTTGTGGTTGAGGGAGGTTTGGCGGTGCGAGCACGTGACGTTTTGAATTCCGGGCCCGCAACTACCACTTCCGGGGCTTATATCCAGTTCCGACCCATTGACTCAGGCCGTTTCATCCTCCCCAAGAAAAAATATTTTTCAAAACGGTTTACAGATCTGTTATCACCTTAATTTCGTCATAAATATATATTAAGGAGAAGCTGGAATAACGTGTGTGAGAGTAATTACAGAAAGATGGGCCCGAGTCACGTGACCTTTTCGAGGGTCCATACCCCGGATCTTCTTGACCCATAATAACAACACCAACCACCACAACCAACTAATCCTAGCCTTAGAAAATCAATCAAAAATATTGGTTATGTCTATAGTTATCAACATCTTGGTGATCTGTATATACTGTCCGGCATATAGACCGAAAATGACAAAATGACATTATTTAATTGATAATAGTCTGTGAAGTATGAGTAGCCAGTGGATAGTATCAGTATGGAAAAATGAAGCTCTTTGGAAGAAGGTTGTGGCTTTCTGTAGAGTTTAATGTGATGTGGTGGATGATCACGTGGAAAGGTGCACGTGGGTAGAAGCACGTGACCGGATCCGAAAATTACAATGATTCCCGTCTTAATCCACCCAGCCAAATCTAATTTATGTTAGAGTAGTCCTGGACAGCTGGGGGAAAATCTCTAGTGAGCAACAAGAAGAGCACGTGATGGTATAGGATAGACTGGAGTATATTAGTATGGAATAGGACTGCATATAGTAGAGTATGAGGTGGGACTGCATATAGTAAAGTCTTGGACAAGACTGCATATAGTCTATATGGAATACCATAGAGCACAGCAGCACAAACAATCAAGTCTTATTATAGTAGTAGTAGAGTATTTTAAACAGTGAATTCACCAATAATTAGAGTATACCGAGTTGTGGTGTATTAGGCTGCATCTCAGGCTGTATTTCATCATCCTAGGGACACAGCTACTGTTTCATTATGGTATGGCATTAAGTATATCGGGGTCGTGGTAATCATGATCAGTAGATCAGTGTGAAAGGGTGGAAGGTTGGAAGGCTGGAAGGCTGGAAGGGTGAATCATGGATCATGGACCATGAATCTGTGTGGGTCAGTAGCGATCAGTGTGGGTCAGTAGGGATCAGTGTGGAGGGTGGGTCTAGGAGAAGCCGTCGCAGAGCACCTCGTCGAAAATCGACAGGTACTCGTGGGCCAGGGTAATCAGCATTTTCTGGCGTTTGGGACTGTGCCCCATATCGAGGTCCGGCTTGTCGTAGTCGTAGTTATCCATGGACGTGAGCGAGAGCAAAGACGAGGGGCTCGTCAACGAGCCATAATCCAAGCGGTCCAGTCGGTCCACCGTTCTATAATCCATCTCGTCTTTCCTGGGGTGTTCCTGTTTGGAGGCGCCACTTCCCTGAGGACCCTGAGCTTGTGGTATTTGACATGCTTGTCCAGATATCTGAGATATTTGGGAACCACATGCGGCTTGACTATTCTGCTCATTCATCTCTTTTTTCAAAGAGATAATCGGAGACATGGCCTTTCTAGGATGGATATTGTTCAAGGCAAAATCATCCAAGATCTCCTGCTTAATCCTCTTCTCACAGCATTCCGAATAGTCGTCATCCTTCTTCCCATACACATCGTGGCCGTCGCTGGAAAACACCAGGTTCATCAGCGGCAGTTGCGACTCCAGATCCACCGGGCCACACAACACGTCACGGTATGGCGCCAACGTGGCCTCGTAGTCCTGGCACTCGGCAAGCGAGTCGGTGTCGATGGCCGCCGGCAAGAGAAACCGCAAGATATCGGTCATGTGTGCCAACTTGGCCTCCACCTCCGTCAAGTGTGCTCTAGTCAACGGTGACCTCACGGTCCGCGGCAGGTACGAGCAGCACCACTTGTGCTGGATGCACTTCAGACACTTGGGCGATTCTTTGGAGCACTTGAGTTTGCGCTTGCGGCACAGATCACACGCCTGTTCAATCACCAGGCCCAAGTCCCCAGTTCCTGCTCCAGCACCAGAAATCAATGCTGAACCCCTAGAAAATGACGCTGAATCGCCAGAAATTGACACTGAATTGGGATCAGAAAGGGCTGAATTGGAATCAGAAAGGGCTGAATTGGAATCAGAAATTGAGGTGGAAATCGAGGCTTGGATGAGTCCCGGAATGGGGGTATAATTAAAAGGGCCTGGGGCTTTCACACCCATACTTTCGCCATTGTTAATGGAAAGAAGGTATTCTTCGTCGACAGCATGGAGTTTGGGTGACTCCGGTTCTTGCTTGACTATAGTCTGAAAATCCATCGTAAAGAAATGTTGGATTGGGTTGGATTTATATTTGGTTGGACTTTGTGTTTGTTTCAGGTTTGTTGTTGTTTGTTGTTTGAGTTGGTTTGACGTTTGGAGTTTGTTTGGTGGTGGTCTAGATCAATAATGAGTGAGACAGACAGAGACACAATTGACAGGAACGGGAGGAACACACAGAAATATGGCAAACAAAGCAGAAGCAAAGACGGCAAAGACGACACTGAAACTAGGCTGAAACAAGTCCTCTTCAAGAAAGCACCTTGGTTTAAATTTTTCGTTGGTGGTGCTAGAGAGGGGTATCGTCTGCCGCATGCAGGTTGCGTATATATGCTATGCGCTTGGGCGACCGGGAGCAACCTTGCACTGGGCTCACCCGGATTCCACCACAAGGCCGAGTTTCGGTACTTGTGGGGTTTAATGTTTTGGGACGGCCCCGATTTGGCCTTTGGAATAAATCCTCTGGATCACTGGTCCGAGTTGGGCCTGATTCTATGGGGTCCTGCACACTGCCTATCGCCAACCCAACAACTATGAGATCACGGAACAACTCGCGCAGAAAAATTTTCAGATTCGCCTGCAGGTAACCCCTCAATCGCCTGGTATACTGCAGGTAGTGTGCCACGCCTCGGAGTTCTTCCGACTAATCACACTGCGAACAACGTGCTCGGCGAAGATTTCGGCCGAGATCGACAGACCAGACAAAGGAGACAACCGACACGACAAACAGGACAAAAAATGGACAAAAGACAGGACAATAATTGTACAAAGACAGGACAAAAATTGGACAGAGACAGGACAGAAATTGGACAGAGACAGGACAGACAATTTCAACAGTAAGACAAATCAATTCCAGAGTTGTAACTGAGCCTGCTTGGAATGACCTCATTCCAATTTGCTGTCTTGATTTGGCCAGTTTCACTTCAGCCTTGCAGCCCACTAGTGGTTATGACAATGGCATCCTGCACATTCCCACAATATATATGCCGGACACTCCGCGTATCTGCAGGTGACAATATCAATGAAGGAAACAATTTCTGGGTTCACAACACCACACAATGTCAGGACCACAAGGAGGCTAAACACGAGGCATTGACATACTTCTATATGTAGGAGTAAACATCCTTACAGCATCATCCAAAACAGTCAAATTCACAATTAAACTTTGGCAATTGTCAATCTTGTTGTGAAATTGGTTCGGCTAGCAATTGGAATTTCCCACTTCAGCAATCTTTCGTTCAGACGTGGCACGTGACCGGGAATTTCATTTCTTGGGGCAAGAATTCCGTCGTGAGACTGGAACGTGGTATGGTGGTGTATGCAGGTGCCACGTGGATTAGCGATTCAGACAGACCAGTTCCATCCAGTTCCCTCCAGTTTCGGATTCAGGATTGCCTCAGATGTGATTGAGAACGGATAAACTGTTTCCGTGTTTCAGAATGTTTCAGAGATGTTTCAAGGTGGTTTCAGGTTGGTTTCAGATTCGTTGAGAGGTGGCACGTGTAAAGCACGTGAACCGTCACGTGACCCATCACATGACCCATCACGTGAATTCTTTGGGCTAAACATTATCATCGTGATACACAAACGAGGCCTTCTTAGGGTCCCTGGGCGCCAGCTTCACGTATTGTATATCGTCCGGCGGCCTCTCCGATAACGTATTAGTACTCAACATACTCTGAACGCTTAGTACTACCGATTCAACGCCACAGGCAGGCGTCCAATCATCTCCCAAGATGTTAAGGCAGATATGGCCATTGGAGTAGATATGTGGATGTACCGGTATATTGTGAAACTCATCTGAAACGAACTTGACCAGTGGCGAATCCACGGGGTAATTCTGAGGGATGGATATGGCAAGGAGAAACACGGCACCTGCGTATAAGTCGTTGGGGACGGAGACATGGACCTGATAGGCCTGCACTGTGCAGGACAGGAGATATTCTATACCCGGGGCATGGGAGGACATTGCCGCCTTGAGCTCCTTAAGGAGGCGGCGGGAAAACGGATGGGACATGGAATGGGGAGTAGTAAGCAATGTGCGGTGGATCTGCAAAAAATAAACGCGTGCAGGAAATGAGCAGTGTATGCAGGCTCTGAGAGTATGTGTGCAGTACACACACTCTAAGATACAGGAATCCGGGGTAACGTGTCCCGTCACTCCCAACCACCACCCACTCTTTCCACACCAAAGCAGTCTAAACGTGTATTATATATAGGATATCGTATCCTCTATACAGAAATCCTGCATCAAGAAAATTCCGAGGCGTCATTATATTCTTCAAAGCTATTTTGAGTGGGACACTACCTTCGTAAAACTAAGTGGCTGTTAATTCAAACCGCTGCGTCTCACGTCTTTGTGACAGCCGCTTGTTTCATCTGGAAGGCGTGCAGCTTAAGACGTATGTAAGGGAGGCGATCGGTATGCAGGCTCGGGGTATATAAGTAGCGCATCCCCCCTCCTATTCCAGGCCAAATAAAATTAACCTTTAATGAATTGGCCTTTTGAAGATCTCGTATAAATGGTTTGCTGAGTCTATAAACCTTTGGTATTTCTTTCTGTCGTGTTAGATTTCCTATCTTGTCTTGACCATCAGGATAGACTAACACTTCTGGACGATGTTGATTGAAAGCAGGTTCATTTAAGGCGGCCGAAAGTTGATGATTCTTTGTCTTTTAAAACCACCCAATTTTGGTTTTTGAAATTTATACATAATTCTACCGTAATGCCTTCGGTTAATCAAAGGGTTTGGTCTAAGTTACTTGGATAAGTCTTGCGTGCATATACCTATATCAAAACGGGATATAAAGTGCAAAGTTCCAAACTGGACATGTCTGTTGATGCTTCAGAACCCTTGGACCAACTTAGATGCTCCATTTAGAGGGTAAAGCCTAGAGATAACAACTGAAACGTCTAGAGCTTACAGGTCCCTTACTTCAACTATGACTATGTTGTAGTCCTATACTAAACTCTAGTGCTATACTTGACTACTATCTCTAGTAGTATCTTCTAGGTTATACTCTAGACTATACCTTATTAGGAGTCCAGAAGTAATGTGACCAGTCCTCTGTGCTACTGAACTTATAGTACAGAGTACTCTATGCAGTGCCTTACACGCAGGAATCTTTTTATTTCTTCCTGAGCAGAGAAAGGTATTCATTAAATTCTTTGATTGATGATTATGGGATCTGTATCGAACGACCAATTTGGCAAAGGGCCATTTTTGAAACGTTACCAAAGAGGAAATCAGACTGCCGTTCCAGAAAGTTCATCAAATGGTCATTTCTCGAGAATAGGACAAATCTAGTGGCCAAGAACTCTGGGTTCTTTTTGAAATTGTATTCCGTACATGCAATGGACTTTGGGACCAATAAAAATGGGGTCTGACTTTCGGATTAAAACCAATGGTCATTTAGATAACGATCTGGTTTCAAAAAGGGGTTTGGTTTTCTTGGAAACAAAAAAGTGGAGGAATGAGTGAAATCTGGAATCTTAAGTCTCTGAAGCAAGGTACAAGACAGGCTACTCCAGCCTCAAATGGGTAAGTCTGGATTGAGTTTCACAGACTAAAGACCAGGATTGTTGATGGCTTTTCACGGAATCAAGTATGGAAGACCTCCTCTTATTCATTGAAGCCTTCATCCTCAGCTCACTGGATGATTATATAGGCATTGGGCGGAACTGGGAAGGGTTCTTTTTCGGGGCCCGTTTCTTGGGGTTCTGCGTCCTCTGCAGCCTTTGAAACTTTTTGGTTGTCTGGACCTTTTTGCTTGTTTGGACATTTTGGGTTTGAGTTGCCTGAACACTGCCCGATCCTCCACCCTCGGCCTTCTTTCGACTTCTGGACAACGATCCCAAGAGCTTTTTGAAGTACTGAAAAAAGGTCACCTTTTCCTTAGTCATGGACTCCAACTTGGCAAAGTCCACGGCATTTGTGGGGAGTTTCAAGGCCATTTCCTTGAGCAATGCATCACTGAGGAAGTAGTGGGCCCGGCCAAAGCCAAGTTCTTCCAGTTTTTGCGCCCGGAAGTTGCGGAGTTCCGTGAACGCATGGTTGATCATCTGGCTGTTGGACTCGGTGACCTGGCCACCATAGTTCTGTTCGGGCAAAGAGATGCGGCTGAAACTGCTCGATCCGGACCCGATGGAACCACTGGACCCCGTTGGATTTAGGTCTCGTGCACTGACGAACGACTCGGTGTACCGAAGAGAATTCAAGTCGCCGAATGCAGTTCCATTTCCATTTCCATTTCCATTTGCATTCTCATTTCGGCTCCCCTTGTTCTTTCCTCTCGTGCTCTCCTTTTCCGTGAACGAAAGCTGGATCCGTTTAGTTCCCTGCATGATCACATTTGCTCGTGGCCCTAACTTCACATAAGACGTTGCAAAGCCTGCCCGCATTACCTGGTACTCCAAAAGGCCTCCCTCCGATTGCAAATGATAGAAAATGCGCTCGATATCCCCCCGGTCTAACTCCTTGCCTTGGCCATGGTACGGATTCGTATGGTGGTTCTGTTTGAGGATCTTCCCATGCCTGGCTCCCTTGTACACATCCTGGCAATGAATAATGGTCACCTTGTCAGCCTGGAGCGACTGCACAAGCTTGGTGATGGCCACACAATGGTCGGTGACATCACGTGTCACGGCCACCGCGTTGCTGCAGCAGTTGTCACACATTTTCTTGCACTGGAGAGGGTCAAACGCCTCGTTGAAGAAATGAAGCACCTGCTGCCGTCTGCAGTCCGTTTTGTTTTCACAGTATTGCACCACCTGCTGGAGTTTGGTGAGATGGGCTTCACGGGCCGAATCCTCTAGCTTATCGTCCCGTTGGATTAAGCTCTGCAAGGCCCTTGCATCTTTGTAGGAATAGAACATGATGCACTCACTGGGGTTGCCGTCTCGTCCTGCACGGCCTGTTTCCTGGTAATACCCTTCTAAGGACCTGGGAATGTATAAATGGATGACAAACCGGACATCCGGCTTATCGATACCCATTCCAAATGCAATTGTGGCGCAGATCACTTGGATCTCGTTAGTCTGCCACTTTTCTTGCACACTGAACCGGTCTGAAGTCTCCATTCCGGCATGGTAGAACATACACCGGACCCCAGCATCATTGAGTCTTTGAGCGGTGGTTTCACACGATTGTTTGGAGTGGCAGTAAATGATGCCCGTTTTTCCCTGCTGTTTCTGCCCAATATAGTCCCTGATCCAGTCGTAGATGTTGGGAGGCTTATTTTTCACCTCGTACATCAAATTGATCCGGTTGAAGCTCTGTTTGAGCAACACCGGTTCGTGCATCCGAAGGTTGTGCAAGATATCGAGCCGGACCTTTTCATTAGCCGTGGCTGTGAGTGCCATAATCGGCACATCGGGGAAATTTTCTTTGAAAATGTTCATTCCCTTATAATCGGGCCGGAAATCATGGCCCCATGAACTGACACAATGTGCCTCGTCAACCACAACACGTGCCAACATGCTATTTTCATGGAGCTTGCTGAGCACCTTCTGCAAACGGCCGGAATTGCTGATCATTTCCGGCAGAAGGTAAACCAAATCCAATTGGCCGGATGTAAGGGCTTTGAACGTGGCATTTCGCTCGTCTGCAGTCCCTTTGGAGCTGATCATTCCTGCCCGGATGTTTTTGGCGTGGAGATGTTGGACCTGGTCCTGCATAAGCGAAATCAACGGCGAAACCACCACCGTGGTTCCTCTAGTCCGCCCACCTTTGACCAATGCCGGTAGTTGGAAACATAGTGATTTTCCTCCTCCTGTGGGAATAAGCACGAAAACGTCTTTTCCTTTAAGAGTGGCCACAATGGCCTCCAATTGGTTGGACCGGAACTCGCTGAGCCGGAAGGTGGTCCGGAGAATCCGGTACACTTCTTCAAGGAACGGCTCGCTTGGGATTCCGCTGGGAACTCCCACTGTTTTCGAGAGTTGGATGAGCTCATCGTCATTGTCACTAAAATCACTATCGCTGATCACGTGCAAGTTGTCTGGCTGTTCTGATTTGATGATTGAGAGTTCTTTGAGCCCATCAAGATCATCGTCATCAAGATCATCTTCGGAGGGAATCTCCACCACTTCATCTCGTCCTTCATTGAGCTGTGTAGTGAAGTCTGCACTTTCATTTTCTGCACTTCCTCCTTCATCCATCACCTCGATTGTTTCTCCTGGTGTGTATGAAACACCCAATCGTTGGGCCACATCCTGGGAAAGACGGATCTGGGCGAGTTCATCCTCGGAACCGGAGCTTTCCACCACCTCTTCGTCGTCTTCCGTATCCACGTGGCCGAACTGGGTGGGCTGGGTCGTGTACAGACCGTCAATGGAGTCCGAATCATCATGTTCCGCTTCGTCACGTGCTATGAAGCCACTAAGATCAGTATCATCGTTATCAATTTGCGACAGCTCCAACCCTGCCATGAACCCATCTCCAAAATCATCTTCATTGTCGTCAGAATCGCCGTGTGCAGGATTTCTATGGAGGAAATTCTGGTTCTCCCCAAAATTGGGAGTATCGCCGAGATTGAGATTATGCCCGAAACCATTTCCATCCTTCCCCGCTTCGCTAATACTTGCCGTGAATGAAGTAATGCCATTTCCTGCCTGGTTTCGCCTCTGCATGATTATTTGCCGTGCTTCCTCTATATTGGAGGTGTAGCTGGGCGTGGGAAGCGAATCTGGGACCTGGAAATCGGAGATAGTGTCAGATTCAGGTAGAATTTGGCCGGAGATATCCGCATCGGGCGATATGTAGGGTTGCCGGTCCGGAGTTGGATGCGAATTGGTTTGGGGTGGGGCTTGACCTGCGGAATTGGGCCTTGTATGCACAAAGTACGGCAGAACCAGGGAGTTAGGAGCACTGGAAACCACCTTGAGCTCTTCCATCACATTAAGACTGCTGCTTTGAAAGGTATCCTGCATATAGGTCGCCGGCGACAGCCCAGAAACATTGGACAAATCTTCTTTCAATGGCAACGGATCAAGAAATGACAATCTGGGGCGCAATTTGGAGATTGAAGTATCCAATTGCTTGAGTCTGGGCTCAAATTGCTTGTTTTGCCATAGTTTTTTGGCGTCTAGAGAAAGTGATGTAGAGTCATTGACTGCATTGCACTTTGTAAGGAGGTGAATTTTGGCTTCACACATCCGGATATATTCCTGGAGCAAGAGGACAGAATGTGGCGCATTCTGGGAAGAATTCTGGCTGTTTTGGCCTGATATTTGGCTGTTTTTGCCGGAACTCTGGATGTTTTTGACGGAATTATGACTGTTTTGCCCGGAATTTTGGCTATTTTTGCCCGGGGTTGACGTCAGTACCCCGCTTTTCTGAACTATTGGTAGTTTGACCTTGTTACCGGCGTTAGGAACACTCACAGCTGGGTTAGAAGGGGGGATGATTTCAGATACTGGCTCTGATGGGCCGTTTTGGGCCGTAGCACGCTGCTTTTTTACTTCCAAGGCATCTGCTTCAGCGGGGCGTTTTAAGCTTTTTTCTGGACCATTTGGAGGCTTGGGAGACCGACTTTCAGCCGCTACTAGCTTGGGTATACCCAAAAGATGCGTATCTATGAGCTCATCATCGAATGGAGGGTCACTGAAATCGCTAAATTGGGTAGAGCAAAAGAGGGGATCAGTTGAAATGCTATTGACTAGATTCAGGGGCTTTGAAGGCGGGTTTGGGATGTTAGAGTTTGGAATGATGGTGTTATGCTTAAGCGCGTTGCCTGCAGGACGTGTTTCAGGAGTGTTTCGGGACGCCAAAGTTTCGGAAATTGGCCCAGATTTCGAGGACATGTTTCTTGGGGGCGGCTCCATCGTTTTCGATGGTGCTGGTTGTAGATTCTGGACGGGAATGAATGCTGGTTTGGGGGCGTTGGTGGCGGGTTGTAAGGGAGCACTTCGTAGGGCTCCTGCACTGTCAGTAGGCGCTTGTTGTAGAAAAAAATTGGCCAGGGCCATATCGACCCGCTGAGGATGTGTTTCTGACAACCATGTCTTGATTTCCCTTTGGTTGTTGAGTATGGCCATGGGTAGGGAAGTTGATTATGGAGATCACTTGAAGACGCGTGGGCCTGCACAAAGAAGACCCGTGCACCAACTGCGAAACCCATACACCAAAACCATGGACCCGAACATCTCGAATAAAGGCCCGTACACCAAACGTAAAACTCCGTACACCAAAGACCCTGGCCCTCAAATAAATTTAAATACACCGTGCATATTAAAACAGTCAGAGTCGTCGGCAATCTCCGCTTAAGCGGATTGGGACAGGCAAGGGTACAGAAATTCCTTGGCATTGTTCGCTTAGTAGGGCATACATTAGAATGAATAGCAAGGGAGATTAGCTGCAGTCCGATGGATTGATTTCATATACATATGCAGGAAACGAATTTTGGGACTCAAGAAGGAGTTGAAATTTTCAATCATTTTCCTTTTTTTTTTCAATTAAATTCAATTTTTTTCCAATTAAATTCAATTTGTTTCAATTAAATTCATTTTTTTTTTCAAGTATATTCCCTTTTTTCTCAAGTATATTCCCTTTTTTTTTAATTTTTATTTTGGTAAAACGGCAGACTGCATACAATGAAGCTCGCGAAGGCCTGCCGCAAATGTTTGCCAAGCATGCGCTTAAGCGGGATCGGCTGATACAGGCATTGAAAGTCGCAGCCTTCGTTCCAATGTCTCTGGTCCCGTCCCGTTGTACACTGTAAGGCGCATCACTGCATGTCAAACCCTCCGTCTTAGTCCCTCGTTTGTTGCCATGCGGCTGGCCCATTCACCACCACCAAAAGACAATCCATCCTTCTCGCCAGGGCCCTGTGGCCAAACGCCCCCCGCCCGCTTTATCCGGTCTAAGAATTGGTCCCTTGATTATCCTCCATGCTGTACCCCTCCTTAATAAAGCTTAATGATCAGTGGTCACAGAATTAGACAATC
Source organism: Metschnikowia sp. 04-226.1 (assembly GCA_002370245.1). Lineage (NCBI taxonomy): Eukaryota > Fungi > Ascomycota > Pichiomycetes > Serinales > Metschnikowiaceae > Metschnikowia > Metschnikowia sp. 04-226.1. The sequence goes on from NLAD01000767.1 coordinate 245,363, forward strand.
GGAAGTCAATTAGAATGGCCAAATAGAATAGCCCTTAGAATAGCCCATCAGAATAGCCATCAGAATAGCCCTCAGAATAGCCCTCAGAATAGCCCTCAGAAAAGGCTGTGAAACAAGGCGGTAAAATATGGCTGTAAAATGGCTGTAAAATGGCTGTAAAATGGCTGTAAAATGGCTGTAAAAGCAGACAAGGAGGCAAGGAGAAAAGGAGGCAATTAGACAGAGTCTAGGCCAATAAGAAATGCAGCCGTTGTATTTTGGGTTGCCATTTTGGGTTAATAATTGGGTTGCTATTTGGGTTGCTATTTGGATGGGATGGAGTTCTAGTGGGGTTCGATTTGGGTATTTGCATTTGTATCAAAAGGGTATCAAAAGGGTATCGGAAAGGTATTTTTGGAAGCTATTTGCAGTCCGTATGGGCTGCTATTTTTTAGGGCGATCCCGGGTGCAACGAGCGAGCCGTTACAGCATACAACTTCAAATCCAGAATACACTGAAACAAAGGAATGCCAAGGTCAGAATCATAGAATCACAGAATCACAGAATCACAGAATTGAGTGAATTCCAGAAATTCCAGGTACAGAAGCAAGTGAATTACAGGAATACCAAGGTACAGAATTGGGTGAATCCCGAAATGCCAGGGACTGAAACCCAGGAATGGCGGGCAATTAAAATCACCGGCTGCAATACGAACAACAGAAACAAAAAAGGAGAAGCGAAAAAAAAAAAAAAGAAAGAAGAAAAGAACGAAAATAATAGGAGAAAAGTTCCCATGAAGGAGAACAATGAGCCGTGTGCGTGGGTTGCGTGGGTAGCCTCAGTTGCCTGTATAAATGGATATTGTTTCCTGTGCTTGGTTCCTGTACATTGCATGAGCCCTCCTGTATACATCCGTTCCTGTGTGGTGCGGCCCAACTCTCCAGCAATGAAAGTCTCCGCTTTTTGCCCTACCAAGTGCGACGCTGCTATGGTGCGATGGCGGTGCGACACTGGAGCCTAAAAGCGAAGCTCGTTCACCGTGCGACTTGCCCCTATTGCTCCCAACTCAGCAAATCATCTGCAATCCACGCTAATCACGCAACCCTCCATAACCTATCCTCATGCACCAAGCAACCATATGAATCATATGATTGGTAGCAGAATGGGTAATTCTAGGGTAAGCCAAAGTCAAAGATGTTATTCATTCTTGTTTATTCATTCTTTTTCATTCATTCTTGCTTCTTCAAAAATACGTGGCATTCTGCTTGGTGTGCATAGCGGGGATGGCATTGGTGGTGGAGAACGGGCAAGGAAAAGGACGCAAATTCCAGGCTCGGGGAAGGACGGATTTTTTTTTTTTTCCCCAACCTCTGCGATGAAATCTCACCATTTCAGTCCATCTCGGGTTTTTAATACCCCTCGCAGCTTCGCGCATATTCGCCGGATAATACCTCCTGCAGGCTTCTCCGCCTCTGCCTACTCCTCACCTGGTGTTGTTTAAATATCAATGGGGGTCAATTCCTGTGCCCATCGCAGATCACTCAACAAATTCCTTTCTGAATTTTTACTCCTTCTCATTTGATTTTCTTTTTTATTTTCATTGGATTTTCATTGGATATTCATTTCATTGGATTTTCATTGGATTTTCATTGAATTTTCAATTTCATTTCAATTTCATCTGTTCCTCCCATTTGATCCTCCCATTTGATCATACCTTCCCACCTATTCCCTTTAACTGGTCTTCATTCTTGTTTCATTGGTCTTTATTATTGGCTCCTTTGATTCTATTGACTCCATTTTACAGCTCCCTTTCTTTTGCCAGTTTTAAAGTGGCGTCCTACATACTGAGCGTTCCCACCATAAAGTCCTTATTTTGGGCCTTATTTTGTCCACCTACTCGTGTCTATTTATTGCCATTTATTGCTATTTATTGCTATTTATTCACGCCATCCTAACTCGTGGTATCTATTTATTCCCTCCCACTCTACTATGGAAACGTTTTCGTCCCTGCTTTTTCCTCGGGACCCAAAGTTCGGGCCTTTTGCCGCCCGCCCCAATTTCCATTACTTTTCTCCATCTGCAACCAAATCGCCACTGGATGATTTGCTCCCGGAATTGTGGCTTACGGATTCGACTGAAAAGGGCCTTCACTCCGACTCGGCTTTACACTACCGTCCTCAAGGTCACGTGAGCGCATACCACAACGACTCTCCCTTTGAACGTCCCTCCGGCTCCCCCGGCTCTGGCTACTTGACCTATCATCCCGTGGACCCCATGGAACTGTCCTCCGTTTATGGTGGTGCTCAAGATTTCCGTCAACCTCGCAGTCTCCACGACTACTATCACCAGAACACGTATACGCCCGAGTCGAATGCAGGACAGCAGAAGCTCCAGAGCTCGTTGTTGCTCAGGGAACAATCATTGGAGTATGCCCAATCGCTTTTACCCCACAGTCTTTTACCGTTGACCGAAGACAATTTGGACAAAAACCTTCAGTTGAACCCAACGGAAAACGACACTCTATACAAGCGCACCAACTCTTTGGGAAGGCAAAACTCCCGTAACGATTCAGTGCTGTCACGGTCATCGTCATCGTCCAATTCTTCCAAAAACCAGAAGCACTTGAATACGCAGTTGTACAAGACTGAGCTCTGTGCCTCGTTTATCAAGCTGGGTGCATGTCTCTACGGGCAAAAGTGCCAGTTTGCACATGGAAAGGAGGAGTTGAAGGAGGTGGATCGGCCTTCTAACTGGCGCTCCAAGCCATGTGCCAACTGGACGCAGTTTGGCTCATGTCGCTATGGAAAGAGGTGTTGTTTTAAGCATGAATAGGTTGCGAAGAACTAGCAACTTTGCGAAGCAATGGTTGATAAGACAAGACCTTGACATTCTGACTACGATACTCTGGAAATTCAAATCTGATACTGACATCCTGATACTGACATTCTGAGAACAACTTGACATTCTGACGAATCAACAGTCACACCCACTTCACAATCAATTGATCAGCCAGTTTCTTGTTTCCTGTTTGCTTGATCTGATTACCAATTTTTTGACTAGTCACTGCTTGACTTCTTGACATTGGCAGAAGAATATTTGGCAGTTGATTAGGTCTCTCTACTGATTATCCAGATTCACATGACTGATTTAAAATACAACAGACCATTGATTGATGAAACTAAGTCTAAACGATTTCATGTGACTTGAGTGATTATGATTTATGTGACGAGTGATTATGATTGATGTGACGAGTGATTTTGATTGATGCGACAAGTGACTTTGATTGATGCGACAAGTGACTTTGATTCATGCGACTTGATGAGAGTGAAACTTTCGGTATCGTCTGTATATGGGCATCCCCAGATTCGGCGAAGGTTGAGAGAGAAATTGTTGGCAAATTCGATGCAGCGCGCCTAAAGCACATGGTCGTGCGTGAAGATAGCCGAGCCCGGAATCAGGCCATTAGGCCACCATAGAGCAAAGGCCCGAAGCAGGCCTTGGGGTATGTGCAAACGACAGGCACGCGAAGGGCATTAGAGCAGATTGTTCCGGTGTAAACGCCGGCCACATGCAGGCCCATGGAACTTCTAATTAAATAATCATTAAAATTCAACAGACCAATTCTTGAGATTCAACCTGTCAATTATCAATAATAGTAATGACGAATAATAGTCATGATGGATATAAATATTTTAGAATGATGTGATATCTTCAATGCTCATGACCTCCCGGTGCTCATAACCAAAACCAATGGAATGCTTACCCAGTACCAATTAATCAAAAAACCATTAAGTAATACCCGTCATTTGGTATTGACACGACCATATTCACTATCAAAGCTACTAAGACCACTCTAGTCTAGAACAGCCAGTAGACGTAGAGTCCATGGACCTGAACATGGCATAGTAATTGATGGTATGTTTGTAACCTCCACTACTTAGACACACTTTCACCAGTTAAAACATTTCAATAGTAGGCGTGAACTGAGGACTCCGAATAGATTGGTGTTTCTGGTGGGCTCCGTGTGTACTGTGGCTGGTCCTCAAATTACCCACCGGTCCTCAAATTACCCAGTAAAAAGTACTTAAACAAAGTACCATAGTCAAACTACTCAATGGAGTAGAGGGGCATAGAACAAAGGGAGTGGAGAATGACTGCTCTGGTCCACAATTTTGCAGCAAGAGATTATGAAGATGGAGAGTTGTTCAAGTGGAATGTTCTTTACCTCCGTTTAGTATCACCACTGGGTATCGGTAAGGTCACGTGAGATTCAAAACCACGCCCGCCAAGTCAGGCCAACACTGGGCCAACACTGGACCAATCCAAAGCATTCAAGAAGAATTGGACCAATCAAAGGATTCAAGAAGACCGGCATAGTGTGAATTGACAATTTTGCTCATGACCAAATTGAACAAGAACTTGGTATTGGGCGTTGCTCACAAACTTTTGATAGACAGGCACCAAGGTGTATTGCTCTTCCATTAAAGTTTGTAATTCATGAGATATAGTTGTCATCTTATTATCTGTATTGGTGTGGTAAACTAGTACTAGAAAATTACTGTTTCCCTTTAACTGAGCTGATCTTGGCCTTTATATATTAGTGAGGGTACGTTTTCGCAGCCATCTGCAAGCCCCTTAATGCTGTGCGTTTGTGTCAGGATTCGCACTCTTCAAATTATAAAAGGAAGCCATTCCCTCCAATAAATACCTCCTTATATATATTTTCCCTTTCTGGACTATAACTTGGTTGCTCCTTAAAATCTCAAAAGACTGATTCCACGGCCCACTCTCTGTGCCCCATTCTCGAAACCTCCTTGGACCAATACCTCCTTGGATCGATTCTGCGTAGCAACCGTTTCATTTTGACAATGCATATGGAAACCTCCTTGGACCGATACCTTCTTAGATCGATTCCATGGAGCACTCTTATTGTTCTTCTGGAAACTGCATATTGACACATGCGAGATGTTACACATCACACCAAATCAACGAATCGCACTGGTCACTGGTTCGCACTTTCTAGTACTGAAACATAAAAAAGACAGAACTGGCCTGACTGATATAAAAATATAATAAAATAATAAAATAATAAAATAATAAAATAATAAAATAATATAAGAATGTAATATATGAATATATGTAAATGGTTTTTCAAATAACACTAAATAATATCCAGAAAACATCAATTGATCATAGCTATAGCAGATATATAATACTATAAGAGTAAAAATAAATAAAGAGAATAGGAGAAAGGGTAAATGGAAGGAAATTTGCATCCATGATGGTCAGAGATCCAGAATAGTCAGCCATTGTTCCCACTCCACTCCATACTACCCTATACCATGTACAGGACTGAGGACATCTTCTCAATGCACCAATACATTGACAGATCGGAAGACGGTTCTGTTCCACAAACGGATAAGTTTTTAGGTATTAATTGGGAGCTCAAGTGTTTTGGTATAGATCACTGGATTGCTCTATTCTCCCTGACACGAGGGAACATCTTAGATGATCTGACGGTAGCAGAGTCTAATGAACCACTAATACCAAGGGGTAGGTTTTGTTTTCTTTGTAGAATTGAATCATGTTTGAAACCATTCTCTGTCTGCTTGTTGTCCTTAGTGAAACGTATCTCCTATCTGTGGGAAGCGTACCACTGCACGGTACTACCACACGTGCTGCACATAGAACATGCCTTGGCCCAACTTCTAGATTCTGTGACGATTTCACCGATGTATTGCTAGAACAGAAGACTTCGTCAAAATGCCAATCGTCCCAGATGAAGAGTTTTCTTGTGGTGGTTCTGAAACCCATACACCTTGCGTATGGACAGCGAGTTATTAAGCGACATGGCAGTCTAGCTCCAACTCTAGGCTCTGGACTCGCCCTATCTGCAGACGGTAACTCCGTCTGCTATCAACACTTGATAAGCACCGTTTTTTTGAGAGTAAAGCGGTAGAGTTGAGCCGGGATCAAGGCCGGTATCAAGGCCGGTATCAAGACCGGGATCAAGGCCATGGCTGTCATCTTGCTTCAGCTGGTGTACATGAAGTCAAGTCGTCGAGGAACACCAGAAATTGACCGAGGATGTTTCTGGTGACAAAGTTGAATTCAACGCCAAGAACGTCTCCCTTAAGGAATCAGAAGAGCTAATGTCCGGTGACTGCTTGTTTCATTGTAGTCCCAGACCCTAGAACTTCAGATTCCCTTGACGTCTTGAATCACATTTGGTTCTAGTTCTGGTATTTCTTTTCTTAGTCCCACTCCTTGTCAACACCTTGTCAACACCTTGTCAACACCTTGTCAACACCTTGTCAACACCTTGTCAACACCTTGTCAACACCTTGTCAACACCTTATTGACACCTTGTCGACACCTTGATGACTCCAGTTCTTAGTTCGAGTTCTTATTCCTTCCAGACATTCCATTAACTTCTGTTCCTCAATCCCTTGAATTTGGTCCACTTCTTCCAGTTTTGCTTGGAGGCATTCTTCGTATCCTCTTCCTTAGTAAACCATTCCTTGTCTGGTACTCCTTCTTTTGTAATTCCATTATAGTCTGATTTCTTTAGGTTCTTGTCAGGACCTTTAGCTTCTTGCAGCTGTTGTTCCTTCTTCCCTTATTTCCATTCCCATTCCTTAACTTCCAACACCAAGTCCCTACCGTTCCGTAAGTCCTAGAACCAAGCTTCTTACTATTCCTTAAGGTAAACCTAGTCGTCGTTCTTGCTTCGCTGCCAACTCGGGGCTAGACACACCTCAGTTCATGATGCACCCCTATACACCTCACACTACACGAGTATAACCCGCAATGAACACACCGCGAATAGGACGATTGGGACCCGCACACACAGCAAAGCCGGGCCTTTGGCTTGGACTGCGCACACACCTTGCGTCTTTTTGCCTCGCCACTGAGGCTGTCATTTTGTTCCGCGAATGAGTAGTTGACTCCAAGAATTGTGTTGATGGATATCAAGTTTTTTTCTTCCTCAAGGTAGGAGTTGAGATTCCGCCGGGCGGCAAGAATACGTTTGGTGGAGGGCGTGTTGCCGAGACGAACGGCTTTTTTGTCCTGGGCGCTTTTGTGCTTGTGAATGCTGGAATAGGTGAAGTTCTTGGGCACCTCGAAGGAGGGGTTCGGGGTTTCTTTGCTTAGATCCGCTAGACGCTTGGAGATAAAGCGCTCGAGCTGGATCTGGTGGGACGACTTGAAGGCGCCGCCTTTGACGCTGCCGTTGCTGTAGTTGGCTTGGGTTTGGGCGTTTAGGAGCTCTGTGAGGTTGTAGTTGACTTTAGGGCGGGCCTTTATATTGCGGTTCTCGTCGCCCTGCTCCTGCATTTTGGGCGTGGCCCGGGCCTGGACATTGACCAGCGACAGGAAGTAGATCGTCGCTTGGTTGCTGTGGAGCTTGCGGGGGATCTCTTCAACTAACATGCTGCTTAGTGTAGATACGCATGTACATCCATATCATTGCACCAAAAATCAGTACACCATTTTATATACATCCGTACACCAGGAAAATACATCCGTACACCAAAATCTTACATCCGTACACCGGACACACCAGTTCGGCTACCACGTACATCTCCGATCAAGAAGTGTAAATGATATCAGCTTCTTACGGCACTTTAGATTTAGATTTCTACGGTTAGATTGACGTTCCTTATTGATTGACGTTCCATATCGAGAACGTTACACCAATCAATAGTATCAACAACAGCCTCAGTCACAAATACATCACTAACGAAGTGGTGATGATGGCCGTGATGTTCTCCACAGCGCCCACCAAGTGAGACGGCCGAAGCCTTGCTGCAACGGATGAATTAACTGTAGCCTTTCCTCATCGACTGTTATAGTTGATGAAGAAAAAAAATTGGAATGGCGAGCAGCGCGGTTTATATACCTGGCCCCGGGTTACCCGCTCCTCCACACTAAAGCCCTCATCCTCCACGCGCCATGACCATAATAATCCATCATAATAAGTCTTGAACCACAAAACTTATAACCACCTAGAATGTCATTTTAACTCCATTTGTTTTCTTCCAGTGGTTTTGTAGAAATTGGTTTCAATTGGACTTTCATGAAATTGTTCTGAATTCTCGATCTGTCCAATCTGTCAATTCTCCAATCTGACAATTCTCCAATCTGACAATTCTCCATTCTGTCCATCTGTCCATCTGTTCAAACTCTGGAATAAATGTGTTTGCTGCTATTGGTGCCTTGTTGAGAATATCCTGACAATGAACAAAGAATTGTGTTGAGCTCAGAAAAGAGGGTTTCTCTTTCGATGATTCTTTTCTTGCCTGTTAATCAATAGAAGGAGTCTTGGTGGTAGACGTCAGAGGAAATGAGTAGTAGTTTGACGGGAATTGTCCTTCAAAATCTCTTGTTCCCCATCTTGGCATTCACCTTTTCAGATTCATCCTTTAGCTTCCGTCAGCTTTCTTAGTCTCTTTTGGCTTCCTTATCGTCCTTATTTTCCTAATCATTCTTAGCTTCCTTGCCTCTTTCTTCAGCAGCACTTCTCTGGCGAGAGTTACAGGTCTGAAGATAACTCATTGGCGTATAGGTTTCAGATCTCTTGATCAAGTCATGATTTAGCTAAGCTAGACCAGTAGTCGATACATATTATGAACGACTGTTTCTTCAGTTGGAAATAACTCCTCTGGGTAATTGATAAAGAAGCTGTAACTCTCTCTGAGTCGCTTTCACTTTCACCCCTGACGAGGTTGATAATGACCGTTCACAAGATCATAGCCAAGTCATATAATCAATCCTTTGAAACACTTTAAAAGGTTCAATTTCCTCCTCTATCATATATCACTGACTCATCTTCTTTCCGTACTCTTTTGTCTCTTCTCCCTAATAAATGTTTCATCTCCCATATTTATATTTCATCTTTCATTCTGTATTTCATCTTTCATTCCGTGTTTCATTTTTCTGTCAACACCTTCTGATAATTGGCACCTTTGATCATGTGCCTCTATCGTCGTCTCTTCATCCGTTTATGTATTCTGTTGTTTGGTTTCATGGGTCATCTATGCACGTTTTATAGTTTCAATTTCTCTTTTTCCATGTTTCACTATTATCTCATCTCTTCAATTATAATTCATTTTTGTACTTTCTTCATCATGTCTTGAATGACTAACCTGTCTCACGTGCGCGGGTTCACGTGCCGCGTCCCTCACTCAACATTTTTTTCACTTCCTCTCCATTTACAACCGTAATGGACCCCGACACTTTGCAGAACGCCCTCCAGGAGCGGCCAGGCCAGATCCTCCTTGGTTCGAGCCGCAACCTTAGAATTGCCGCGTGGCAGCATATTCTCAAGGATTTGCCTGCCCAAAAGGAGTCCGCCACCGCCCAAAAATGGGCCCAATTGCTCTTCAGAACTTACACCCATTATTCTGACGGCCAGTCTCGATTGCAAGCGCAGAAGGCGCTTATGGGCTTTGTTGAACAAGACCGGAAATACTTGACGTTCTTCGTCAGTAGCATTTATGACGTTGCCCAGAATTCTACCAACGCACCTGTCACAAATTTGCTTACCTTATTAGGATGGGCACAGGCACTCGACGCCTCTGAAAATTGCAATGACACCTCAAAGGGGAGCGAGACGGCTGATTTAAATAAGGAATCCATCACAGGTACAAACGCAGTTAGTGCCGACAATTCCTCCGCCTCTGCTGCAAGCACCAGCATTGCGTCGAAGCTTATTACTGCGCAGGTGTTGTTGCTTGCATCTGCAGCCGACTCCAGCATGCCCCTGCAGCACCCTCAATACCCTTCACACAGGCGGCGTCTTCTCAATTCCGCCTTGGCTCACCTGAAACACTCGCTTATGCATGTCTTAGCGTCGCAGCACATTGCGCAACAGAAGGCCTACCTTGACCTCTGCGTGCGTGGTGCACTCGACTGCAAGCTGCCCTCGGCAGCCATTCTCTTTTTGGGCGTGTTATCCGACGCTGTACATGACTTGTTACCCGCCCACCCCTCTCTTTTTGAGTATTTAAGTACCCACGTTTCCGCAGTCATCAAGTTTTTCACTTCACTGGTGGTCTTGGGGAAACTTCCTCCTTCGCCTCATGCCTTGACGGAATTTACGCGCCACTTCCTCAAGAACTATGTCTCAGGAGAAGACTTTGCAAAGTCGATTTTGCCTGATTTGGAGAAGGCCGTGTTGAAATCCTCGGAATTTGGCTTCTGCTCAATCACCGTGTTTCTTTTCTCCGAGCCAGAAGCAATCGACCTCTCTTCTTCTTTTGCTTCCTCCAAATTATTAAGTCAACTTATGACTGGACTCAAGTCCAACAAGGAGCATGTTCGTGAGGCTGCTTCTGCCACGCTTAGAAACATCTTCAGAACCTCTTTGCCATCAATTTCCACTGTTGATCTCACAGTCATCTTGGACGAAGTCAATAAATGCTTCAAAGGAACTACTAATGTGGACAGCAAAGTGCTTATTGCGGAGATATTCGGGGCCTTCTCGCTGAAAGACGCTGCTTTTAGGGAGAAACTCACTGCTGCAATTTTGCCTCTAGCATCGAAGGAACAAAACGAACAAGTTCTCGCTAGTTTGTTGAACGTTCTCTCCAAAGCATTCGTGGATGCCCTTGCTGGAGATGTGGCCCTTGCTGGAGAGGAGAAAATCGCCTCTCAGTGGAAAGCAGGGTTGGAGAGCTCCAAACTTCCACTCAGAAGCATATGGGCTGCTTCAATCGGCACACAGTTGCTCTCAGCCAAGGATTCCAATCCTCGTTTGGTCAAACTATACGATACCTTGAAGCCATCATTCGCCAAGGCCTTGAGTGAGGCCGATAAATCGCCTCTTTTAAGCATTTCAAACAAGGGCGTCACTGCTGCATACGTCTGCCTTGCACTTTCGGCCCACTTTGGCACTGACAAAGAGCAATTTGCTAATGTTCTTGACGTTTCAAACGAGAAGTTCTCCATTCTCTTAAGTGCTAAGGCTATCACCAAGTTGTCTACCTCCGACCAGTCCTGGTGCTTGAAGGCACTTACTTCTTCGTTTGCTTACATCACCGAAAACGAAGCTCTCGATTTTGCGCTTGCATATTTATACTTCGCCGTTTCCAACAATGTCAATTATGCAATTAGATTGGATGCTTTGAAATCGATTGCCGAGCTCCAAAAACTGAACGAACCGATCTTGATCTCTTCCTTTGTGCAGGCCATTGATGAGATTGTGGCTTCCGCCGAGAATGCTGACAGTACTGAACTCTCTTACGGCTTAAAGTTCCTTTCGCCGGTGTTGAACCATATCTTACAAGGTTGTCTGAAAGAAGGTGCCGAGAAGGTCTTGGTCAGTTTGTTTTTCATTGCTCACCATACAGGAATTGCAGTCAAGGAGGCATGGATCGGTTTGGCTTTGCGCTCCTCTTTGGACCCTTTCCAAATCATATCGAACCATGTTTCTGAAATCACGGATATTACGTTATCCACCATCGAGAAGTATGCAGAAACCAGTCCCCTTGTCAAAGCTGCATGTGCCGCTTTAACTACCTTCTCGTTTGTCCATCCTAAAGCTTGTCAGGAAGAAATCGTCAAAGCCTTGAGAGCAGATCTCTCTCTTGAGAACCTTCTGGGAATCGACTCTACATCTATTGATATCTGGAGAGGCTCAGAGGGTGAGGCTGTTGTGGATGTTTTGGAGGCATCCAAGTCCAAGAAGGTCGAGGACAAAAACTCCAAGGACTACGAAACCAGGAAATGGGAGGAAAGCTTAAAGAAGGAGATCTCCGCTAAAAAGACTACGCAGAGAAAACTCACCAGAGAGGAACAGACTTTGGTGAATGAACAGATCGCGAAGGAATCAGCCATTCGTGCCAACATCAACGCAATCATCAAGCGTTTCAACCGTGCTTTTGCCATCATCACCACCTTCACCGGTAACTCCAATTCCTTGAATACAGGTGGCTTGGAATGGTACAGTGTCGCTGTTTTCGATCTCTTGGAACTCTTGAAGCATCCTCTCGCCCACGATTTGCTCGGGGAAAAAGGCACTCTTACATTCATCGTTGCATCCAATGAGATCAAGGCTAGGTTACACCCATTGGCCGAAATGACCGGTGCAATCATCTTGAGACTCTATGGAATCAAGGGTATTCCTCAACGGTTCACCCAGCAGCCACTTCTTGAGAGTTTGAGCACAATCTTGTTCAGAATCAAAATGCTCGTGGATGATTGGTTTACGGTGACGGGTTACATTTACATTGCTCCATTGATTATCAAGGTCATGGAGAACGGAAAAGCGGTGGCTCTCAAAAATTCCAAAAAGCAAAAGGTCACTTCCGAATTCAACAACGAGGATGCCGAAGAAGAGCACCTTTCGTTGGCCATCAGCATTCTTTCTGCCCAGAATATGCTTGAGAATGAGTACATTCCCCGCCGGCCGATTTTGGAGTCGATCATAGAATTGATGAAAATTCCAACCCGGGCCAAAATGGTCAAGGAATGTTTCTCCACCGTTTGTCAACATATCTCTGTGAACTTCACCCTCGTGGACTTGGAAATTCTTCTTCTGAATTTGGTGATTCCTGATGCGTTTGTCAAAAACGCTATTCTCCAAAGCATTGATGCTGAGTTTGACTTGACGGAGGATTTGACGTACTCCGACCAAATCTGGTTGACTATGCACGATACTGATAATGCAGTTGCTGAGTTGTCCAGAACCATCTGGGAGGAAAGTAACTTCCAGGTTCCTGCAGATGCTCCCCAAAGGCTACTTGCTTACATTGATCAAAAGGATACCGGACTCCGCTTGACGGTAGCCAAATCCATCGCTTCTGCCATTGAAGTTCTCAGCGAAAATGACGAATCTGTCTACTTGAAATGGTCCGATGAGTTGTTGCAGCTCTTTAAGAAGTTGGAGGTGCCTCCCCCTGCAGAGAAGGACAAGTTTGGTCTTGCCGTGAATACAGCAGCTGCATCACGTGACGCTTGGGAGTCCAGGTCGACCATTGCCATTGCCTTGCGTTTCCTCAGTCCCTTGTGCAAATCATCGGAGGCTGTTCAAAGGATCTTCACTTTCCTTGTGCCAGAAGAAACGCTTGGAGACAAGGAGGAGTTGGTGGCCCAGGAACTCTTGGAGGCCGGAACTGAAATCATCAAGCAATCGGGTGCGGAGAACGTGGAGATTCTTATCCAGATTTTCGAGAAATGTTTGGCCAAAAAAGACGAGAATTCGAGAAAGCAGGACAGAATCAACGAGCTGGTCATCATTTTGTATGGTTCCTTGGGACGGCACTTGGCCGCAGACGACTCACGGCTTCAAATCATCTTTGACCGCTTGTTACAGACTCTCGACACTCCATCGGAGGATGTACAATTTGCAGTTTCAGAGTGTATAGCTCCTCTTGTCAAGTCTTTCCAGGATAAGCTTCAAGACACGTTCGAAAAGCTCTTGGAAAAGCTTTGGAACGGAAAGACCTTGGCTGAGAGAAAAGGTGCTGCCTACGGTATTGCAGGATTGGTCAAGGGTGCAGGAATCAAATCGCTTTTCAACAATGACGTCATTAGGGAAATCACTGCTGCTGCAGACAACAAGCGAAGCGAGAATGCCAGAGAGGGCGTTTCGTTTGTGTTTGACTGTTTGTCGCAGGTTTTGGGCGCCATGTTTGAACCTTATGTGATCGAAGTGTTACCCATCATCTTGAAGTTTTTGGGTGACCCAAGTCCACAGGTCCGGGAGGCCACCGACTTGGCTGCTCGGCAAATCATGAAGTGCACGACCAGTTACGGTATCAAGCAATTGATTCCGCTTGCCATCCGCAATTTGGACGATATTGCATGGAGATCCAAGAAGGGTTCAGTGGAGCTTTTAGGTTCCATGGCGTACCTTGACCCCACGCAGTTATCTGCTTCGTTGTCGACAATTGTGCCGGAAATCGTGGGAGTTTTGAACGATTCCCACAAGGAAGTGAGAAAAGCAGCGGACCAGTCGCTTAAGAGGTTTGGTGAAGTCATCAGAAACCCGGAGATCCAGACCATTGTTCCGGACTTGATCAGGGCTATTGGTGATCCTACCAAGTACACCGAGGAGGCGCTCGATAAGTTGATTAAGACGCAGTTTGTGCATTATATCGATGGTCCGTCTTTGGCTCTCATCATCCACGTGATTCATCGGGGAATGAGAGAACGGTCTGCCTCCACTAAGAAAAAGGCCTGTCAGATTGTTGGAAACATGTCCATTTTGGTAGACAGCAACGATCTCCTGCCATACTTGCCCTCATTGGTGGCCGAGCTTGAGGTGGCCATGGTGGACCCAGTTCCAGAAACCAGATCCACGGGTGCCAGAGCTTTGGGATCTTTGGTGGAGAAATTGGGAGAGGATCGCTTCTCCGACTTGATTCCTCGTCTTACGGGTACTTTGAATGACCCCACCAAAGCAGGTGACCGCCTTGGCTCTGCACAGGCTTTGGCCGAAGTCATTGCCGGTTTGGGGCTTTCCAAATTGGACGAGATGCTTCCTTCCATCCTCTCCAATGCTCAGTCTCCATACAACCACGTGCGTGCAGGGTACGTGCCGTTATTGCTTTACTTGCCGGTTTGTTTCGGGTCGCAGTTTGCTCCATACTTGTCTCAGATCATTCCTCCCATTTTGAGAGGCTTGGCTGACACGGATGAGGAGATCCGTGGAACCGCTTTGAAGGCCGGAAGATTGATTGTCAAGAACTACGCCTCCAAGGCCATTGATTTGTTGTTGCCTGAATTGGAACAGGGCATGGCCGATACCTCCTACCGGATCCGGCTTTCGTCCGTGGAACTCACAGGAGATTTGTTGTTCCAAGTCACCGGAATCTCCGGCAAGAACGAGCTCACGGAGGAGCAACTGGAGGTCAATCGCAACCTCGTGGATGTTTTGGGCCAGGACAGAAGAGACCGCATTTTGGCATCGGTTTACGTGTGTCGTTCCGATGTTACTAGTGTGGTGAGAGCTGCATCTATTGATATCTGGAAGGCATTGGTGGCCAACACACCAAAGACAGTCAAGGAGATCATTCCTAGCTTGACCCAGATGTTGGTCAAGAGACTCGCATCCAGCGATGAAACCCATAGAACCATCGCTGCCACCACCTTGGGAGATGTGGTGCGTCGTGTGGGAGCTAATGCCTTGGCTCAATTGCTTCCTACCATGGAGGATTTGCTTGTTTCAAGCGACGCCGATGGAAAACAGGGTATTTGCTTTGCAGCCACGGAATTGATCAATTCTGCCAACAGCGATGCCTTGGAACGGTTCCAAGATACCTTCATTCTGATCATCAGAGATGCTTTGACGGATCTGTCTGCAGGAGTCCGTGCAGCAGCAGCCCAGGCCTTCGAGGCGCTCCAGGACCGAATCGGCAAGGTGGTAATCGACGAGATCTTGCCATACTTGTTGAACATGTTGGAGACGGACGACTCTGAAAATGCGCTTTTGGCCTTGGAGGATATCATGGCTACAAAGGCCGATGTGGTGTTCCCTATTTTGATTCCAACCTTGATGACTCCTCCAATCGATACCTTCAAAACAAGAGCCTTGGCATCGTTGGCGTCGGTAGCTGGGTCTGCTCTTTACTCGCGTCTCGGTGCAATCATCAACACTTTGCTCCAGGCCGTGATAAACGCCAAGAAAAGTGGAGATGCTCAAACAATCGAGGAAGCAAACAATGCCTTTGACAAGACGCTCTTGTCCATCAACGACGACTCGGGAGTGCATCCAGTCATGCAGCAATTGATGGCATTGGTGAAACACCAGGACCCGGAGAAACGGTCCGCCATCACCCACCGTCTTGCGGTGTTCTTTGCCAACACCAACCTCGACTACCTGATCTACGTGCAGGACTTAGTGTCCCAGCTTATCTTTTATCTTGGTGATAAGGATACCGACGTGGTGCAAGGAGTTTTCGAAGCTCTCTTTGCTTTGGTCAAGGCTCAGGATAAGCCTACGCTCGAGCAGTTGATCAAACCTGCACACCAGGCCTTGATTATCTCGGGAGTCAAGGGCGAGAACTTGCCTGGTTTCACGCTCCCCAAGGGCCCCAGCTGTATCTTGCCCATCTTCTCCCATGGGTTGATGTACGGATCTGCGGAGCAGAAGGAGCTTTCTGCACTTTCATTGGCGGAAATTATCGACCGCACGCCGCCTGAGAACTTAAAGCCGTTTGCTACGCCCATCACCGGGCCTCTTATCCGTGTGATTGGAGAAAGGGTCAGTTCCGATATCAAGACGGCAATTTTGACCGCTTTGACCAACTTGTTGCGTCGGATTCCGCAGTTCTTAAGACCATTTATTCCTCAACTTCAGAGGACCTTTGTACGGTCGTTGATGGATCCTTCCAATGACCGGTTGAGGAATGGAGCCGTGGAGGCCTTGGGGCTTCTTATCGAGTTCCAGCCTCGTGTGGATTCGCTCGTGACTGAATTGGTCACCGCAGCCAAAACTGCCGACGACGAGGCCATCAAGAACTCACTCCTCAAGGCCATGCTCCAGGTAGTTTTGAAGGGAGGAAAGAACATGAGTGAGGCATCCAAGACTTCCATCATGACTTTGGTGGAGCAAGAGTTGAACAGTGTCAATGACCAATCAGCAGTTGCCTATGCCCGTCTTTTGGGCTCGCTTTCTCAGGTGTTATCTCCGGAAGAAGCAGCCAATATTCTCCGCAATAAGATTTTGAGCAAGCGCAACGATGCCACGGAAATGAAGTTTGCCATTTTATCGCTCAACTCGTTCTTGAGAGATGCTCCAGCGCACGTGTTTCACACGGGGCTTTTGGGCGACATTGTGGACTTCATTCTCGAGTGTTCCAACGCTGCTTCGCCTTATATCTCCGATAATGCCACGGTGGCCTTGGGAAAACTTCTCCTTTTACAGGGCGAAAGGAAGCTGCCCAAACAGGAAGCCTCTGTGGCGGAAGTGGAGCCATTCGAGTTGCCCTTGGAAAACAGAGAGGCTGCAGTTAAGCAATTGGCAGGACTGGCACATGCACCTGCATCCAGCTCCGCCGATACTCGTCGTCTTGCACTTATTGTTATCCGGACCATTGCCCGGTTGAAGAATAGCGAGTGTTTAGAGCCGTTTTTGGATGTGGTTGCCCCCGCAGTGTTTTCATGTTTGAGAGATGCAGTGATTCCAATCCGCTTGGCGGCCGAAAAGGCATATTTGTCGGTGTTCAACTTGGTTGACGATGTGGACCAGGTACAGTTCAAACAATGGTTTGAGCGGGTTTCGCAGGCCCCAATCACCGTGGGCTCAACCACGATCCAACCCCGGTCCATTGGTGACTATACCAAGAGGGTTGCATCGCGGTTGGCTTCGGTAGAGAGAGAGCGGTTGGAGGCCGGTGGAGACGAGGAGACGATGTTCAGTGATCGGATTGAGGACGAATCGGAGGTCTGGTCTTTCGGTGGTGTCTAACAAACCACACTCAAATACTCAAACCAACAATATGGAAGAGAAAAAGAACTCATGGAGACCCTCTCATTAGAGAATCTTTACTGGTGAACAGGGTTCTGGTCCAGTGGGCAAATGACACTGATAGTGTTTGTGCAGACAGTTTCTGGAACAATCATGATGAACATCGAGGAGGTTTTTATTGTCACTGCCAGAGCATCCAATTGGAGTGATAGTAATCATCGTTTATATCGTTGGAATTCTATGGGGCCATAGAATGCTTTGTAATCTCCTTCCTCTAATACTTTATAGTACTGTACTGCATATAAGCTAGCGTTCAGACTCTCACAGTACAGTACAATACATTTCTCTACCCCTTAATCTAGTACCGCATTTGCTTCCTCTTGGTGCTTAGAATCTATGGATCTCTGGTCTCTGATTCTGTATAATGAGTAGTACATTTTCTCAGGACCGTAGTAGAGTGTCTGAGTATCTGAGTATCTGAATATCTGATCCCATGGGGCAGGATAGAACCATGGATTGAGATTTAGATTTAAAGATGGCTTGAATCAATGTTTCTATAGTCTCCTATGAGATCTGGTGGATCTGGTGGTCCATATGTGGACCTGTCACTCGTCTCCCTTGAAATAGTCGGTACAAACAATGGGGATGGTTTAGAAGGTATCCAAGGCTGGACCTTTCTCCAACATCTCCATCGGCTGATGGAGTGAATGATCCAGCTTCATAGTAGTCAACGAATCTCTTACACACTTCTTAGGGTCGATAAAAGCGGCAAGCAAAGAATTGAATTTGGTGGTCCCCGAACATCATCTTCATTGACCTCGATGGTATTTCTGCTGCCGTCGAGGAAGGAATTGAGCGATCAGGGAAATGCACCATTCCATCTGCAACTTCCCGAACACTCCATTGGCCACCTTAGAGTTGCGCCTTAACAAGACGAATCCCACATCAACTTGACCTGCTTTGCTGAATTTGACAGTACGGAGACACAAGATTTGTTGAGTTAGTCTATCCCTTATACTTTTGCTTGGGCCTTAAGTACCGTACAAGTATGCCAGATTCCCTGTATGTCCAAGTGTCTAACTTAGTATAGTGTACCGATCATAGCCATAGTCCCTAGCCATTTGGATCTACACCGACAATATCACAGTAAATTGTACACAGAGACACGATGTTATATCGCCAGTACAGAGTAGGACTATACCATCCTGATTGGGGGCTCATTGTCATGTAAACGAGACCCACCCCTCCTTTTATCCAGTGTAAGTTCAATCAAATAAGTTAATGACTCTGATTTAGTCAGTTTCAACCACTTAACGCCAGTCAAGTAGCATGTTAGCCAGCCAGTAGTACTTATTATGTTAGTAGATGTTAGTAGTAGCTGGTGATTTAGGTAACTAGAGACTCCGACAAGTATGACATGCCACTGGGCTTCACTATATTATTGACAACCGTACTCGTGTGCCCTAGATCTAGGATATACCCAAGAATTCCATCTTTGAAGAATAGTCATATCAATATATATCAAATCATACTAATATATTTCAAGACCTAAATTCGAATATAATGGGACTAAAATAACACGGGAAAATGGAGGATCAGATATATAACAGTCATTTCATCTGGCCTTGAATTATAGAAGCCAAATCCAATTCAGAAACAATAGTCAGGGACTTTCTCATTGGGAGCCAATTCTATGACACTCCTTCAAGAAAGAAACCAGCTTCTCTGGCGTCATGAATGGATGCGTTCCATAGCCAAAGCTGATGTGTTTTTTTCCTCCATTCCCCTTGACCTTTTGTTCAACCTTTAGCGTAATCACCTCTTCAGAGCCGTACATGATTCCAGGGTCCAAGTAGAAGTCGTATGAAAAAGAGGATGCAAAAAAAAGAGGGGGGAGTGCTTCTTATATATTCGCAGCTTATGCATGCGGGTTGCAAGGGGGGTTTCATCTTTTACAGCCATGCGAATATAAAAAGGACCCATTCGCACCTCACTAGATTGGCACCCATTTTTGTCCCATATAAATATGACACCTTCTTTTCTGAAAAATCATACGACACCTTCTTTTGTGATTGCGGAACTTTCAGTCACCACGACTTGATTACATTAGACTAATGTTCTAGAATAGACAGAAAAGAACGACTGGGTGGTCTTCCAAATGGCTACTGTCCTGCAACGGTATAATGAATTGAGAGGTATGTTATATACTAAGTGGTATAGTGATGGAAGTGGAGTACTAGGAAAGTGTGGATAGGACAGGTTTGAAGATAAGTGATTGATGGTTATACGAATATTAATGCTGCTGATAGGACTATTCTTATGAGACTAGTATCAGTATTAGTACTACTATACTGTCACTCCAATACTCCAATACTATTTCTCCAATTCGATAGTCGAAATATATGTACTGTTAGTTTATGGACAAAAGAGTCATTGCAACTGCTAAACTACCTTACTATCAGCTACCAATTTGAGGGAATTATATTGTTCCGTTATTCCAAACTACAGTATACACTCTACTGTACTAATGAACGTATNTACTATCAGCTACCAATTTGAGGGAATTATATTGTTCCGTTATTCCAAACTACAGTATACACTCTACTGTACTAATGAACGTATGTCTACTGTCAAGTACCGACTACACCGAAGAGTTTAGCAGAGAAATCCTACACAGAGGAATAGAAATTATACTACATGTTGAAAGACTAATTCACACAGGAGGACCAATTACTAGCGTGGCTAGAGGACTTGATGGAAGACGCAGGTACAATAATATTATCAGATGGAGACTAGACTGAGCTGAATGACTGACTAAAATATTGCACTACTTACTATACTAGGACTACAAGTACCAACTGCCTTCAAGTTAACCAGTACTACATTAGTCTAAATATATAGTATAGTGGTAGTATATCTGTCGCCGAATAGAGATCACACTATATTGTGGTCTGGTACTAAACTCTAGTGGTATAATACATAGTTGTGTGTTCAGTCTAGTTTATAACCACTATTTTTTTTACTCAGACTTCCCAATTCCTGGAAATGATTCAAGTGTCGTTGTCTCTAGGGTCCATATCCCATATTCATAGCCACGCATACTCAAGAAAATACTGGAAGTATATTTGATCGAATCTGCTCTCTTTGCTCTGAACAATGATGGGGACTGGAATCGGAGACTGGAAACGGGGAACGGAAGTGGAAGAAGGAGGGTGCTTCACATCCATGAAATGTTGTTCATTCTCCATTTCATCCATTCATTCTCCATTCTTTCTCCATTTCCTCTCCATTTCATCCCTTTCATCCCTTTCATCCCTTTCTTATCCATTACTTATCCAATTCCTTCTGTGGATTTGCTGTCCTGGACCTTTCTATATTTCTTGATATTGATTCTCTTTTGTCTTTTGTTGGTTCTGGGGGGTCCTGGGCCATGTGAATCCATAACAGCTATTGTGGTCCTTGGTCTGGCTCCAGTCAGTATAAATCGAGAGACCATTCTGTTGAGCAGTAAGATTTCTGGAGTTGTTATAGTTTCGTTCTTCAGTTCTTTGGTTCTTTGGTTCTTTGGTTCTTTGGTTCTTTGGTTCTTTGGTTCTGTCTTGTCTTGACTTTTCTTTTCTTCTTCCTTTTTATTTTGAACTGCAAATGAAGGGGGGGATGCGAGGTTTATATAGTGAGCCCCTTGACTGGCTGCGAATCTGATATGCACTTTTTTGGTCGCACTCATAATATGTAGGAATTTAAGGAGTGCCTACGTTTACAATGACCCAAAGGGTTTAGAGGGGTATTCCGGTGAGGTGGATCTTGTCGATGTCATATTTAACAGTAAAATTACGGTACTATCCATTACTCACTGAATACGACCACTGAATTCTCACCACTGAATACTGCGACCAAAAAAGATTATGATCTAATGTGGGTTATATACAGGACGCACGTGACTCGCACCTCTCCTCGGAATGGCGAGATCCGGGGCTTATATCCAGTTCCGACCTATTGACCCAGGTTGTTTTATCCTCGACACAAAAATCTGATTTTTAAAATCTTCCACTGTAATAAGTTTTTTATAGCTTCGCCACCAACATGTCTTCTTGAGAACTCTCAGTTGGGGTTCTTCGTGTTGTTACGGGAAAAAATTGTTGTGCACCCTTACATCACGTGACCATTCCGAGGGTACTCCCAAATCCCATAATCAAAAGTATCGTCACTTTCCACTACAATTCGTCAACTCCTTCGGTTGCGGCCACAAAAGTTTATCGATGTCTTGGGGCATGCATAGTCTTGTAGTTTGATATTTGGGTTCCTTAACTTCTCCAACTTCTCTATGCAACTATGCTATTTCTAGTCATCTATGTATCCGTACTCAGAACCTCAGAACAAGCCTCGAGACCTTCTCATGACATAAGCATAAGGTGACGTTCTCATGGTGAAACCACACCATCTCTTCTATTCCCTCTTTTGCAGAGGCCCTGATGAGATCCACTTGGACGAGTCTGAGTCCTGGTTCATGGTCAAGTTCGTCGGCAAGTCCAACTTCAAACTCCGTAACGGAGGCAAGTGGGTCATCTCCTGCGGCAGGGTCTGTTCGGGCTCCTTTTTGGCTTGGTTGGGCGGCGGCGTCATGTTCATATTCCGAGGCACCACCTTCCCCTGCGCAGGTTTCTTCATGCCCTCTCCCGCCGTCTCCATGGGCTTATTCATCGGCGTCATGAAGAACGACAAGAGGTTGGTTGACGAGTTGTGTGCTGACATCACCGGCGTATTTGCAGATGAGAGCCCCAATACTGGCGAATTGGGTAATGTGAAGTTGCTCGTGGGCGAGTTGGGCCTGCTCTTCTTGAGCCGGTTCTGCACGTAGTCCAAGTCGCTTTGGTCGAGGATCTTGGACCGGCCAGGAACGGGATGATGTACTTGAGCATTTAATGGTGTCATTTTCTGGAGCAGCAGGAGCGTGTTGAAGGCCGCTTTCCCGCTGGGCGACTTACCGGACGTGAGTGCCACGCTCGATAGGTATTGGAGGTTGTTCAGTGAGCTCAGCGGAGCAAATGAAAACGTGCTGGACCCGGGCTTGAAGTAGTCTTTTAGAGACGGAAGCGACTGTGAATTGGCCGGGCTCTTGGCGTATTCCAAATGCGGCCGCAGCTTGGCTGTCGTATTGGTGCATGACTTCTCCAACACCTTGAGTTCTTCCGTGGCCGCCGAGGCCAACAAATCGATGTTCATGGTGGAGCTCGCGGTGGAAAGGCTCTCCAGAAGCTTCCCATCTTTCATGTCCACTTCTGTATCGGTGTCTCCCGAGGTCACGGACGTGCCGAGTTTATGCGAGTCGCTGGATGGCGACGATGTGGCAGACGATTCTGCGTTTGTTTCTGGGATGTAGCCCAACGAAGGCGAGCTGGTGAAGGTATTAATTTTGGACGGCGGCGGCGACTCTGGCACAGACTGGTCGTCCTCGGCAAAATCGATCTTGGAGAGGTTCTTGTTGCGCCGGCTATTAGGGTTGGTATGGATTCGGGAGTGGCGTGTAAGTTCGTCCAGTCGGGAAAATCGCTTGTTACAGCCTGGAAACGAGCATGAGTGGGGCTTTTCTCCGGTGTGTGTTCGAATGTGGCGAGTTTGGTGCTCCAACCGATGGAAAGCCTTATCACAGATGGGGCACTTGTATGGACGAGACGCCGGGTCTTTTCGCTTGGCGTCCATTTTGGACGACATCATGATGTTTTACTCCGCAAAGAAACGGTGTGTTTCAGGATAGACGACGATCCAGGTGAAAAAAATTGGATAGATGACTGCGGCGGATGGTGGAATAACACAAGAAAAACACGCTCCTATTGTAGACTAGGTGGATAAAACGTAGGCTCTCGCTGGTATACTGTCAAATGAAGATAGGACGGAAACGATACTGGTGGACACAAGACTTTGCTGTCTTGAACGAGGGGTGCGTCTGCGGGTAAATATGAAAAATGTGGAGTGAAAATCGCAGAGACTAGATGGACATGAACGAAAGAATGGCAAAAAAAAAAACAAGAAACGATGTGGTGTTTCCTGGCTTTGCTGTGTGTTTTTATAACCCGGTGTTGCGTGGACTAGGACCAAAAAAGTATGGGGTAATGAGGGAAAAAACTTCGTGAGAGGATAGGCGATGTTGCGAGGAAAGAATTTGAGGAGAAGCGGAGTAATCACGTTGGGGCCTGCACACAAGCTGCGCGCCTCCACCTCCACTATTTTTCGGGTTTCACAGATATAGCAGCTGGAGTCGTAGATAGGGGGTGCAGAAGGGGGCGGAGCAGCGCGCCGGGTGTTCCCAAATAGAGTGCCAACCGAAACCATCACTCGTTTTTCCGCCCAAATATCTCGCCAAGGTGGCGGCTTTTTCGGCGGCCCCGGGGTTGCCTTGCTCGGGGATTAGGTTTTCTATGCAGGGCACACCGCATATCGAAGTTCCCTGCTTCTCAGCCTCGCGCACCACTTCCTCCCCGAGACTGAGGCTGCAATTGCACAGCCGAGAGCTGCGACTTCTTATATCATGTGACCTCGAGTGAGGATTTCAAACAGCGCACCAGCATCCTCTTATGTACTACTGACACAGTGGCAAACCCAATCCGGCTGCATATCTGAAACACTGCAAGAATGGGCATGATACCGTTTTCTTGGCGTCACAGACTTATATAAGGGGCGCCCGATCCTTTTGTATCTGAGCGCTAAAATCTGTTTCTGATACCACTGAATTCACACATGAATCCAAAAACATCGAGACTGCAGTAAGACAAATGCAAGCATTTTGACAGCCGCCAATACAATGTTTTGGTCTTTTGGAAGAATAGGCCCATTACCTAAACTAGGGGTAATTCCGAAAAAGAGGGCCAATAGAAATCTTGGTTTGCCCAGAAAGTCCAATGAAAGCCTATATGGAATAAAAACTTCATTCTTACCAAACTCCACGAACTCGATATAACCTCAGAGCGGCTTCGAGGATTAAAGTATTGGCTTAACAAGTCATTGTTTCATGGCGCGTTTTGCAGCCATATCCTGCACACACACGCTCACCGCTTGCATCCACAGAGCCATTTGTGAAAGCACTGAAATGCGCTTAAATTGAAGCCAATATCCGGAAAAAGCATTCCCCACTACTACTCTTTTCCTGATACACAAGCGCAACCCCAACTATTAATTACTCTACCCACTAATATGTCCTCCCCCGTCAAAGCTTCTTCAGGACAGGATTTAAACAAGGAAAACTACGCACCTGCTCCGAGCTTCAATACAATGAAAATGTCCAAGGATCAATCCTTCAGGCATGGCAAGCGGCGCCCGTCGGCCTGTGTGTTTGTGGCCAGTCTTCGGGCTACCAGGTCCGACGATGAGCTTTGCCGCTCCGTCACCGACCATTTCGGCGCCTTCGGCGAGTTGGCGTCCGTGAAAGTGCTCCGAGACCCCGTCAACCGCCCATATGCTTTTGTGCAATATACCAACGACCGAGACTGCCAAAAGGCAATCAAATTGGGGCACAACTCCGAGCTCGATGGGCGCAAATTAAGGTGTGAGGCTGCCAAAGTCAACCGCACATTGTTCATTTCTTTTTTCCAGCACATGGGAAGACACCAGCTCCAGGACCTTGCTTCCAAATACGGCGAGATTGAAATCATTACCCCCAGCACGCACGCCGGGCGCGTGGTCAGCGGGCCCGTTCCCGACGCCAGCTTGAATTGGTTCATCAAATACTCTTACCGAGATGATGCTATCAGAGCGTTTGCAAGTCTTTCAGAGAGCGAAGAGTATCACGTGGAGTGGGCGCAGAACATCGACGATGTGGGCATGAAGCCACTGCAGTTTGATAAGCTCTCGATCTTCATTGGCCAGTTGCCCCCTGATGCCACAGAAGAGAATATCCGCCAGCACTTTTCCGTGCACGGGGAAATAGTGGATGTGTCTGTGATCCAAAAAGGATCGTCAACCTTTAGCTTTGTCACGTTCACTGATGAAGCGGCTGCCGCCAGTGCCGTGGCCCGAGACAACCACTCCATGTTCATGAACAAAACCATCCATGTGCAGTACAAGGAGCTTTCGAGCAAAGGCAATTCGCGGGTGATTCTCTCTCCTCGAGTACCCGTGGCGCTAGCTCCGCCGCCAATCCACTTGAGGAAGCGGTTCTCGGGCATTTTCCAGAAATGGCCTGCCAACGGCCGCCCAGGCCCTTACGACGTGTACCTGAACGCCTCAATGGTGGACAAGAGCGATATGGTGAGGACCTCGCAAGACTTCTACATTCCGCCATCCAACCGGGACTACCATACGGTGGATCCTCGTGGGAGGGACGGGCGCAAGTTCAGCTCTGCAGACCAAAGTAGTTTGTACTACTTCATTCCTGCACCAAAGCACAAATAGCGCGCTCCATCCTCCTTCCATCCCTATACCCTGTTTCCAATAATACATCCATCCATTCTTTCCATACCCACCTTAATATATCCATCCATATCCAGTTTAATATATCCATTCATTTCTATTCATTCATCCACAAATTCCTGATAATAAAGTTATCTTCTATTTCCATTTCCAGTTCCTGATCATATCGTGATCCTTGAGTCACCACCCAGCGTTAACTGACAAAATTCCTTCTTTATTCACTTTCTTGGTTGTCTTTTTTGGTTCAATTCCTTGATTCTTATTTTGGGTTCCTCTTTATTTCTACTTTTATCGTGTTCTTGATCAATTCTTACTTGTGGTTGATCCATCCATGGACTCCTTACTTTACAGCCTCTCGCACAGACTCCACCAGGCCAATGGAAAAGCGGTGCACCTCAATCAAGAGCAGTTCCAATTTGAGCATCAAAAAAGCAGCTCGCTCTATGCGCTACAGCAGGATACCTCTGCGCTCCAGACGCGGCCTTGGCGCAACTCGCCCAAGTACTTCACGCAAGTTCTCATCTCCGCCGTGGCGTTGGTCAAGATGAGTGTGCATGCCAAGTTGGGCGGGTCCATCGAGGTGATGGGTATGCTCACGGGCAAAATCGCTCGGGACATGTTCATTGTCATGGACGTGTACTCTCTCCCGGTGGAGGGAACCGAAACAAGGGTTAATGCGCAGAGCGAGGCGTACGAGTACATGGTGCAATACTTGGACGTGCTCAAAGACGTGGGCCGCAACGATAGCATCGTGGGCTGGTACCACCTGCATCCTGGGTACGGGTGCTGGCTCAGTGGCATTGATGTGGCCACGCAGAGCCTCAACCAGAGTTTCCAGGACCCGTACTTGGCCATTGTGGTGGACCCGGTGCAGACGGTGAACCAGCGCAAAGTCGAGATTGGGGCGTTCCGGGCCTTTCCCGTGGGGTACCAGAAGAAAAGCGGGGAGAAAGGCGTGGAGGACCGGGATTATGGCGTACATTCGGACCAGTACTATGCGCTAGACATCAAGCTCTATAAGGGCCCCCGGGATGGCGAGATCTTCGATGCCATTCTCCACAAGTCGCTGCTTTCCAGCTTATACAAGAGTATTGGTTCGGAAACAGAGTACCACAAGAACTTGGTGCTGAAGGCAGACGAGTTGATGGCGCAGGATGTGCGTGTGCCATGTGCCGTGGTCAAGCGAGACTTGCCCTTATTCAATATGCGGTACGAGTTGATGATGGGAGAGACTTGTTCTCATATGAAGGACGCCTTACGGACGTATTTTGCCCGGGCGGGCTCAAAGGCGGACGACACTGAGCTTGCGGAAGATAGTGACGAGCTCAAGCAGGATATCGACCAGGACCTCGAGGAGGACGAAGAATCCGAGCAAAACGACAAGCCTGACGAGAAGGCGGACTTCAAGGCTGATAAGTCGGATTTCAAATCTGACTTTGATAAGTCGGATTACTTGGGGATTGGGCGAAAGGGCACCAAGCGAAACCTCTTGAGCAACGAGAATGTGGGCATTTACTTCGAGCCAACCACCCACCGCAAGAGGTTTGCCACGGGCGAGGGACCGGTGGATAACGAGTTGAAGCACCGCATGCAAAGTCTCCAGATCGAGTTGAAGAAGCAGCGCCGTGCTGCTGCCAACATAGGCCATGCCGAGTTGCTCCGGTTGGCCTACAAGCGTGGCCAGCACCGGGTCTTCGGAGTCCAATAGAAAGTTAAGAAGCAGTCACTGGACATGTCACAGGGCTGTGACAGGAAAAGACAGGGAAGAGAAGACTGCAGAGTGAGAGCACTCCAAGACAAGAGTGTGAAAGACTAATGGAGGAATGGTGCAGAGTATGTGATTGGAGGTGAAGAGGGGTGGAATATTGAACTGACGGGCAGGACCATAGTCAGGAAAACAATCAGATTCTGCCAATTTTTCAGTGAACCAGAGGGCCAGGTTGAAAAGCTTAGCAAGCACCCATTTTTCATCCAGAGTGGTCAGTTGTGGGACTTTCAATTGGCTGGTTTGAGCGCAGTAGTGTAGTTGGTTTGAGTAGTGTAGATGCCTCTGTATATAAAAAATAGTATAGTTGCAACTGTCAGCATTTGATTCTTGTATGCATCTGTTAAGGTATTAAGTATTCGTATAGTTTCTCACAGTACTATTAATAGTCCATCACACCATACTCTTGCATTTCTATCAAGCTGTGGTTTCATAGATACTGCACGAAGTCTAGTCTTATCCCATGATACCCAATTATTATGAAATGATTGTCTCAAGATATGAATTGGAAGATGGTTGGAAATGACCAATTCTCATCGATAAACTGTTATGTTGTTAAGGAGTACCATAAAATGCAGTCTTTCGTTCCAAATTTAGATCTTGTTTCTGCCCTGTTCTTTTCAAGGACTTCAATTAGACAAAGTATGTCCGATATAACCCTAGAATCCCAATAGAAGATAATTTCATGGGAATTGATTCATTTCATGAATGATCTATGTTAGATCTAGGACTATGGAAGAAAGCTAAACATAGACACTTCTGGATAAACAGCAGTCAATGTAGATGATATGGATGATCCTGTGCTCACCAAACATGAGCTCACGTTTCAGCCATGAAGCCCACAACGAAGGCTAAAACTTGAAAGCTCTAATTTGAAAGCTTTAATTTTGGAGTAGTAGAAAAATTGTATATAGTGTGAGCTACGCGGCGGGGACACCCTCTTATATACTCGAGGTTGCAAAAACGTGCATATGCAACCGCACATTCTGAAACACCAATATCCACCAATAGACCGTTCACCTGCAAACCGGCTTCTTTGTGCCCCTTTTGCCACCGTATCGTGTTTGCCACCGCGAAGTATATAAATAGAGGTTCCCCCATAAATTCATCCAACTCTTTATCACCAAGTCGACCTTCTCTTCCATACACCTCCAAGTTGACCTTCTGTTCCATATACCTCCAAGTTGACATTCTCTTCATAACACCCACCAAGTTGAGTGACTCTTGTATTATAGAATGATATAGAAGGATACTATTGAAGGAATTGGAGGAGAACTAGTGAGTCTCCATTGGCTGTTAATCGACCCAGCACTTCTATTGAAAGATCATGTAATGACCTCGAGAGCTGACACATGAAGTATTGGTAGCTGATTAATTAACTCAGGAGCAGAACCAATGAATGGACTGAATAATGAAGGAATGAACTGAGTGAACCAAACTCTAAAATCAGAAACCAAACGAATGACCGACTTGTCAACTCTGGAACTGAACGTGTGGAAGAACTCATCACTGAACCAACTGAATGAACGTGGATACTGTGGAAGGATACTATAGAATGATACTATAGAATGATACTATAGAATGATACTATAGAATGATATAGAAGGTGTGGAAGGAGACTGTACTGATGGTTCATGGTACTGTATGATTGGCATTATGATAGTTACTATAGAGTGATAGTTACTATTGGTGCTCTCATCATATAATCCTGGACTAGATTACCCATCCATTCCTCTCCAACTAAGGACCATTCTTCACCTTCAACTTCAACTTCATCTCATTACATTACCATGGTCCAGTACTCCACAGGCTTCCTTTATATATAATTCCGAAGTGACTTAGATTACGATATACCAAGCATATTGACTTCTGAATGCTGGGTGATGGACTTTTTTTTTTTTTGTTGGATGCCATCGTGTAGCATCTCCTGGCGGCATACGGCATCACCAGGCGGCGTATGCAGGAGTTGCATCCCCGAACACATCCACCAATCCACCACCCCACCAAAAAGCATCCCCCAGGATATTCCCCCTTCCATTTCATAATCATTCCATTTCCATTTCCATTTCCATTTCCTTCTTTATCCCTTCATTCCCAATTCCATGTCCCATTCCTTCCGTTCCCCATTCTTTTCTTGGTCTGGTACACGGGCACGTGCGGCACGTGACCGCGCATCGCTTCTCTGCTCACCTTCACTTGTTGCTCAGAAAGTGCCTACTCCACGCCGGCATGTCCAACCCCCTCGTGGACCGTATTCTCAACAGTCCCCTCACGTTTGTCAGCGGCAAGCACCCTGAACACGACGTGCAGAGTGTCAAATCCAACGGGTACATTGTGCTCTCGTCGGCGCCGAAACACCCGCCCATGATCGTCAAAAAGCTCACCAAGCCCGACCCGCCGCGGCCCAAGTCCATGGCCCAGGCCATCGCCGCCTACACGGGCAAGAAGTTCCAGGAAGAAAAAACCAAAAAGGGAAAAAAGGGAAAGAGAGATGAGAATAAGATTTTCGGTGGTGAGTATGATGAATTTGGTGAAAATGAGGAAGATCAGAAAATTGGTGGTAAAAAAGATAAGAAATTTGGGGTGGATTTGGGGGGTGATTTTGGTGATTTGGAGGCAAAATCGGGGGATGCGAAAAAGGACGCCAAGCGAAGCTTGCGGACGAAATCAAGGCTCAGCGATCGTCTAAGTGATAAAAGTGAGGGTCAAAAAGAGGGCGAGGGAGAAAGTGAGGGAGAAAGTGAGGAGAATGCCAAAAGTCACAGATCCAAAAGTCGTCAAGAGGAAGGAGAAGAACTAGGAGAGGTAGAAGGAGAAGAAGTACTGAGAGAAGAGGAGGAGGAAGAGGAGGAAGAGGAAGGAGAGGAAAAGGACTCGGACTCGGGGCTGGAAGAGTATGAACTGGCGTCGGAATTCCAGACGGACTCGTCGTTCCATGGGTTCAGGTCGCTGGAGGACTTGGGCGAGGACTTGGGCGAGGAGGTGTCTGTTCAAAGCACTGTCAACAATTCCGTGGATAGTGACCAGAACACTGTTCAAAGCACTGTGGATGTCCAGGGTGACCATGGAGTTGACAGTGTGGAGAGTGACCCCGATGTGGAAAGTGAAAGTGAAGAGAGTGAAAGTGAAGAGGAAAGTGAAGAGGAGAGTGAAGAGGCGAGTGAAGGAGATAGTCAGAGTGGAGGAGAGGGTGGAAGTGAAGATGGTGGAAGTGAAGGAGAAGAAATGGAATTGCCTGCTGGAGATTTACCTAGTGCTGGAGGAGATGAGTCTGAGGTGGAGGGCTCTGGAGAGGCTGGAGTGGATGGCGTGGCTGGGGAAAAGTTGAGGTTGAAACAAGACCTTTTGGACGATTCCCGCAAGACACCGCCGGTATCCATTGCGTCCGAAACCAGTGGAAGCCCAAGAGAATCTCATATCGACTTGAGTTCCGTCTCCCTGCTCTATACCATGTCCCTGCCTGGCCTGTCTCAGTCCAGTCTGCCTGAAATGTTTCGGTGGCCGGTGGAGCTTCAAGGGAAGAAGCCCGTGGGCCTCTTGAACTTTGGCGTCACATGCTACATGAACTCGGCCATCCAGACCTTGGTCCACATTCCGGCCATGCAGAACTACCTTCAGGAAGTCATGGCCAATCAGCACAGCCTGTTGCCTGCACGGTCGGTGACCCATACGTTTGCCGAGCTTGCCACCAAGATGTGGGGCTGTTCTTCCAAGAAATACATCAACCCGAAGAAGTTGGTGCTGCGGCTAGACGATATCAATTGCATGATGAGTGAGTGGCAGCAGGAAGACTCCCACGAGTACTTCATGAGCTTGATGGGGCGGATGCAGGAAGACAGTACTCCCAAAGGGGCAAAGTTGAATCTGTCGATCATCTATGACATTTTCGGCGGTCTTCTTCGCCAGGAAGTTGTTTGCCAAAATTGCAAAACCAGCAGTGTGACCAAGCAGGAGTTTTACGATCTATCGCTTGGTTTCACCCGACGCCGCCGCTCAGACCTGGGTCTGTTGGGGGAGTCACATGATACAGAGTCATGTGATCCGGAGTCGCGTGACTCACAGCCACGTGACACCAGCTCAAATGAGTCCTCCTCCACTTCCACCCCATCGTCATTATCTCCATCCACGGCCGATTCGTACTCCATCGAAAGAGCCCTTTCCGATTTCTTCGCCACCGAGTTGATCAAGACCGACAAAAAAGATAAGGAGCTGGGTTACTGGTGTGAAAAGTGCAAGAAAAACACCGAAGCCACTAAGAAGTCGTTGATCGATCGTTCGCCTGAAACTTTGATGGTGCACATGAAACGGTTCAAGTTCAACGGCAACTCGTCGCTGAAGGTCAAACAGCCAATCCATTACAGCAAATACTTGGACCTAGGCCCGTACACCTCGGCCACCCGTCTGCAGGCCAGTTCTCTGGATAAGTACCAGTTGATGGGGGTGATCGTGCATGAAGGCCGGTCCATTCTGTCGGGCCATTACATCGCCCACTGCTACCAGCCCGACAATACGTGGAGTACGTATGACGATGAGTATGTCAACGTGATTGACGAGAGGAGTGCCTTATCGGATCCGTCTGCATACTGCTTGGTGTATATGAAGTTGCATGCCAAGAAGAGAAGAGGCAGCGAGTCCAAGAGCATACTGCCCAAGAGGCAGAAGGTCTCGAGCAGAGGCAAGGGCAGAGACAGAGTTTGAGAGAGAATGACATGCTCGTGGCCAACTACTCTGCCACAGGCTATGGAACGCTGTGTATTGGCATATAGAGCGTTTTTTGCATATAGCTGCGTCACATGACGGCAGCTACCATATTTAAACCAACCAACTAAAGAAATCAAGCAAAGGGGCCTTTGCCCGAGAAGAAACATCTAGCAAGTGCGAACACCGAGACTCGTGAGCGAGTGAACTGTAGACAATGAACAACTGTAGGCAGAGTGAAGAACTGAACTTTAAAGATGAGAGTAAATGAGACGTCTAAAACACATCATCGGGTTCATCGTACTCGTTGGCCACCAGCTCTAGTGTTTGGATGTGACCTGAGCTTAAGGCATGCGCCACGCCCTGTTTCAACCCAAACTTCCTCTTGCCCTTGGTCACACCCATAGAAACGCCCTGCTCGTTCATCTTGGCATTGTAGTTGCGGAAAGACTCCATTAAACTTTCCCGTTCCTTGACAACTATGGCGTGCCCCGCCGAAGAGCGGCGTCTGCGCAGGATCTTGGCCTGTTCCGTGAGCTGGGCGGTGGAGCAATGGTTGGCCACCAATCGGATATACTTCAACTCAATCACGTATTTGCCCTCCTTGTAGTACTCCAGGTACTTGAAGGACTTCTTGTAGTGCCAGCCCAACTTGGTGCGGCACTGCCGGCACAGAATCTTATTGATGAGGTAAATCCCCGTCTCCATGGACGTTTCCGTGTCCATCGGGTCAGTGTGGATATTGATGAGGCGGTCTACCAAATATGCTTTTCCTGACAGTCCCCGAAATTGATCCGAGAGGATCAAGCTCAGGAGGCACAAGTGCGCCAGGCACCCGTTGCACACCACGATCTGGGTATCTTTGCTGTCATAAGCCTCATCATCGAAAAAGTCCGTCAACGCCAAACCCATTGCTAAATATTATAGATGATGATGGGTATGAAATTGAAGGGTATCAAGCGTGAATACAAGTGTGGATATCGATGGGTACAAGTGAGGATATCGATGGGTATAAGTGTGGAAGTGTGTGGAGTTTTGTGGAAGTCTGTGAAAAAGTCGAAGTCTTGATGGCGGAACGATGGACTGCACTGAAGTCCAGTGAACAATTCACGTGGGATGATAACTCGGGATCTAACAAGGTACCAGGTTCAAAAGGTCAGGGGCTGGTGCCTGTTTCAGGAGAGGGGCGTAGGTCGGGGTTAGGGGCTTAAGCCAGGAAGGGGGGAGGGGTCGCGAAGTATATAAGGTTCGCGGGCACCCGCTTGCGAGTAAGAATGTATAGGCGGGAGCTGAGGGAACTGAGGTGTATGGTGGGATATACGGTATGGGGTAGAATCCCGGCAGAGCAGATCCCTGTGCGCTAGGGGGCAGCTACAGGACATGTGGCAAGCGCACTCGGCTGAAACATTGGAATGAGGAGCTCCAAAGCCTGGGGGCTACGGTATTTATTTATACTTCAGTCCGCCACCACCCTTTCTGTTTGTGTTTTGTGTTTTGTGTTTCACATTTCACGTTTGTGCACTGCCGAATGGGGATTAATTTTCCTATGGCCCGGCTTTGGTTTGGTTTTCGTTTCAGGTGGTGCTGCAGCAGTGCAACTGATTACGCACATGACGCACGCCATGCGCACTATGCATGCCTTTTCGCAACCGCACTGTGGAAAGTCAACTAATGAACGGGACCCACGGCAATGAGAATTAATGCGAGGATGAGGAGATTGGAGGTTAGGGTGTGGACTTGTTGGCGTTATTGTATGCAGTCCCCCTTAATTCTTGCAAGTTGGTGCTTTGGAACTAAAACCTTCCCACGAGGTGTACTGGTCTAGCCCTCCCCTCCCTTCTAACCTCACTTTAAAAACACCTGAGCCTTCGCGTACGATGCAGAGACAATGAAGGGAAACCCCACGGCTCCTGTACATAGTAGCCCTAGTCTCTCCATCGTTCCCAGCCACGCTTCGTTTAACCTTCTCCTGGCCCATGCCATGGTTAGGGCTGGCCATTGTGCATTCCGGTATGTACTGATGTATTATGTGATCTTTCTTTTGGCTGATCTCAGATTGTTGATCTTCTATTTACACTTATATACATTACCACTTGTACAATCCCCGGACGGGAAAGTTCAAGGGGTCGGTGTTCATATAAACCCTAGGCTTGGCAAGCACGCGCTTCTGTGCCTGCTCCCACGCCAAGCGTTGTTTGGTGAGGTTGGACTTCAAAATGGCCTTAAGGTGGATATACGGATGTTCGATAATTCCGGTCCGCCCACGACCTTTAATATCAGGTCTCTTGACCCAATCGCCGTCGGAACCGGTCCAGAGTGCCTGTATGTAAGCAGAGTCTTCGTCAAGGCCGCTTTTCCTGCATTGTTCCAAGCCGGTTTTGAGGAGCTTCTCCAATTCTGTGGCCATTTTCTTGGGATTGAAGTGCAATTGGTTGATGGCGTTTTTGACTGTCATGCCCCGCACAAACCGGTTGACAAGCGTGGCCTTTTTCATGGACGACTTGATCCGGTACAGTTCCAAGTATATCGTGGGTTCAAGAATATCGATTTCTTCGGCGGTTAATTGCAACATATACTTCTTCCCCGATTCAGGGTCACGCACCACCTGGTTGTTTTTGAAGAAGCCATTTTGGGCCACGTTGGCGTCGAAAAGCTGGCGTTTCATGGGACTAATGTACTTGTCACGTGACTGCTGCTCCCGTTGTGCCTCTTCGGCGTAATACTCCTGCAAATTGGTATCGTTTTCGGGTAAAAGGGAGAGGAAATCCTGGTCAGAGGAATTATCGTTGTTGATGGCGGCTTCAGTGAGATCCTTCAGGTCGGAGGGGTTAGGTTGTGTGACCTCGCCAAACAAGCTTCCGGGGGCGGAAAAACGCAGGGAAAAAGCGAAGGAGCGGGAAAAGACCGTGGTGGGGATCATAAGATGGGATTGGGGCAAACGGAACGGCCCATGCGCCGAAGGGCGGTGGAGAATGGACCGGAGCATAGTGTGGAAGAGAAGAGGTTTTTTTTCGCACATAAGACCAGGAGGATTGGGCGGCGCACGACCACACATAAATCCACCAAACGACTCCACCCAAAGCCACCAATGCCATTAAATGCTTGATGATGTCCAGATAATGAATTTGTGGACTTGAAGTGTCAGGGGTTTTTTTGTCTGGTTTGTATGTCTGGTGTGGTGGGTAGTCTTTACTGCACCTAGAGAGACACCCGTACACCAAACGTTTGAAAAAATAGGTATTCTGGCCCAAAAACCAAGTCTATATTCTCCTGAAACTATTTGATTTAATAAAGATTTTAGTATTGTTATTAATTTTGGATTTTTGGGTGGGGTCCTGCATATAGTCCGCCACACCTTACCATAAACCAATCACCCACCAGAAACCACCAGAGATATCACCAGAAACCTATAGAATCAGGAGTAGTAAATAGGAACAAAATAGTAATAGTTTCTGGTTTTTGGGGACTGAGAGACTGTAGAAGTGAGTTTAGGGATTATATGCAGGACAGCGAGGAAATGAGGAAGTAAAGAGGGAGAAAGAGGGGTTTAGAGAACTTGGAGCCAATTCAATTTTTGCCAGTCATGCTTTTCAAATATATTCAGAGCTTCAAAGGTTCGAATTATGGGCGTAGTGTGGCTTGGTGTACTGATTTATATGGTGTGGTTACGAGCCCGCATACCTGTACATCCTGCACATACCATCAACTTATACTACCACTTAGGATAACCATGTACTCGTCGGATGTCTAGTCTAATGGACTAGAATATATGCAGGATATTGTTATTGAGCTTCTCCTTATGATTATCTATATGCAGGTCATATTACGTAATCAGAGAACTACTGCTCATAACTAAAAAATGACCCAGTGCTCGTAATCAGATATTTTATACTCAGTGCTA
The DNA here is from genome assembly GCA_002370245.1 of Metschnikowia sp. 04-226.1. Lineage (NCBI taxonomy): Eukaryota > Fungi > Ascomycota > Pichiomycetes > Serinales > Metschnikowiaceae > Metschnikowia > Metschnikowia sp. 04-226.1. The sequence continues at coordinate 281,525 of NLAD01000767.1, forward strand.
ATAACCAGAAATCCCATACTCAGTGTTCATAACCTAGTGAAAAGCTTAACTTTGTGGTCGGGATATATATGGAGGTGGGTCGGAATGGATTTGACGCACCCCTGTATAGAGCACCCCGGAATACAAAAGAGCACCATGTAAAACTGAACTCAACCAAAATATTCCCCTTAAAATACATCCATTGTGATGTCCGGAATTCCAGTATTCCAATAAACCCAATTTTGTTTAGTTTCCAGTGAAAAAAAAGGAGGTTTGCGTTGGGCCTTTTTCTGCTGAGGTTGCCTGGTGCACGGGTGTGTGCTGGCTGCGCAGGCCTGATTTCTGAGGGTTGCAGCCATTTCCAACTTTATTCAAGAGCCTCTCCAAAAAAATTCTATTGGGCCATTGAAAAAGAACATGTCAGTTTTTGAAGGTTGACAACTTTCATATAGATATAATGGATTTGTCCTAGAAGGAGAGAAAATGAGCCAAAGTGCCGGTTTAAGGCCATTTTTGCCCGCTTTAATTCCACAGATTATCATTTTGAATCTTTTTTTCACTTTTATCAAATTCTAAAACCAAATAATCTCGAAAATGATTTGAATCTAAACTCAAACTCCAGAATACGGGGTGGTTGTTTCCCGTCCATTATCTGGCACGTGATTCACATTTGGGTGCGAATTCGTCACTAATCATCAAAACTCACTCACCCCACTGTAAAATATACTCCACTGGTTCATATGGAGAATATTGCAAAATAGCAAATATGGAATTAGTTGAACCTCCCATATAATAATTATATATATCCCACATTTATCTTTTGATTGTCTTTTAA